>VKOC01000010.1:3336802-3476005 GCA_009364415.1 Spea multiplicata
AAATATGTCCCAGGGAAAGATGTTGGTTGTTCACAAACTGCACTACTGGCAGTTTCCGAAACCTGGTAAGGGTCCCCGGGGCGGAGCGTCTGGAAGAGCAGGGTGGGCCAGCGCTCCAGCAGCACTAATTGCTGTATTGATCCAGTCCAGAGCCTGCGTTCTGGGCAGGAGCTCCACAGGTGAGGACTAAGTAGCAGCTCACCTGTGGCTGATTAATTAGCAGGCAGAGGGTAAAAGGAACTGAGCCTGATTCAGAGGGAGAGGCCATTGTTATGGCAGCTAGGAGAGCTGATGAACTGAGGGGTAGTTTCTCTCTGCAAAGCCATATATTGATAGTAACTTGTGACCTGTTTTGTCCTAAGCAAGTGCTAAAGCAAAGACTGTTATTCTACTTACAACTGCTGCTGTTTATTCCTTTAAAATAAACATTGAAGCGGAGCTGGATGTGTCCTGGGCTTCATTTACCCTAGAAGACTGTGGTTACAGCCAAGATCCTTGACAAAAATCCCAAGGAAAAGGGAGGCCTGTCACAATATATACATATGAAAATATGTTTCCTCACTAAACAATTCTATTCTCTAAACAGTAAGTATTTGTGAGTTGGCTAAAACTACAAGTTTGTAGCAAATTCACTAAAGAGAACTAATTTGCAGAACATATAAATTCACAACTCATATATATATTATATATATATATATATACCCATAGAGGCAGTGGCATATTTACCTTTGGTGCTGCCCTAGGCCTAAACCAGGACAGTGCCACCTGCCGCCCCCCTCCATGCCGTTGTCCTTACTACTGGACGTCAGGATATGATGTCATATCCCGACGCTCCACTCTTATCGGAAGTGTGGTGCAGCACAGCTCTCCATAGTGTTAATGCTCCGATGCAGATGCTTTTTTGACCAGCAGGTGGCACTGTTGTATTACATGTTTTAAACTATGTTTAACCCCTTAATGACAAAGCCTGTACATGCATTGTATTCAATGGGTTTAGGGACCGCCCATTGTCCTTAAGGGGTTAATCTAAGTATATATTGATTGAACTTTATAAGGCTTTTGTCAAAATAACTTTCCTATCATAAAACACATTTAATTATTCTAGAATATGCCATGATTTTTGCTAACTGTCATACAGCGGTCTGCAATTTATGGATGCATTAACATGTACAGGTAAGGTTTGTGTAGGAGACATTGAAGTGTAATAGTTCCCAACACACTTTTATAACATTTTTACAAATACTAAGCCCCCAGCCCTTAAACTGATATGGAATCCATACACAAACAAGTAGGGGACTTAGCAAGGTGGAAGCGCTATGATACATATCATGCTCTACCCTATACATTATGCACATAGTTTGAACATCAGAGAATATGCAGCTTGGTTTAGGCATAAGAACTGCCACTGGATGGCAGTGAAAGTATTAGGAATGGATCTACCTGAACATTGAAAAACAGCAGTACTTGCAAACGGACACAAGGTGGCGCTCTAAGACTGTGGCATCTGCAGCTTACACGCCATTGGCTATTCATGCAACATAGAAAAATGTTGCCTCACCACTCAGTATTTAAACCACTGAGGAGTATATCGCTCCACTCCTCATAGAAATTGTTGGGGTAATAGTGCTGCTACAGTGTAGGATGCTTTAGCAGTTTCTTTGGGGTCCCAGTGATCTATAAGGACCCCTATGTGAATGTATAAATGAGCAGTGGTGTATTACAGTGTGTCTTTTCTGTGGTCACCAAGACCCACCTCAGTGGGCATCGATCACTCCACTGATCGCTTCACTGATCGCTTCACTGATCGCTTCACTGATCACTTCACTGAGCACTTGGATATGGCTTGAGATAATATGCTCTGTCTCAGAAGGACACGTGGTGTTGGGTACAGCGTGTTAGACACTGTGCTGGCTCAGCACTGACCTCCATAGCATAAATGGTCTGGTTGGGGATATCAGAGATCTCCCTTGTTCCTGGCCTACGGAGCAGCGGGGCTACAGGGTCCCAATCGCCACGCAGGGCAATCCTGGACCTTTTGCCTTCTAATTTTCATCTAGAAACTTGTCCTTGTGAGGGGTACACAAATGTGTAGGGGTATGCTGTTCCAACATATCATTTTGAAACAAAGTTTCAATTTTTTTGCACACAACTAGCTGGGAAACATGCCTCTTTATTAACCCTTTCGTGTCACAATTATCTTCCAGGCACTGCATCTCCTCATAGCTAACACACATGAACATAAAAATATATCAACTATATCAACATATGCTAACATCCTCATTCATTCACTCTAACATCATATGCAAACACACACACACTCACCCTAACACCGTACACTAACACACGCTCACCCTAACTCAAGATTCTGCGTGTTGTACTTCTTCGTCTTCGTGTGCGTTTACCCGCCGCTATATTGGTTTATTCGGTATTCAGTTTGAACAACAAAAGCGCACTGTGTGTTTTCATGTTCTTCAGAATACGAATGCACAAATCTTCTTCTAACCCAATGTTGTTCACATACATGCACAGGCTGCCCATCACGTGGTCTTGAACTCTTAGCAAGGAGACCATGTTCAGCATCTCCTGCTCTGCTGGGTATACCAACAAAAAAGGCAAACACAGTCCCAGTTATGACCTGACAAAAGGACGTACAAAAACGTCAAACATGTCCGCATGCACTAGCGAGACCCCAGTACTAACCTGATACAAATAGAGCAGAACCATTTGGGCCATCTTGTCTACCTATTATTATTAACAATTTTGGACAATCAGAACCCTGAACCAATAGACGTTTATACATTGACTGTGTTGGAACACATTGTTTGTTTCTAAGGAACTTACAGATCATGCCTGAAATATAAATTCAGCTAGTAATCCATTGTCACCATGTAATCAATATTTTTTTTTAACATTCATGACTGGAAATACTTGTCTGACATTTCATCGTATAAATTGTACAAATTCTTCAGACAACCTCAGACACGCCTGTCGAACCAGATCAGTTCCAGGAGTAAGAAATTAATTATTTACATATGTTAACCCATTCACCCATTCAAATTTGATATTTTTTTGGGGGGGGGGTGCATCTTCTGAGCCATTTCAAAAAAAAATTTTTGTAAGTTTTGTGCACAAACCAAAAGGTACTTGGAAGTCAGAAGCTGAGGTCTGGACGGAAATCTAACCTTAGATAGGTGTTTTTAAAATGTATTTGCTGTGTATGCCCTGAATGCTTGCTTTGTTTTGTGTACTTATTGGTCGTTATTATTCTAGCAGCAACTTGGAATCTGATTTTTTTTTATAGCTTTTATGCTTTTTATGTTGTACGTTCCTCTATTTTTGTATATATATTTTTTGTGCTATATATATTAAATTGCTTGAGAGTTTCATTTGGGTAAAAATGCAAAGCAGCCCACCCCAAGCATCACACAGCACTCATGTTGAGGTGAAACACAGGGGTATTTAAACAGTACAAGGGGGTAATTTACATATAATAGACACAACAAACCACACAAAGTTCTTCATCAGGTCCTCCTTTGCACACGGCACATGTATTTGCACTCAGCCCAGTAGAGGGGCGCTATTGTAGTCTGTGGGGAGGATGGTAATCCAGGTGCAAATACTGGTCATAGAGGTCTCTGTCCTGTAAGTCCTGACCCAATGGAGAGTAACACCACACATAAACCCCCTCCCAAAATGCAGTAACCCCAAATCTGTGTCCGAGCTCCACAGTCTATAGAGTCTCTGGTACTTGTGGAAACGTGGCACTCTGTAACAGGGGGAAGAAGTAGTCCAAATTGACCCCCCTGTACCCATCTCCCCAAAAACAGAACCCCTTCCAAGGCCAGGGCCCATAGTAAGGAGGCTAACAATGATGTAATAGATACTCTTAGTTCTTTACTAGGTTACCAGGTCTGCATGGGTACCGTCAGGGTTGGGAGAAAGAGGAACTTGCGTCCATCTTGGAATTTTACCTACAGCTTTTGAGATACATTAGTCAATAGTCCATACTCCTACACCCTTTGATGATTTGTCTATCATATGGTGCGATGGACTGAGAGAATGGGTTTGGGGAATCACAAACATTCTAAAAGCCAAAAACTGGTATATTTCTTCGGCATCATATTTAGATGCACATAGTGCAAAAAGTATATTGTTACTGGGATATTTATATTTATTAGTAAATGTTGCAGAAATATAACTATATTGGAAACATGACTGTCCGTGTTCTTATTG
Source organism: Spea multiplicata (assembly GCA_009364415.1). NCBI lineage: Eukaryota > Metazoa > Chordata > Amphibia > Anura > Pelobatidae > Spea > Spea multiplicata. Next base: position 3,341,036 of record VKOC01000010.1, read on the forward strand.
TGTTTGAGAAAATGGTACGTGCTCCAGATAAGGCAAGGCATGTTTGTATGTTGCTAATTGTCTATATGAGGAATCTGCCCCAAGGAGTTGGGTGTGTTGAGCTGTTTTTGGCTGACATAGCTCTGCGTGTCAGGGCCAAGGCCTTAGGGAAGGGATTGGCAGGAATGTGAGAACCTCATTTTATTTCCCATGGTACCAGGAACACCTCTACGTTCCAACAGAGAATAGGAGATCTGAAAGATATATGTGTATATCTATATATATTACCGTCTTCTTGTTGTGTGTGATACATAAATATAAACTTCAATGAAATAAACTTCAATAAAAGTCAATTCCAGGATGTGTCCTACAGGACAAAAAGATACCAATTTCCAAAAACCCCTTTTGAGGTTACAGACACTAGGCATCAGTGAAAGGTTCTGGACATAATTATGGCCATTTATAAGAGAATTGTACTTGAGGACCTTCTAAATGAACTGAAACTCGTAAAATACTCTTTAATAGTCCATATCAATGGTCCTATGGGTGTCACTGATTAATAGCGGCAATAACAAAGGTCTAATAATGGTACCTGTTGTGTCACCTGTATTCAAGCAAGGTTTTTTAGTAGTGATGTACCAGGGAGAAAAGCACTGACTGGAATTATTAAATATCAATATATATCGGGGGAGAATATTAAATAGTTGTCTTTAGACTCTGTGCCCTTGAAAGTCTGCCCATTCATTCTGAGATCTTGAAAAAGGGGTAAAATCCTAAAGAATTTCAGGTACAAACCAGGGAGGTTGCTGAGGAATTAAAAGTAGCTAAGATGCTGCCTATGTCCCTTTATGAATGGGGGAGCCGTGGTCCTAGCAAGACAGAAAACCTAGGACATCATATGTCTTACTGGCTAATGGGCACCCATCTTTGCCTCTTTTTTGTGCACAATCTCTGATTTGAGAATTGCGCATGCACTAGGTGAGGTCCTATGGAATCTTCTCTGCCTTCTAATAAGAAGTCATTCTTTGCTTTTAGAACCTTTAACAAAAGCAAATGAAACTCGGTCATAAAATCTTAATAAAACTGGATCCTGGTACCCAGCCCTGCTAGTTCAACTTTCCCCAACTGATCAGCCACCATAGGTCACGCAGGACGGCACTAAGCCATTTAATAGATATCAGTGGGGGTCCATCTACCTTTTCAGCTATACACAGCAGTGTTCTATAGAACGGAACATTATTTTTGGATGTAAACATTGTCCAGCTTGCACCAGCCGTGTTCTATGCTAGTTATTCCATGTTAGTTTCTGTATTTGCAGAATGAAAACGTCTTTTCTCACAACGCTCTCTAAAGTCTCTCCTATGGCCAGAGGATGGGTCTGTCGAGTGGCGGCTACTCCCTGCGTGACTCACAGCTTCAGGTGTGTCTGGGCTGCAGGTTCAGCCTAGCCTCTCACGCCCCGTGGGAGCGGATTCAATTTCTGCTTTTGTGTGCAGAAGATTAGCAAGCCAAGCGTCTCTCGGGTAATTTACTTTGGAACAGACTTCACCCATGGTGTGTGGCTTCAGTATTTCAGAATAAATCACTTGTTGGAAAATAGACTAAGGTTTGCAATACTAGGCTGTGAAATATAGCTACAGAACCATTCTGAAAACTCAGCCCAAAATGTCCAATGTGGTCCAGGGCCGGACTGGGAATGAAAAGCAGCCCTGGAAATATTTGGCTGGCCCACTGGCAAAACTGGTCCACCCCGGCCCTGGTGTGGTCACTTTTGTTAGGTAATTCCGAGTGTTTGGCCTGGTTGCTGGTAGTTCTGCCAGTCCTTGTTTAGTTACAGAAACATTGATATGATAGAGGGTTTGGAGACGGACTCCACAAGGCTTTAGGTGGCAGGAGAGCTGTGGTTTCAACTCACTGGCTTTTTTATGCATTATGAAGGACCAAACCTGGCATGTTTCTTCTGAGCTGGCCTTATATAATGTATCGTTGATCTCATTGATTAAAAAAAGCATTTTATAAATATTATACAGAAACAACCTAACTTTTCTTGCAGGAGAAGCTCATTGGGGTTGGCCATTCCCAATGCATAGCGAAGCCAGTGAGTTAAAACTGCAACTATCACATTACTAAATAAACCCCTTTGTCCTAACTGTTCGTAAATTATTAAAAAAACATGAAAACATATTGGCCACATGAGGACAGACACACAGATAGAATGCCCACCATCCCCTCAACTTGTCTTCATGATTCCTGTTGCCCTAAAATGGTAACCTTTGGGATGACAGATATTACTGAATTACTTAGTGACGCTCATTAGTGTGCGCGGCAAAACCCTCAGTGTAAGGTGAAGAAGTCCGAATTGTAAGCATTTACATTCAAGCCCCTAATAATTGAACTTTTTAAGATACCCCCCAAAAAACCTAGGGTGTCTAGCATCTGTTAAACAAACGTATAGCGAGCAATTCAAGCCCTTGAGAAGATCTGCAAAACAACCTTTTGTGGCTTTGGGGACTGGAGTCATGGAACTCTCAGCTTTTAGTTAAAAGTAGTTTAGAAGAAGATCGGTTTATCTTCTCTGATCTTCTCTGACCATCCTTTCCTCCACAAGATAAATCCTTATGTTTTCCCAACCAAGGGCATACATTGTATGACATCTCACTAACAATAATACCACCATCCATGGGACAACTTACATATATGCTCAAACCAAATAAATTATTAATTTTATTTATTGTTTTTAATTTAATGCTTTCCTTCTACATACTTTGGAAGCTTCGTGGCCCAGAATTGAACCCTTCAAAAATCTTATTAGTTTGACTCTAAGCTACGGGGCAGAGACCACCTTTGCTAATGTATTGATATCTATTGCACCCTGATAATAATGTTTGTAGACTACTGGACTTATTAAACGTCTGCACATGTTCTACTTCTCCTTAGTTAAAGTGCATCTGTTAGCACGTAATAATTAAAATATACTAAATATAATAGGTGCAAAGCAGAAAGAACCACCCGAGCTCTGCAGTTACATTACCTTCCAATTCAGAGACAATGTGCAGGCTCTAACTTGCACCTCTCCCCTCTCCCTCTTTTTGCCCTGCGGACAGGGTGTCAGTAAATTATTTCGCTGACAAGATAATCCCAGCCTGTCTCTGCCTGCCTGAGCAGAGTTTCAGCATTCCTCGAACACACCCGGAGACACCCTGTCCAACTCGGCTGACACCGCAGAACAAGAGATCTGTAGACCAGAAACATTGGGTTCCGTGGTCCCCTATGGCTGAAGTCACTGATCTCCCTTTTGGGTTCATAAACCCTAGGAGCGCTAATTCCACGATAAACCCTAGAATATAAAATGTATTTGATTTGTTGATAAAGTTCCAGCTACTTATACCTACGAGACATTAAATATTTCCAATACTTAGCTACGAAGAGCAATTCTCAGTATCTTGAGAACATATAGCTTGGAATGTTCAGAAATAACCACCATGTTTCGTGGTTGACCTTGATGGAGTGCAGCTTCTGGGCCACAGATAAGCGGGACAATAACCTTATAGGACATTACATACATAATGTGGGTGATATAAATGAGCAAGCTATGATTAAAAGTAATGCTTACACCATTTATAGAATGAGAATATGAACAAGAATTCAGCTATTCTTGCACTGGAAAAGAGGTCAACTACTTCTCTGTGAAAAACCCATTTAGAAAGCTGCAAAATGGTACCTTGTACCCTGGCTAACTACATGGGCTTAGGCCCAGCGCTGCATAAACAGTGATACCGGTACATGTGCCAACATGCCATGCTGGTTGCTAGGACGATAAGACCACTTTTAATCCCTTAGTGACAATGGCTGTTTTAACATTTCTGCGGTGCTTGTGTTTAGCTGTAATTTTCTTTTTTTTACTGAACCCACACAAGTTATATATTGTCAAGAAGGGCTTCCTTTAGATGTCATTGTTTTGCTAGTAGATCACTTTCTACACCCCACGTCTTTTCGTGGGGTTTCTGGCACGTCGGTTGTCGTGCAGGGGTTAAAAACAGCACCATACAGCGTTTGCATGGGACTTGGCACTGTTCCTTAAGCAATTTTAATGTTAGCTGAGGCTCTTACAGCGTCTCCTTTCTATGAGAGAGATTGGCACACAGCCATATTGGTGTTAGGGTCCTCCAGAAGCAGCCATTTATGTGGGACACACTGAACAGAGGAACCCTCTCTGACTCAATGAATGATGTACTTTATTGTATGGACAGACTGCATACATAGACAATGATAGATTTACCGTCGGCTCTGCCTCGGGCCTAACCCAGGGGAGCACCGCCTGCCACCCCCTCCGTGCCGCTGTGCTTTCTTCTAGGGGTTGGGACATGATGTCATATCCTGGCGCCCCAATTTTAAATGAGGAACGTCAAGGAAGGATCAGGGATCTCCCTTTTACCGGCTGATTAGTGATTTTGCAGGGAACCTGAGGCTCCTTGTTATTCGGCAGGGGGGGGGCATATTTACAGATTCCTATAAAATGTAAAGGTTGCCGGGACATGATCTGGTTCCATATTTAGACACAGATGCACAGGGTAGGCCACCCAAAGGTCTCCCCCTTCTAGGTCAGTGGCTTTTTGCGTCCCACTCATGTAGCCACAGATGGCCGGAAGGCAACCAAACCAGCCAAACAAGTGGCTTTGCACGTCGTTCAATAAAAAAGTTGTAATCTCTCATTTTATCTAGTATCAACATGTTTCTAGTATAAATACTTTAGAGACAGAATATTGATTTGTAAACCTTGGACTCTACACAAAGAAAATTCCACCGACAGTATTTATGGCAATGTGTGGTCTAACCTTCCATAACCAAAAGGGTTAAAATGAATAAATATCTGCATGCTGGAGCTGGGAATGTGATCCATTTGGAGCCAGAAGAAAATAACCCGAGATCAAGGTCTGAATTAAGTAAATACTGTAACTTCTGTTATGGGGAAACTTTTCAGTCAATAAAATAAAGATTTTCTTTTTCTCCCCACCCTGGGCTACAGAGCAGAGAAATTGCTAGAAATGAAATCTTAAACCTTAGATGTTAGATAAACAGAAGGAACCTGACTGGCGGAAAATAAAGTAATAATTTTGACTGCAGGGGATTTTGGAAGATCGCTTTCATCTTAGTAATTGAAGTTAACTAGCGCCATCTATGGAGAGCCCGTGGTATTGCAGACAGGGGAAAAAACGGCCTTCAAAACGTCTAATCGCTTGAATTTTGTTTTAATTGAACACAATGAGGACAGTTTAGTGTCACGGTAACACAATCCGCTACATTGGGGAGCATACGCAAGGTGCTTACATATCACTGGCTCATATGGTGAGCAACGTTGTGCACACACGTATGCACTCATTTTACACGTTTAATGGTATGGTCCAAGGCCCAGCCATTTAGATCCAAAACAGGATTCATACATGAGCATGGGCTCCTTCACACAGCCTGCGGTTTTCTGTTGCACCGCTTGAAGAACTGAGGTCGCTACAGATACTGAATGTATCTTTTGGCCTAATAAACTGCTTAATCACCCTAAAAGTGGCCGTAGCACCATATCAATTAAAGAAAATGTCCCTACCTACTGGAACATACCATGGCAGCACTGAGGATAACGAAGTGGTCCTGCACCTTAAGCCCAACGGCCGAATAACTTTGTAAGTGATGGCTGGATATGGACTGCATGTTGCGTTTTTATGCTCATGTAGCATACGGCAGGGCTTGTCCACCCGGCCACAGAATACTAACACAAATACACACTCACACGAACACCAGTGATTTACCTTGGGTGCTGCCCAGACACAGCACGCTGGGATATGACGTAATCTCATTCTACTTTTGCCTCTGCAACAGGGGTGAGTTAAAGAATTTTGGATGGGCCCAGGGGGGGGGGGCGTGCCACCTCGCCCCTGCTGCTTATCCTGCTGGTCTCCCCAGGCCAGAAACGAGCGCATGGTGGGCTGAAAGTTGGATCGCCCTGCTCTAAAACCTATATATGTCCAGGAGAGCATAGAGTTTAGTATATTAGAGCATATGCTGACTTGACTGGAAAGTATTTTTTTTTTGCGCCTTGCCATTTTTGCATTGATTTCTGCTCTACAGCAGAACCCTACGACTTATAGAGCTCGATTCTTTTTGAAATGCGAAAATACAGAGTCAAAACATTTATTGGGCACATAAAACCAGTTTTTTTACTATATTTAACCCGCTTTAAAGACTAAAGCCTTTAATTGTTGGCCATTTTACATTTAGGTGGGGTCAATTATAGGTTGGGAGTCCCCATTGTCTCTCATTATCACAATTAAGTTGTAATAGAACTGAGTTTATTCCGGGCTGACGAATGACAAAACGCACAGGAGATTGTGATATTGTGGAGTCGTACCTAGAAACGGTGTGCGTATTTCACACAAATGACTAACGTAGATATATATAATATTTCACAATGAAAGAATAGTTTTCAATAAATGAAATCAGTTTGTGAAGTGATTTATGAAGTCACAGGCTATGCTGAATGTTATGTAGGGCTTGTTGAATAGACACTTTAACCCCTTAATGACAAATTGCATTGTTTTCAATGGGTTTAGGGACCGTCCATTCTCCTTAAGGGGTTAATTTTGTGAATTTATTAGCACATTGAAGGTCTCAGGAGGGTTTGGTTTAATCCTATCTGACAATAGTTTACTTAAGACCTTAAGTGGGAGTCAGAGGACTACAGCTAGGATATACTTGTAGATTCTGCAGTACTGATTTTTATCAGAAGAGGGCGCTCCTGCAACACAAGAAATTTTGATGACTAAACCTTGTTGGTATTTGCACACAAAGAGAAATTCCATTCTTTCCTTAGGTGTTATATAAATAATTGTTTTTCTATGGTGGACTCAAATAGTGGTAATTTTTAAGCACCAAGGATGGAGTGAGTAAGTCACCCAAGTGAGTGCAGTGTGATAAGAATAGGGGAAATTCAATCAGGTTCATTATACACAGAACTGATTGAGCTGCCTTTCCAGTTCCACTGGCAGCATACACTATCATCTAAATACTAAGGAACAGGGTCTGATTTACTAAAAGCAGGTTTGGATTGTCAATCTGACATGTGGGGCAACAGCCTTGTGCATACCATCCAACATTCAAAATAGCCAAAGAAGTACACATCTGTTTTATGGGATGTGGTTAGGATGGCTACGGGAATTGTTATGGAGGCATTTGGAAGCAGAATAAAGAAATTAATGTATAGAATATAATAAACACATTGTTTCTGCCTTTTCTTTACACATTATTGTGACTTTTAGGGTGGTAGATCATTGTGATTCACTTATACCCATCAAACATTCTGAGCTCATAGAAAAGAGAGCCAGAGGGATTTGGGTCCAAAGGAGGAACACAGACACTTGGTTTGAGTTATGCTGGTGGACTGATAACTGCCAGTGCCTTCCACCAGTTTTTCATTATCCTCAAGGGACCATTGTGATCCATTAGCCCACCTGCTGGATACATATAGCCACACACTTCAAATGTATAGTGTATGGCTGTGTGTATTGAACAGCCCACTGCATGTAATCTGTTACCCATCGGCTGTAATTCATTCCCTGCTAGCCCTTAAGTTCTAGGGCCGATTTTTCTTTGTTGTCCAATCAGGGTGCTTAAGTTGCCCCAGGCCCCACAACTTCACCAAGCAACATGTCCCACAGTGCCACTTTTGCCCCAAACAGCTTGTGAGTGCCTTTGCCCCAAGTAGCTAATCAGTGCTATGCTAACCCCAAACAGCCTGTATGTGCCATTGTTGCCCCAGCTTGTCAGTGCCCCCCAAACAGCTGGTCTGTACCATCATTGCCCTCAAACAGGTTGTCTGTGCCGTCATTGCCCCAAACAAACTAACAAACTGTCTGTGCAAATCTGGCCCTTGCCCTCCCTTCCAGCATACACTCTGGAACACATATGTAAACACTGCTTACACAAATTACACATACTTACTTAGACTAAATGTGTATGTGTGTGTGTGTAAGTGAGTCTAACACATGCTTTCCCTCTCACACCACTCATGCTAACACACGCTCCATTTCACCCCACTTACACATCCATGCTCACACACAAACACTTACACATTCATGCTCACACACACACACAATTATACACCCATGCTCACACACAAACACAATTACGCATCCATGCTCACACACACACAGTTACACATTCATGCTCATACACACTTATACATAGACATCCATGTTCACATACATACATACATACATACACAATTCATATATACAAATTAAACATAGATGTATATATATAACCCTCCCTCTACCCACCTCAGTTTACCTCTCACCTTTCCAGCAGCTTTATCTGGCTGCTCACACAGTGTGTGAAGGGTTGGAAGGGCCCTTTCTAAACAATTTTGAACAGGTGCGAGAAGACAATCCCTCTTGTATCCCATCAATCCCAATTCCCTTTACTGGTTCCTACAATCTGTTTATTCTCAATATATTTTGTTTCCTAGTGTGTTCTCTCTCATCATAAGGGTCTCCTTTATAACTCGTCATCCTCCATATAGCCCCAATAACCCCTCCGTATAACTCCCATTAGCCCATATAATTGCTCCCTATAGCTCCTCTTAGTGTTTCCATTTTAACAAGAGACCCCCAGGGTCCTGTACTCCATGTTGGCCCAGGAGGTATCACCTTTGACTAAAGGCTTCCTCTTCTCTTGGGACAATATAGTTTTATCCAATATTGTTATATCCATGTTCCCTGTTGTTCTTTAGAAACCCTCCCTGTAATTAACCAAGAGCTTCGTACAAGACTTCCCGTAACATAACATGTTGCCAAAACACATACTTAACTCAAGTGTTACCGGCACTGATATCGTACAAGCTATTATTTTAATATTAAGTATTTTTGGCAGTAACTACACGGAGTAGCATCCTGGAGGCTGCGTTGTCTACAGGGAGTGTCCGACATGTTCAGCACAATACGACAATTAGTCAGTGATATGGTAAGAAGGCTGGATATTGACTTGCAGCCAGGTAGTCTCAATATACGAGAAGAGACATGCCCGACAGACATACTGTAACTTTATCTCCATAGCAACAAGCTAAGGATGCTCATAACTCAACTCGTAATGGAACAAAAGGTGCAAAATGTGCTTATGAACTGCATAAATGGAGACTGTTAATAGTTTATAGACTTATTTTTTTCCCAACCAAAGGCATTGTATTTCAAAGATGGAAAAGATCAGGATATCTTACAGTTCCTGTATATACTCGCATCTACTTTGTAGTGAAGAACAAAATATTGTATGGGGGGGGGGATAGAAAATGCAAGATGATCCTACACGATTGACACATTTGGATTGTTGGCCTTTAAATACCACAATCTATCCCATAATATTTCTACTAGACTAATGTGTTTAACTAAATAAATTATTCATCGTTTGGTGGAAAACTCATGGATTTTTAATAACCATTAAATACAATTTGGTATACAACAATATCAATATTACATTATTTAATTTTGGTCCAACAAACTTCCTTTATCTGCAGACCCGGATGCTGCCATTGTTGTCGGTTATGATTGTTGTCGGTCAAACATCACACCGAGCTGATTCTTTCTGGCAATGTTACTGAAGTCTTGTTTTTTTCTAATGAATTTCTTTCCTCTGCAGATTTATGCGAGTTGGAGGGTCCTTCTAATTGATTAAGTCCAAGCAATTCTATTGTCAAGTCTGTATCATGAACAGACATATCTGAGAACTCCAGGTTTAGCTTGAAGTCTCTGGGTCACTGTCCACATTCTCTGGGGCATGGGAGTGTTTTTTAGCCATGACCACTCTGACTACCTTTAAGGCATTGTTAGCCATTGAAATGGACAGGTCTAGGAGTGGTTAGCCATGAAATGGACGGGTGCTAGCCATGTCCATTTCATGGCTAGCCAGACCTCGTGAGAGGACGGAGAGCTCTGGGTAGCCTGTTCTTCCCAGGTATAAATATGGCACAAAACAAATTCTTAGCTGTCTAGAACCGTACATCATATTATGAGAAAACCAGAATTATTTTAAGAACAGAAAACAATACAATGTGATACTAGTTATCAAAGAAATGGAGGTTTCCTTCTAAGAAATAATAACAAAAATATTAGGGTAATTATTATGAACTAAACTGAGTTTCTTTTACAGTGACAGTTCAGTAGAGTTTGCCATCTAATGAATGATCTTTGAAAATAGGAAAATAAAGTGATTTCCCCCAAACGGTTTACACAGGCTTTGAGCCAGATTTGCCAGGGAGGATTCTGCGGTTCCTCTGTTATCACAGCTGCTGTAAAGGCAATAGGCTAGAGATGGAGACGGAAGATGAGAACGCAGTGTATTGTTATCCTTGTAGTCACAATAAATGAATTTATTGTTAAATAAAAAAAGATTGAAAGAAACCACAGTTTGGCTCTTTGATCTCGGTCTGTTTAATCTGCTCTTACCTCGCTTCCCCTTTACCCCGCAATGAAAGCAAAACAACAAGTAAAATGGCTGCCATCATGTATCGAGCCAGGACTGGGCCTGATCCCAAGTATGCTCTACTTAAAGGTGGGCTGCCATCTTTGAGCTAAAAGCCTAATTTTCAGTTTTAATTTATATTTTTAGCGCCGACATCCACCAAAAGCATAGCTAGGACATTTTAGGCAAAATTTCCCCCCATGATCCGTTAGTGAAGATGGCAGCGGTCTTCTCTGCCAGCAAAACAAGAAATTGTAACAACACTTCCTGGACTTCATTGCCCCTCTCACCATATCAAATTAGATGGATTATTATTATATCTATAGGTTTAGATTATATTTGTTAAATGACAAAAGGGCACACTAGCAGAATGGGTCTTATCTACCATCACGCCATATTTCCATATTTAATTGGCACAGTGTGTATATACTGTTGTCAATTAAATACATAAAATATGTTTTAACCATATTTATTTAAATTCTAATATTTTTTAAATTCTATGTAAAAGAAATGTCAATACTTGTTCCACATTAACACTTCCTTCCAACGCCATCTTGAGTGTGGCATGCACGTAACCTGCTTATATAAGGCGAGGTAATTTCCGCCGGCGCCACTAGAGGGCGTGAAGACGACCGTGTCAGGATGGAGGAGCCGGACCTGCCTCCAGCTTGCGGTAGCTGCGGCTGCTGTGTGGAGTCGGGGGGTCTCCCCCTTCTTCGCAGCGGCTGAGGCTACTGTGGTACAGACTTTGGGGGGGTCAACCCCTTCTTCGCAGTGGCTGCTGCTGTGAGTTGGAGTCGGGAGGTCTCCCCCTCTCGCAATTTAGGTACTACTCTCTGTTTAATGAACAAACCCACATTGTTTGCAGTGTCCGGTACACATCAGAAATTGCAGTTTGCACCGACCAACTATTATTTCCTGGATTCTCCCTACGTTTTGGGTTAGTGGAATTGAATGCAACACGGAAAACATAGTCATCTTTAACCAAAGCCCCGTTCAGAAGGAAGTAACGTTCACGTGCCAGCTTAACCTCATTATGTCTGGAGTGTTCCGCACTAATTGTACATCTCAAAATAATTAAGGTTTAGCTTGGCTGAAATATTTCATCAACAATATTGAACAGTCTAATTATTCACTACTGTAGTGGCAGCTGTCCAAATTTTGTTGAAAAAAAAAGGCTTCTTTGGATTTCAAATGATGAGAAATCCATCCAGTTTCAATGAGTGCAACTAAGTTAACAAAACAGTCTGATCAGTAAAGTGCAATCGTTTGCAAGTTGGCAAAAATGAGAATTCAACTCTAAATTCACTAAAGCCAACTCGCATTATCAATAATACAAAATGGAAAAAACTTGCATGCTCTTGCCTGTAACTTACAAAATGTTTGCAGGTAGTATCAGTTATCCCAAAAGCATGATGGATGCTATGCCGGGTCTATAAGAAGTAACCTCGTTCGAGCTCAGACCATTTTCGATTTCTGTATTCATAAGGTCTTTAGAAATCTCTTTTTGGACTAAAAATCACTCCTTTTCTATTTTTCCTGCTTGAAATAATTGTCTGAAATGTATACTTAAAAATGTTATATTTATGTTTTTTCTTTATTTGTAAAAGGTTGAACTTATTAAAACGAGTATTGTATAATAAAGTCTAAGTGTTGTATAGACATACCCAGATCATACAAAACCATCATTACAATTGCATGATAAGGTTTACTTATCAGAAAAAAAGAAACAAAAATATATAAAATCCTGTCGACCCTGTATGAAAGGCAGACAACAGGGCACCACAGATCCAATAGCACTAACTAATTTAATGTCAAAATCCAAATAAAATTGGTATTTACAATTAGCTGAGATGTCGAAAAAGCTTTTTCGCTAAATCATCCGGCTCCACCTTTCATCAAATCTTCAAATAACAAAAACTTGGCAACGTTCCGCTCATTACATTAACTTAGTACATAAAATCCTTATGCAATTCTATCTATCAACAATTAAAAAACAATACTTTTTATTACGTAAAGGAACAGAGCAGGGGGGGATAATGGAGAAAGAGTCTAGAAACATATCTTAGATGTCCACACTAAGAGTAGATTTCTTAACTCCCTGTTCTCATTATTTGCATGATTATTCCTCCCCATTAGGTTGTCTCTGCCCTATTGTTTTTGATTAGCACAGGCAGCCTTCGTAAGAGCGGGTAAATCTCTTCCAGACATGGAAATTGTATATTGTCACCTTTTGTTCATGTATCTCAGTTTCTCTGAGATAAAACTGTGTATTATTTCATGGGGAAATAGGTGGGGAATGGGGCGTCTCAGGACGCCGCTCCCGTGACCCGGAGGATTTGGGGGTTATCCCGGAGATTATAAATTAAAAAAAGGTCCAGGAGCAAGATAAAATCGTTTTTAAAAAAACTTATTTATTTGAAACTTTTGGTAATAAAAACCAATAAAAACCAACAAAGAATTAATATAAAATAATACACAAACGCGGTTCGCCTAGCACAGGCTTCCTCAGAGTGTATTTTTTTAATTTATAAGACAAAACACCTTGTGTTGGGATTTTACCACTTAAGCGCTGACGAGTGAGCAATTCTATAATTGCTCACCAAAAAGGAACTGTGGACACTCCAGACTGCTTCAAAGGCTGAGGCTAAAGAAATTTCAAGGCAAGGATTACATCGCCTAAATGCATATCTTGGGGCTAACTGAAGAAGCCCATATCATATAGTGCTGCCAAAGAAATCTTTAAGGCGAGGATTATATCGCCCAAGCGTATACTTTGGGGCTAACTGAAGAAGCCCTCACCAAATGTGAGTAGCCCTTTGTGGCCTTCATTTCAAACAAAAACAAGCCTTGAGACATATTGCACTATTGTGTTTTTCTTTCTTTTATATATTTCATATACATCCGTGAGAGCGCAGCCACTAACCCCCTTGTGAACTACTCTACCTGTTTAAGCCAAGAAGAGGAAACCTTGGCAAGTGGTTCTGCTGCTACATCATCTACAATAACTTTGTTTTTTTGTTGCTTTTAGCGCTTTTATCCTACCCCTTTTAAGTTTACTGTTATCCTGGAGTCTCCAGGCAAAACCCGAAGAGTTCCCAGGTATGCACATCTATGACCCATATAAGATAAGCAACGCCATGATACTGGATGGGCTTTAGAGTGGATGACCCACCTGTCGTTACAGAACCACTAGGACTCGTACTACCTGTAGGACTCAAAGGGACAAAATCGGGGCTAGATTTGCATCTGAACTGCCCTATTGGACAAAACTTCCGTAAGGGCAGTAATGTTATTAACGACTATAGAAACGTTGTGAAGAGTGCAGTATGACCAATGACCAATGGAGTATGAGTATCATTCTAGAACCCCATGCAGCCTTTATCTACTGTTCTTTTCAATAAAGGTCTTCTAACTATCTGATTGCAGATGTCACATGGTCTATTTTCGCAGTTTAGGCCGCAGACATATGAACCATACCTCTAGTCATTTCATGATCAATTAGAAGTCCAGATATGTGCTACAAATTTCATGCATTCAAGACATGGTCAAAAGACCATCCAGAAGATAAACCAAAAAATAGGCTTATATGGCTTATATCTGGCGTTACATTTCGGTGTTTCTGTGAAACTAGAACACGACACACACAGGTTCTGCGAAGTTTGTTGGAAATAAGCAAAATAAGAAAAATAGCTCTCAAAGGATTATAGTTAATGACATGGAGGCATTCTGCGGTATTGTCATGTCTGCGTGTGGAGACGCCTGTGCCGTTTTAAGAGCTCGTGAAGTGTTCCTGCCTGTCCTAAGCACAATGGAAAATTCACCCTGGGGAAAAATCCCGGCACTTTGCCCACACCCAGAAATAAAGTAGGTTTCCTTCCTAATGTTATCGCTGCTCACTTGTCTGTCTTAGTAGCGTATAAGGAAGATGGATTCCTCTGATGCACTATTTTAAAGGAAAATATTTATCTTCACAATACAACCCACCACCACCACCACAACGTCTGTGCCTCTGTTCTTGTGGCTACTCTAGGTGGATGGCACATGGACTGAGGTTGCTTTGTTCTTTGTTACATAGCGGAGGAGCTATGACACTTTTCGAGGTATTCGTGTCTTTTGCTGCCTCTTTACATCTTGTGATAGTCTTCTCCTGCTCTATGGCTTTACCTGGCATGGTTGGTGTAACCCAACCTTGTGCACACCACTTTACCGTTGCCTGGTATTGTATAATGTAGGGCGTGTAGGCTTCCCGTATGTGTTTACATAATGTTGCTTCTATGAATAGTGTTCTATTCTATGAATGATTATTATGATGATATTATTATGATGAAGATTATTATAATAACCGCCTGGGTTTCCCTCGATGTCTTTCTCAAAACACCTGAACAGTAGAGGAACAAAGTCTTGGCATGACCCAATCTAAGGCTGTTCCAAACTAATTGTTCTTTGAAAATGTAAGTGTTTATTTACCTTCACAATTAAGAACAAGGTTGGACTTCAAAGGCATCTTCAAAGATTAGTCAATTAGATGTAGGAAAAGAGTGAAACAGAAGTTACCTGCAGAATCTCATGGATATGTTTTATGACAACCAGTGTAGTGGAGAAACAGCACCACAAGTAACAAAAGGGTGACAAAAGGTTAAAAAAGAAAAAATGGTTCCGCACTCAACTCCCAGGAAGCTGGGTGCTAGAGGGAAAAAAGGGGAGAGCATAAACCCTCTTGAAGCACACAAACAAAGAAAAGGAATCCCAGCACTCCAAACAGCTTCCAATCTTTAATCTTTATTAAGAGAAAGCAAAAAAGCTTTTGATGAAACCGCATTCTAAACACATAGACATTAATATGAAGTTGGTCCCCTCTTTATAGCTATAACACCTTCTGCTCTACTGGAAAGGCTTTCCACAAGATTTTGCAGCGCTTCTGTGGACATTTTTGCCCAATGTTTGTGAGGTCAGGTACTGATGTTGGTCGAGAAGGTCTGGCTCTCAATCTTTGTTCCAATTCATCCCAAAAGGTGTTTGATGGGGTTGTAGCTGCAAAGGGGAGACCAACTACATAATAATGTCTATGTTTTTAGACTTCAAGGTCACCAATGATGGTGTAACGGTCAGGTGCCCCAATATCTTTGTCTATAAAGTGTACCTAAAATGGGTAAAATGTTTGTCCTTGGCTAGGATGCCATTTGTCCAAGGAAGGTCTCTCCACACAATGTTTAATTGCTCAGTAGCATATGATACATCCCTTCCACACCATACATGATACATCATTTAATTATCTAAAGTTTTCCATAATAAGCATTGCGGTAACTCATTTTTTGCTCATGGGCTTGATGCTTTGTCATGTTGACACTGGTACTAGTGTGGGGTGTTTCGATCCCACAAACCAAGCCTGTTCTTACTAGTACAATGACAATAGTAAGTTGGCGTAAAGACTTTATGGTAAGTTAGTACGTTGGTGATAGACTTGATACAATAAAGGATGGAATTACATTTCCAGAACGGATTCTATTTTCATAGATGATTAGTGTGTTTAATAAAAATAATATTTACTGGTGCAATAAAAAAAACTATGTCTAAAATATGCAATGAAAGCATAATATGTAAACACGTATAAATAGAAATTGGAAGACGATATAATGAATATAAAGAAAAATATAAAACATATAAGTAATAATAATATAAATACTAATACTAATTAAAATAATATAACTAGCAGTTATTTGAGTTACCAGGTGGTTTCATACTAATTGTTATAAAACAAATAAAAAAAATTCTGGCATACATTTGGTAATAATTATATAATAATAAGAAAATGTAAAGTATTGCAGTATGAAGTGATACCTTTTTTATTGGACTAACGTGATATTTAAAAGACAAGCTGTCGAGGGTTTTCCTCTCTTCTTGATATAGCTGTATTAGCCCAAAATAAATGGAATATCATTTTTATTCTAAAAAAGAGACTTCTCAGGTCCCTCAAGTTTATGTAACTTTACATTTTTTTCTATCTTAGCCCAATATAAGATATCAACCTTCTGTGTATAGATATCCGTAGAACGTCAACCGTTGAGTTAAACTTATAGGAACTCTGTTGGCCTCTCCAATGTCCTATGAGTGACCACGGCGGGTTCCCTCGTGAGAAAAGGTACACTTTAGTAAATACTCTGAGATGAAAATGATCATCTCAGTTATTCTTGGCCCAGCTCAACTCAAACTGATTATACCCCTTGATGTGCTTCAAATGAACAAGAAGAACATTGTTTGCCAGCACCATGCCCTACTCTGACAATATGCTCAACTATGGTTGTACACAAGCAGATGGACCTCTATCCCCAGCTATTTACAAGATTATATATAGAAGGATAATCCAAAATGGTTTGTAATCTGTTTTAGCCTTTATTATAATATACACACACGTGTGCGATACATTCAAGCTAAAAACAAAATGGCAAGAGGTATAAGTATTATAAACATGAGCTACCCAAAGGCAATAATGATTTTAATCGTATATGATTTTTTAATTATTATTACAAGATCGGGCCAAATCTGTTTAGCACATAATGATATATGATGTTGTAATGTATTACTCATCAAGGGATAATCCTGTGTTGTGGGCTGTAATTAGTTTATTTCTTTGTACATGCATTTCTCTTGTAGCTGATGTAATATTCTAGACACCTCTTGTAGGTATTATATATTATATATTAATATGTTATATTATAATAATATAATTATATATATTATATATTAATTAATATATTATATTATATTATTATAAGCTTTTAGCCCTACCTTATGATGGTTAGGCAAAGGGTGAAAGTAGACGACATGGGCTGCTTGGGTCAGATTAATGCTTGATATCGGCCTCTTTTACCTCCGCTCATGGCATTCCTTACCACGTGGTCGTCCACAGAAAACTTTTTTGGGGGGAATGAGAAGTGGACGATTGGTTCCCCACCACTTCATATATGTTGTGATGCTTGTCATCATAATGTCCCAGCCTCTGGGTGGCTTTCTTACAAACTGATCTCTCTATCGGGGTCCACTGATTGACCTCCTTACTTTGATGCAGCTCTTAATAGGTTGGAGTTCAAAGATCTCCCATGAAACCGGCCCGGCTATAATGTGGACATCTTTAGTAGGTGACCAAATGTGGAGCACCATTATATGACATCATATCCTCAAATGACCACTGAGGTATGCAAGATCTGTAGGTGGCTGCCATTGGTCAAGCCTAGTAATCCCCATAATGACATCACTGCCCATACTATGAGACTCAGAGGCATTTATATACAGGACAGAAACCGCAGTAAAATCCCTTTTGATTCATCCATATTTAAAAGATGGCTCTGGGGTAACAGTTTATAGTTAAATATGGACCATAGTATTAAAGGGGCTGTTCCACCTACTCTGCTGAATTTAGCACTATTTAGCAAATGCAGCATTATTTCCAGCACTGTTGACTGTCAAAAAACATGGATAATTTTGCCTTATTTTGTTTATTTTTTAGGGAATACTTAACTGGCAACCGGGGGGGAAAAAACTTCTTACACATCCCTGTGTTGCTTCTAGATTAACTCAACTGGATTAGCAAAAACAGACACAGGGTATGAACAGTGTATATGGAGCTGGCCTTTTCTGGAAAGTATCACAATGACACTAAAGACTTGATACTTTGCTAAGCAAACAATTCCATTGAAAATTTCAAGGTATATGGAGCTTGTCATTGGATACCCAATACAGAGCACTCCCTGTTGTACGGAAAGCAACTCGATAAAGATTTGCAAAGCACCGACGTATGCAGCATCTTATTACCCCATAGTATCTGCATATAGCAAAATTACTGAGAAATACTATACATTCTAGACACTATACATTCCTTTAGTTATTTTGTGATTTTAATGGGTTCCACCAGCCCCTTATGTTCAATGTAGCGTGGAATGCATTAGACCATTTTTAGAACGGTTTCATTTATATTAGAATTCTTATTAAGTAATATAATGTCCTCATCTTTTCTGACCGAAAGGTATAAATATCAACTGCGTGTGACCCAAGGATGGATCTATCTACAGGGTGAGCCTACATAGGTCTATTCAATAAAAATTGAGCCAAATCAAGATGGCAGTTGGCTCAGTCGCTTAGGCCAAATTGACTGAGTTGGACTTAAGAGAAGGAACTTGCACAACACTCAACAGCAACCTCACCGAAACACATAAAATAATAACAACGAATTGCACATTAACAGGTAGTTTTGTGAGTTAAAAGGTGTGTAGCCGTTTAACCCATCACCGTAAACCATGTGTTGCAGAGAATAAATAATAGAGGATTCAAACCTAGGTTGGCTTATCTATAAGGTCAAGTAGGTGGCTACTCAGTGTACCTGCTGGCTACTTGTAGCCAGACACAGTAGACTTTAATGCAATTGACCTAAAGTACTAAGATCCTTTGGGGTCACCAAGACTACTTATTCTACGGAGATATACCGCCTTCCTAGACAGCATTGATGGTTATCATTTGCCACTAGAGTGTAAAACAGGGGATGCCAACACTTCTTTAACTTTTCGCATGTTTCAACAGCAAAAGTTTGAATAGAACGCTTGTATCAGGATTGGTTTTAGGAATAAAATAAAGTCTGAATTCACATTAATGCCTAGAATCAGGGAGGGGTGTCTATGAAACCATATTACTTACCTTGTTAAGTGTATAGGAATGTCAAAAGTATAGCCTGGGGACAGGAACCTCCCTGGCTCAACGTGAATCAGACCTTTTGTTTTAGGAGCTAATGCTGCGCAGGTATACAATACCACCTCTCGGATGAGTGAAAGCACTTTGTGTAAGAGGGTTTCAGGGAAGAGAAGCCAGGGAGGAGGGGGGGAAGCTGGTGAGACATTGTAGGGTTATCCTCCCAGACCAATGATGTCATCAGAAATCCTGATGCTTTCACAAATGTTGGCACGCAAATCAAAGCTGATGACTCTGTTGAGAAGCCAGTCATTCATACAAACCCACACCCACTTCTCCTGGTATAAAGTCTGGGGAGAGAAGTCTGGATTCCTTACACTCACTTATCACATCCTTTTGGTGGCTCTTAGAAAGACAGGCTTTGTAGTTAGTGCACAATATGTCCTCTTACAGCATCAGGCAAACTACTACCTCAGGCTCCACAAGTGGCCTAGGTTCAGGTGGCTTAGGTGGTGGCTCTAGTAGGCTGTCTGTAGGTAGTTATCGAGCACCAAGCATCCATGGGGGCAGCGGTGGTAAAAACATTTCTATCTCCACCTCAAGAATCTCTGGGCATGGTTCTGGTATTGGTGGTGGATTTGGTGGTGGATTTGGTGGTGGATTTTGTGGTGGCATAGGCGGCTCATACATCTCTAGCTATGGTAGTTCTGGCTATGACTTTGGAGGAGGACACTCTGCAGGAGGCCTTCTTAGTGGAGGTGAGAAAGAGACCATGCAGAATCTGAATGACCGTCTGGCCTCATACCTGGACAAAGTGAGATCCCTGGAGAAAGCGAATTCCCAGTTGGAGATTCAAATTCGTGAGTGGTACGAGAAGCAAGGACCAAGCCCAGCACGTGACTATAGTCATTACTACAAGATCATTGAAGAGCTCCGTAACAAGGTAAGAGTTTATTCCTCTGGTTAATGCATATATTCGTCTAGTATTGTTCCTATAATCGCATCCTATGAGTACATTATTGTAATTTAACGTTCATGTATAATTATTCAACTGTCAATATATAGACTGAATGATTCTTGGTTACCAAAATACGTTATAGTACAACTAGCATTGATATTAGACAGCTTTCTGTACGTAAATAAAATGAACTGGAACAAGAACACTGGGAATATTCTAGTAAACCTCTATCATTCTTAAGACACTGTAGAAAGTCAATGTACTATAGCGGAGTCTAAAATCTCTCTGCAGTCCATCGGATCATTGGACAAAGATAGGTAACATGTGGCTTATCTGGAAGTTCCATACAGCATATTGAAAGTTTGAAACCTTCCATGGCTTTAGTCACGATGGCTGATTTCTTTAATGAATTGGCCCAAGGGCCTCCAGTTAAAATACGGATAAGGCTGGCATTATGGCCCAGGCGAGTGTGCAGGTCTTTAACAAAGTATTCTGTCATAACATATGAAATAACATAATTTGACGTTAAATAAGAATCATCTATTCTGCCCATTCTTCCTGCAGTAAAGACTCAGACCTTAATCAGTCCTTCATTACTTCTGCTGGGTAGCTCTTCCACTTATCTACCACTAAGTAAATAAAGTTGCCTCCCCCTTGCAGTGCTGTTAATACTAATTTGCCCATTAGTACTTTATTGTCAGAAACAGCATATGAGCTGCTGCATAGCTATATCTATACGCCTATAGGAGCCATTTTAATAAAGCCACTTGCTGGCCTCCATAGTTGGCCACCTCCAAGTTCTTTCTAATGTTTTGGAATCAGTAATTATATGATGAACCGCCACCTACAAACACCAGACAGGACAAAACTAAATATGAGCTGAATCAACAAAACATTAATTAATATTATGTACGCAAGATAAATGGGAACATTCTGTGAAACTAATGAATCACCATAATGGGGGTAATGAGAAGCCATTTGGGACTTGGGCACCTAGGAATGCATATAGCCATAAATGGCCTTTTATCTATTAAAAAGGTGGTACAGCACTGATCAGTCAATGATTTCAGTTGGTTTTATCGTGTTGGGTCATGTAGAGATGAAAAGAGAACTTTGCAACATTTGCCTTTTTTAGTAACAATTATGTCTTTCTCATCTCATAGATCCTTAATGCTACTTTGGAAAATTCCAGCATTCTTCTGCAGATTGATAATGCCAAACTGGCAGCTGATGACTTCAGAACCAAGTAAGTGATTGAACGGTTTCCATAAAAAGAGAACAAAATGGTCCCCGCTAATGAAATAGGAATATAACTAGTGTCATCTTCCTATTATAATATTTTTATACATCTAACTTCATGCAATGCTAATACACATTTTCCAACGCTCTATCAAGATACGAGAATGAGTTGACCCTCCGTATGAATGTTGAAGCTGACATCAATGGCCTACGTAAAGTCCTGGATGAGCTGACTCTAACTAGATCTGACCTTGAGGTCCAGATTGAGAGCCTGAACGAGGAATTAGCCTACCTGAAGAAGAACCACGAGGAGGTAGGACTAATCATGAGTTGTGTTGTATACCTATCCATAAATTATAGGTTTGACAAAAAGTCAAGGGATAGTTCCAAATTGTTATTGGATCAAAACATGATTCACTTAGCATCTAAGTTTACTTGATATATTGTATCATCCCAACTGGTCAAGGTAACACACGTTTAAGTGCCAATCAAGTTAATAAGTGTAAGCACCCAAGAAAATGTTGAAAATGGCGACCTATAGCATGCAATTTTAATAGACCACATGTCGATATCTTTATTGTGATAGAATAAAGTTACATATTTGCTGCTCCATTTATTCTTCAGGAAATGAACGCACTGCGTGGACAAGTCGGCGGTCACGTTAATGTGGAAATGGATGCTGCCCCTGCTGTAGACCTAACTAAGATTCTGACTGAAATGAGAGACCAATACGAAGGTCTGGCTGAGAAGAACCGCAAAGCCGCTGAAGCCTGGTACTTACAAAAAGTAAGTCAACACCATGCTTTTCTCTTGTAATGGATACAACATCATTTTGGCCGTGTACCTTGGCAGGCGAGCGTTATATTCAATCGCCATTTTCCTTTACCAGACCGAAGAACTGAGCAGAGAAGTTGCGAGCCACAGTGAACAGATCCATTCCAGCAAGAGCGAAATCACAGACCTCAAACGTACACTCCAGAGCTTAGAAATCGAACTGCAGACACAACTCAGCATGGTAAGCTCTCGGGGCATGAAAGAACATTTTATTTTACTGCATAAACACAGACAAATTCTCACCCTACTGCCTTCCTGACCCAATCATCGATTATGTCTTTTTTTCCGACAAACCAGAAATCAGCGTTAGAAGGCAGCTTGGCAGAAACAGAAGGTCGCTATTGTGTCCAGCTGTCCCAGTTACAGGACCTCATCAGCAGTGTTGAAGCTCAACTTGGAGAACTCAGATCAGACATAGAACGCCAGAGCTACGAGTACAAAATCCTCATGGACGTCAAGACCAGACTGGAACAAGAAATCGCCACTTACAGACGTCTCCTCGAGGGAGAAGATGTCAAGTGAGTACAATACAATGAGAATAGCTGTAATATTCCAGCATGGGATCCAGGCTTTCTAGTGGCTAGAACATAATTGTACCTAAAATTCCTAAGGCCTTCTAAAATCATAAATTTGTGTCTCCTTGATGCAGAGCTGATATTGCTTGGGGCGTTCTCTTTCCTTTGTGCGAAATACTTAGATGGGGCTTTATTATAAAACTTAAAATTATGTTAGGCAGGCAAAGATGCATTTTAAACATGATGATAGGTGCAACTTTAAATAATATTGACATAATTGAATAAAAATGCATTAGCTTATGGGAAAAGCCTTCAGCCACCCACCCTTCGAATATTGTCAGTTCTAGCTTTTTTCATGATGTGTATATAAAATGATACTTCCTTGTGTTCCTCTTTCTCACACATTTCCATAGGGTACTGAATGACACCTTTTGTTTTGCGTAGATCCCTCTGGCCTTCCATACACAATAGAGTCTTAGAAAGGTTCCTCTTGTTGGCCGATGTTCATGGAGTATATTTTCACGCAACATTTCTTTCCTAACATGTATTTCACACTCTAATCACCTAAATCTTCCTACAGATGAAATAACCCCTTTGAGGCATCACTGCTGTAGGGGTTTCTTTACAGAGCATATCAAATGCCCCCTTGAGAACACCCATTGTCCCTCCATGATATTTTGCAGCATGGTCATAGCTATGAGAATGATGTGTTTTGTCCTATTTGACTAATTGTATTCATTAAATATTGATTATTATACTTTTTTTTATATAAAATATGTGAGTTTTTAAAATGTTAATCATAAAACAGACAATTAATTTTCAATTATTTTTCCCCTCCAGCCTATCTTACAAAGATGGTGAGTAAGCTTCTTTTTATCAGTAAACCTACATTTTTCAATGTGAAAATGTTGTAAATCCATAAGGAAGATGTACCATTCACTTTTTTCGTGGACCTTATTGAATATATGGAGAGCTAGAAGTGTGTGCATGAAATTCAACCAGTTAACTAAAAGAGTTAATAGATTACCTACAAGTTACTATATTCCATGTACGGTATTTAGTTTTTTTTATTTATTCTATACAGTTATTCTATGAGACAATACTTTTCATATGAAGGCTTTGTGGACCATAAAATGTCTAACGTTTATCTCCCTTCCCCTAGTTTCTCAGACAACCCGCCAAGTTCGCACCATCATCGAGGAGAGCGTTGATGGGAAAGTTGTCTCCTCTCGGGAAAAAGTACAAAAGTCAAACTATTAACCTGAAGAATGCACAGAAGTTGGATCCCAGGACAATCTTGTGATGTTCGCTATCTGTTAGTTCACCTAGAATAAGTGATTAACACAAACATTCACTTTTCCAAGATTAGATGTGATCTATAGATGACATATTGTCACGGGTCTAACCCAATGAGTTACTGGTGCCAATTCTATGTCTGTGTGTTCATGACCTTGTAGTACAATTTATTCAAGGTCCCCTTTTACTTCTTTCTTTTTAATAAAGTGCTTTGCTTTTTCATGCATTTTGGTCTCCGTTCTCATTGAATGGTTCATTGGTTTTTTATACATAATCTGGGAATCAAGGTCAGGCCAAATCTAATTTCTAGTTTCCAATTCAGAATGAAATCATTGTACAAATTCTGAAAACTTATAAAGACAAGAATGAATAGAACAATCAGAACTCAATGATTCCTAGTGTAAAATTGCCTAATATAAGAAAAACTGGTATCCATTTGTAATGTGATTACCCCATTGGGAATATTGGTTCTCTACCTGTGTGTCTACAGATGGCCCAAAATGTAGCACCCAGACTATTAACAAACCAGCCCACTTATGCCATATCACACCTATTCTCTGCTCTCTCCATTGGCTTCCTATCCAATGGAGAATCTATTGTAAGATATTATTGACATTTAAAGCCCTAAAGATCCAAGGCCCCTGTTATTTGAAAGGGTTATTATCACCCTACGTCTCAACTCGCCCCCTTTGATCTATACATCTTTCTGTACCCAGAGTGTGCTCCCAAAACCAGGGTCCAATGCATTCTGCCATGCCGCTCCTACACTCTGGAACTATTTTAAAAAAACCTTAAAACTCATCTTTTCTCCCAATTACTTAGATAATTCACTTTGATTCACATTAATGTCCAGTTATGTAACTGCATTAAGTTATATGCAGTATATATGTTTACCCCTACAAAGCACTTTGAGTCCCACTGGGAGATAAATGTGATAAGTGGTTGGCAAAGTGGACCCTGGGTTCCAGTCGCCTCTGTAGTGCTGCCTGTCATTCCTGAGCAGCCATCTTATCTCCTTCACAGGAAGTCTTACATCACGCTTAACAATATGCACAAGACTTCCTTTAAAGAAATTTCAGATCACCAGTTACCATGGTAACCAACACTGTGAGGGTTCAGGTCAGAAGGGCCCTTTCTAAACTATTTTGAATCCGCACGAAGAGAGCGTGCGAGCAGCCGCAGATAAAGCTGCCGGAGAGGTGAGAGGTAAGCGTGGGCGGGCATATGTTTGTTTGGGGGCAATGATGGCACAGAAAAGCTGTTTGAGGGCAACGATGGCACAGCCATTTGGGCAAAGATGGCACAGATAAGCTATTTGGGGACAAAGATGACACAAGCAGGGTGTTTAGGGGTTAGGCTGGCATTGATAAGCTGCTTGTGGTATAGGCCCTCACAAGCTGTTTAGAGTGAAGGTGGCACTGTTTGATATGTTGCTTGTGAGGTTTGGAAGCCCTGGGGCAATTTTCACACTAGGCCCCTGTCAGGATTCCACCCTGCTAGCCCGGACCATGCATGATTATTTTGCAGTTTATGTCCAGTTGCTACCACTAGTGGCCACCCTCCCCCCCCTGGAGTGCTCAGGATCAGATAACCAGGTACAGCTGAGTCTGATCACCTGAGTAAAGCCCTGCCTTTATAAACCTGCCCTGCCCTTTAGTCAGGGCCTTTGCATTGGAGTGTTTAGACCGCTCTGTTTTGGCCTTGAATCCGTGCCTGTACCTGAACTACCTGCTTGTACCTGAAATCCTAGCCGTCTGCCCTGCCAGTGGGCATCCTAGCCATCTGCCCTGCCAGTGGGCTTTCTGCCGTCTGCCCTGCCAGTGGGCATCCTGCCTAAAGACTTACTGCCTGTACTTGCTGTTCCTGTTACCTCCATTAATACAGTACCTTTCCAAGTATTCTGCCTGTGCTGTGCAAGACAGAACCCCTTGTATCCCCTGCGACTGGGCTCCTACCCGACCTGCTTACCAGGGTCGTGACAGCCCCTGTGGTTTCTAGTTACGTCCATGATTACAGTGGCTGCGGTGTACATTACAGGGACTAGGGAGATGAAACATGATCTTGGTAGATAATATAGAGAGATAATAGAGGAGCTGGGGTACAATACATGGGTCAGGGGGTACATTACAAGGGCTGGGGGTGAATTTGAAAAAAACAAAACGGCTACAATAACTTAGTTGGGAAAATCTTCAATTCAGCTGTTATTCCAACCCTATTAAAAATTGTCTACAAATGAATTATGTATGTTCCCCAAACTTTAAAGGAATAATGGCACCATTCTTAACTGATAGTATAGAATACACAGTTTTATGGCAACTTGGCTTAGGTGACAATCTGAGAGGAGCAGCAGGTAACCTGCATAATGCTGTCCATGAAAGAGTGGGCATCTGTGGTCCTATGGCACCACTCTTGAGCCCTCTAGAGGCTGAGCATTGCAGAACCCCTGAATATAATATATGTCAGCACTCTTCTCAGTGCGCCCTCTAGAGGGCACAAGTGACCGTTCCGAGACAAGAGTAATAATTACCGTATATTCCGGCGTATAAGACGACTTTTTAACCCCAAAAAATCTTCTTAAAAGTGGGTGGTCGTCTTATACGCCCGGTACTTACCAAGCCGGAGGTTCCCACGAAGCCACCAATCCCACCGTCATGTCCCGGCGCCCGGCATCAATTGCCGGCGCGTAGTGATGAGGGAGCAGGGAAGCCCGAGGTCTGGCACTTCAGACCTCGGCTTCCCTGCTCTCTAATAACTAGGCGCCGGCTATTGATGCCGAGCGCAGGGATGCCGTCATGTCCCGGCGCTCGGCATCGATTGCCGGCGCGTAGTGATGAGGGAGCAGGGAAGCCGAGGTCTGAAGAAAGAAGACAGAAGATAAGGTAAGAGATGGGGGAGAAAGGGGGGAGACACTGGTGTGTGTGTGTTAATATATATAATACACTGGTGTTGTGTGTGTGGTTGGTTATATATGTGTGTAAAGGCAGGGGTGTGTGGTGAGGGCAGTGTATAAATGTGTATGTATGGACAGCATATGTGTAGATATATATATATAGATATATATACATATCTACACATATATATATATATATATATATATATATATACACATATATATATAATGTGTGTGTGTGTAAGGGCAGTGCATGTATGTATATGTCAGCAAATCAACCAGCAAATCACCGGTAAGGTACATCGCTTGCCGTGATTGGCTGGTTGTTGTACGCTGGGTAGAGGGGTAGTCTTATACGGCAAGTATAGTCCAAACTCTATATTTGGACTGTAAAAGTTGGGGGTCGTCTTATACGCCCAGTCGTCTTATACGCCGGAATATACGGTATTATCATTATTTATTGCTTTATATAGCGCCATCAAATTCCGTAGCGCTGTACAATGATATATTTATTAGTACGTACCTACCCAGTCTCAACAAGACAACAGGGCCAGGTCACTGCAGGTGTAAGCAGCAATAGTCTTTGTGGTGGACATTTCCACCACAAAGACTATCTCTTGTAGCCCCATACGGTCCAATGACTTCCACAAGCCTTGTGATGGAACTTGATGTCTATGTGTGGACACTTGGCCTAGTTCATAATAATGATTCACTTATTAAGGTCATACTCAAAAGTATTATTATAGGATTTTCATACAACGTGACGCAAGCATTTTTATGTGAGAATGTGCTCTTTAATGGCATGATTCATGTGATCACGTATGTTGAAAACCTTTAGAGTTAGATTGCCCCCTACTGGATTGCTAGTTCCACAACCAATTTTAATTACCAAGCGGGTGAAATCGCAGTACCGTATATCTGACCGCCACCCTTCCACACCCGGTCTGACTACACCATGGTCTTCTACTGCAAGAACACATAGATATAGGAAGCCGTACAGGCAGATGAGCCAAAATTAAGACAATGTTTGAATGCTTAGGCATTTCTGTGACTTTTCAATTTACACATTGGTCTCTTTAGTTATTATAGTTATTATATAGTTTCAGTTTCTGTGGCACAAATAACAGAGCACATACAGTCACACCTTACCAAGCCGTGGCATATTTATCTTCGGCGCTGCCATAGGCCTAAGCCTGGGCAGAGCCACCAGATACCCCAACTGCCCAGTGTCCTTCTTCTCATCTCTGGGATAAGACGTCATATCCAGGCTCTCTGACCTTAAGGGCACTGAGGCGCTATGTTGAAGTGGACATTGGAGGGTGTGCTGACTCATAACAGTCTTCCATGGCGTTTATAGGCCGGTTTTTAGGATGATTGACTCCCTGGGAACACAGGGGGCTAGGCAGCTCTGCACAGGAGCTCCTTTCATTGTAAGGTAGCGTGATGTACAAGATAGACATTTCAAGCTCTGACTACAAGCTGCAATCACATATAACATCATATCTCAGATGTTCATGAAGCTGGCCTGCAAGGCTGGCTTTTTAAAATGGGTCACCTAGGCAGATGGTGGTGGTAGTGGGGTGTACTGCAGCCAGATGTATCTTCTATGTAAACAATGAAAGTCCACACAGGGAGAGGGAGGGGTGGAAACCGTAGTTCAGGAACATGTGATGACAGCAAAAGAAACCTTAGGCCACACTAGACAAACAATGTGTTATATAGAAAAAATGAAATTGGAACAAAGTTAAAAAAATGGTCTGTGGCCCAAGCAAATGAGTTTTCCTTCTGAATGGACCATACCATTGCTTGTTTTCAAACTGGGCTTCATATGGTCACTTCATAAAGATTTTTAAGGCTGGGTTCTCTAAAGTCTCACAATTATTTAAGGCTATTAACAACATAAGCTACAGTAAAAGTTTTTTTTCTTAGCATTTTTTCCCCTTTGTAACATGGCTTTGAGGCATTTTTAAATATGGGTACTCTTTTATCCCCCATGTGGGTACCTGTAGGAAATGCAGTGCAAGAAAGCACTGAAGTTAGGTAGTAAATGCATAGTTTGCCTAGGGTACTAGTCCTAGATTGCCATGGTGCTCAAAGCAATAGTCCCGATTTGCCCTACTTTAGTACAGTAAACAAATATAAACAACATCAATCAATTAGTGTCATTTGGCAATGAATAGATCGATTTTGTGCTGCACAGGGCATCAACATACCTGGGAACTTTCTAAATTAGTTGACCATGAAACATGAAAATGGAAACCTTTGATGGCCAGTTGAGAAGACTGAATGTCAATTATCTAATAGCTCTAGTACCAGTGGAAACCCTTACTTGTTATTATTTAAAGACACACTTAATTGAGCCACCTGCATTCAAGCATGGATATCAACCATAACATACTGGTAGCTAAAGTACCAATTGGAGGTCTTAGATATGACCACATCAGTGTGAAATAGGAAGCGCTGGCTGACCGTGGGAATCTGCCCCTTGACCCTGAGATTGAGGCAAAAATTCTGAGACTTCAATCCCTGAAAGTACCCAGCTATGGGGATTAAGCTGGTTTAAAGCACGTTACCCTCCAATTCCTCTAGGAAGCTAGAAACCCCAGGGATGGTCCATACTGGCAAAAACCAAGTGTCTTCTCTTGTCTATCCCCATTATTAGAATCATTTTGGTACAACCAGGTTTTGTAAGTCATGATTTATACAAAATATATATTTTTTGAACTAAGTAAAATTGGTGGGGTAAGAAGCCCATATTAAAATCTGTGTTAGGATCAAAGTTGGCATCTGGTGACCTGAATCTACATGATGGCAACGAGCTAAACTGGGATCTGATAATGCAGAAAGTCAACCATTGGAATGCTTCTTCTGATAATTCCCCATTCTAACTCAGATTTGCTTCGCCTGGGCTTTCACGAGCATGACCCTGCATGAGTTTAAGGGAACCGATAATCATTTTGCTTACTACTGGTTCCCATTGCTGATTTCTCCACGGTTTGCCCCAGCATGTCATTAATGTTTATGGTTTGATTTTATGAGATTTTTATGCAATTTTGTACTGAGTCACATACACCTGCAATGGTAGAAACTATGAGCCATCAGCACTATACACATGTAACCAGTTGCATTAAAGGTACATTCGTGCAGGTATTTGGCTGGCCCTCCGAAAATAGTTTTAAGACGCTTATAAAACAGATTTACCTCTCCCATTAATTGTCCCATAAAGTAGAAATAAACTAACTGGTATCAGGAATCCAATATACATAATTTGGGTTTTTTCCAACTCATGAATCCAAAATGAAGTTTATTATATTTTGAGAATACTGATTGTATGACTGTATGTCCTCTGAGAATATAAAATAACTCAATAGTTTGTATGACTTTTATGGAATAAATACTAATTTTATTTAATATTATTAAATAATATTAATAATTTAATAAATTAATTTTATGGAATCAATATGTTCAATAAAAATTATACTACCAGTGGTCTAGGAATAAGAGTTACTTGGTCTTCACTTTTTTCCAGTTGGAGGTGATCCTCACTACCATGGAAGGTCTCAGCTTCCTACTGCTCTCTATAAAGATACCTCTACCTAACACCCCCTAATACTCTATATACCCTATCTTCACAATGCCTCTTATTAGTTATTACTCTATATTTCTCCTATTCCTATGGATTCAATGAACCTGGCAAAAAAATCTAAAGCATAGCATCTTTTCACCAAATTATTGCCACAGGGACTATATAGAGTTTGGCTTTCTCATACTCTATGCAAGTTTGGACTAATTGCATAACTACATTGTATCAGTTCATGATGAATTGAACACTAATTGCTACTTTGCAGGAAAAAAAAGATAACACCCTTATGCTAGAAACATAATGAATGTCCATTATCACAGAAAAAAAAAGCGTTAAAAGAAATTTGGCACATGGAAGAGAACTCCAATTAAATGGTGACACCCAATGTATCTCCGATATAAAAGGAACGTGTCAGCCAGCTCAACTGTGGTCGTCTGTGAGATCCAGTGGTTGGGATTACTTCTCTTTGCGTTTAGGTCTTTACTCCTTTTTAACATGAGCACTAGACATGGATCAGGATCTGTCAAGGGGAAAGGCAGCTTGGGTGGTCTTAGCTCCTCTCATGGATCTTCTAGTGTTAGGGTGTCTTCTGGAAAGCATAGCTCAGGTGGATTGTATGGTGGTGGAGCATCAGGTGTTAGTTATGCAGGAAGTTTGCATGGTGGTTATGGAGGAAGCAGTGGAAGTATGAGTGGTGGCTATGGCAGAGGGCTTTGTGCTGGTGGTGGTGGATATGGCATTGGTGGTGGAGCTGGCTTTGGTGGTGGAGCTGGCTTCGGTGGTGGAGCTGGCTTCGGTGGTGGAGCTGGCTATGGTGGTGAAGGTGGTTTTGGTGGTGGTTCAGGCTTCGGTGGCGGATCTGGATATGGTGGTCACTTTGGCTCTGGTGGTGGACATGGATATAAAGATGATTTTGGAATACTCTCTGGCAATGAGAAGATAACAATGCAGAATCTGAACGAACGTTTGGCCTCATATCTTGACAAAGTACAAACCTTGGAAGAGGCCAATGCTGAATTGGAGAGAAAGATACGAAACTGGTACGAGACACATGGTCCAAGGCCAATCCAAGATTACAGTCACTACTATAAAATTATCGAAGAACTGCAGAAAAAGGTGAGGGGACAACAGCTCGTACACACTGCAAATGAGACAAGTTATGTGTTTAATTTTGCCAGTTTTTGTGAAATGAAAGAATTCCATCTCATCTTATTAACTATAGGTTTTAAAGGACCAACAATGCTTTTTGTGCAGGGTTCACGCTTAATTTGTTAACATTCAATTTTGTACTGACTACAAATCACTTGATCTGTGAAAAGATACTCAAATTGTTTGTATTCTTTAAAAATCAGATAAAACAAATTCTGTATGAAGCCAAATTAATCGCAACAGCACTATAAAGTGTAGTATAGCATTCTCCTCGATATTATTGTTGCTACTATTGTTGTGATCTTAAAAATATAAGTAATAGTATTTTTTTGTGGTTTTAAGTAAGAGGAAGTGAGTACCCTATAGGTGCCTGCCTTTTTTGTCAAGTGACAATTGAGTGATCCTGGGGAAAATTGAGAATGGAGCAAAAATTTGACATTATTCCTAATAATGATGTTTCTTATGCTGCATTTAGTCACAAAGTGTTACATTCTGCAAAGAATGCACATAAAACTGCTATTAAAGTGCACGATATACAAATGATACATAAGAATTGGTGTAATCTTATCGGTGGACTTCATTAATGTCAGATAGTGTGGGCTTCTGATTATATGAGAGTGGGGGTAGTAGCTCGGCCCCCAATAGCACTCTATAAGTTCCTCTGAAAAAAAATGATTTCATTAGAACCAAGGACATGCAAATGCAAGTATTTTGGGTGCTAACAACACACTTGTCTCTGAATAAAATGCATTTTTCTTATTTACTTTTAGATCCAAAATGCCACGCTTGACAACGCTCATGTTGTCCTCCAGATTGACAATGCCAGACTGGCAGTTGATGACTTCAGAATTAAGTGAGTCTAGGATGGTCAGACGAGTCACATTACATGGCCATTTATTGCTTAGCTTGACACTTTGCATGGCTATGTTGCTTACCATGGAGCAGAATCAGTATTGCTTAGTCCACTACTGCGTAAAAGTACCCCAATATTGGCAAGTCCCAGCCAATTAAATATAACTGATTTTCAATTATTTATAATTAAACCACTCATTAAAGCACAATGAAAACCACTAAATTGTCTTTACAAGGTCAACAAACACCTAAAAGACCAGAAAGCACTTTCCTTGTATACACATTAACATGTGGCAGAAAACTATAGACAACATCATCAACAGGGTTATGAACATTGAAGTCTTTGTTACTGGCCTGCCATATCCTTGGGTGGCCAATGGCATTGCTGAACACACATTTATGATTCTGTCTGCAGAAGAACCCCTTTTACTCTGAATATCCAATAAATCTACCATGTGGCAGGTTGTTTTGTTTTGGAGATATGCATTGACTGTTGTTATTCTGCTTAACATTTAGGTATGAGAATGAGCTCCATATGCGCCAGTCTGTAGAAGCGGACATCAACGGACTGAGGAAAGTCCTGGATGACCTCACCCTCTGCAAGAGTGACCTGGAGCTACAAGTGGAGAACCTGAATGAAGAACTGGAAGCCCTGAAGCGGAACCACGAGGAGGTAATATTCAGCTAATTAAAAAGTAATGCCATTTTTATTTCAGAGTAGGTGACGTTATAGTTAAGGGGAGACAATGGACACCCAGTAACAATGGCGATCCAGTAGGACAGGATATACTTGTAACAGGACCATGTGTTAATAGGAAATAAAGACTAAATCGGAGTCAACAGATGTGCTTTGCATGGGTTTTGCCAGATCCAGAACCAAGAAAACTTGCAAGCAGTAGATGGCACAGTGGTCTAGTGGCCCATGTCCTTATAGACAACCTGTCCTGGTCACAGGGATACTTCTATGAAGCCTAAGGTTCTATGTGGCTGGATTCTGGGCTGTACACGCTTCTCTTAGGCTTAGGGGTCTTGTATGCTCATTGATGCCCCAATCATTGTAATGCCTCATATGTCTTGAGGGTCACACTTAAATCTATAGCTGGGTTTGAGGTAAGGGCAGAAATGTCCTCTGTTTGCGACCTTTGTCAGATCGCGCCCTTGAAATAATGTAGCCAGCTGAAACTTCACACAACTCAGCTGACCCCACCTGATGAAAGGCAGGAGAATGGATGTATACAAAGACTCACGTTACAATTGTCTTCTGTGTGCAGGAAATGAAGGCGCTGAGAGGACAGGTTTTGGGAACCGTCAATGTTGATATGAAGGCAGCACCGGGAATTGACCTGCAGAAAGTACTGCATGACCTGAGACAAGAATATGAGTCAATGATTGTCAAGAACCAAAAGGAAATGGAATCCTGGTACCAGGAACAGGTGACTCCTTCCCTTACAAACTGTTAATAGGATTTTAATATAGATCTGTGTATATATATAACATATATGAAAAAATACTTGTCGATTAAAGTCATTCCTGTTACAATGGACCTTCACATAATAAGAAAAGTTATTGTCTTCACCGTAACCACATGGCCATCAAATCCCTTTTAACCACGATGGCAGAACAAACTATCTTTCGTACAATGTCAACATTATTTAATGATGTTCAATCTTTTTTACAGTCTGAAGAACTGAGCAAGCAGGTGAACACAAGTAGCCAAGAGATCAAGACCGTTCAGACTGAAGTGATCGAGTTAAGACGCACTCTCCAGAGCCTTGAAATTGACCTCCAGGCTCAGCTCAGCATGGTACGCAACACTCCTCCTCTTATTTCTTGCTTCTTTCCATTGACTTTACCCATTGAATTTGTACATTTAAAAAAAATGATTTCTTATTCCAGAAAATGGCTCTAGAGGGCACTCTGGCAGAGACAGAGGGACGTTACTGTATGCAGCTCTCCCAGATCCAGGCTTTGATTCAGAAAGTAGAGGCAGAACTGGAAGAGATACGTTGTGAGATGGAAAATCAGAGCCGGGAATACAAGATACTCTTGGACATAAAGTCACGTCTGGAACAAGAGATCAGCACTTACCGCAGCCTGCTGGACAGCCAGGGAACCCAGTATGTTTTTCCTGGACAGTAACATCTCTTGTGGGCTGAGGGACATGAGATAGGCGGAATGTCTAAATAATCGCTTATATAGACCCTACACCTATTAATCCTTTCATACATTCTAGACTAGTAGTTATCTGTGTATTATGTCGAAATTGCCTGCTCCTTGTATAATTTTAGACCAAGTACCAAGGCGGGACAAGAAAGAGATTCCACCCAGTATGGCCAACATGTCCTCCTTCTTTACTTTGTATAGGTTCTGGAGATGTTTAGTTAAGATAAAAGATGTCATGTCATAATCGCACACCTTACTTTACTGAGGGTAGTCACCGATGCCACCATACATGTTGATTACTCTACATTAATAAACATTTTGGATCTTTTTACCGCAGGATTCCTAAAGGTTCATCAGACCACTCTTATACCTCTGATTACTCATCGGGTTCTCAGTCAGGAAAACAAGGTATGGGATACAGAATTAATTAATTTAGTAATGAAAACAGCTGCGATTGCAACAACTGCCCTTTAAGATATACAATAAAAACCAACAGATGTCCAGATGCAAACGTTCTAAATGATAGATTTAGAGAATGGGAAGAATATCTGTCGATATAAGGTGGGGCAGGAGCCGCAAAGACAGGTCTAACAAACCATTGTTATTTACCCTTCCTTATGTCATTGGTTGGCATCTAATGAGAGGGCTTAACTTGATGAGTAATAAACAACTTAAGGGAAAGCTGTCAAACTATTCTATATGAATTACACTCACATTAGCCAAAAATATAATTTTTCAGTATGCATTTCGCAATTTTTTTGGAATTACCGTACCTTTACTTTTTTACTTTCGTGTATCAAATATTGCCTTTTCTTCTTCAGGCGGATCACATTACACTAGAACTCGCGTAGAAGATAGTGATGGGCGTGTGATCTCTTCTCGCGACCAACACCATCAATCTGGCTACAGAAAGTGAGCCAACCCGACTCTCCTCTTCTCCATCTTGCCTAACGCCGTATGAGGGAACCTATTTTCTTGTCTGGAGTCAATCAAATTTCTAGATTCTTTAATCAATCCATCTGGGCTAAAATTATGACGTTTATAGGTATGATACTTACTATACTGAGTGGTTCCAGTAATACCCCTGGGTATCTGAAACACATTATTGGCATCACAGATTGTAATGTTTGAATGATTGCATTGTTTAGGGTCAGTTCTTATGAGACTGATTTAACAAAACTGTGATCACGTTAATAACAGTTGCCCAGTGTCTTTCTGTTATGTTCTGTCTCCAGATATCTTTGTTAACAAAAGTGGGTCTTTCATATCTTTATTAAAGCTTTGCTATGTGGCTTTCATTACAAATGTTGTTGTGGTTGATTCTTTATAGCATCACTACCATTTATACACCTTTACTAGCATGACTCTTGGCCTAGTCTGGCCAAAATGCACATGGGGCAAACCCACCGTTGGGTGGCTTGGACACAGTTGGATGACAAGGGGTCACCACATGTCCCCTGAGGAACTGAAAAAAATTATATCACCCTAATCCATAGGGCTTTGGAACCCAAACCAGCAGCTGCCATCTTCACTATGTCTTCATATACATGGGAGGACGCACGTGGTGTCACAATCATACCTGGGCACTTCTGAGTTCTGGCTACCCGGAGCCTTCCCTTGCGGGACACGGCCATTGGGCGGTCATGCAACGTCAGAGAAGACTCATGCATTACCATAAACAAGACCCCCTAGAGGCATTGGAAACAAAATGGTACGGTTTAACTCAATATATTAAGGTTGAAAACCAAATTCTTACGATATTTTTATGAATGGGTTTGAGCTGGCACTTTTACCAGTCCTCCTCACAAAAGTATTACAATGAGCTTCTGCTGTAGCACTAAGCATCAGGAATCTGAGCACTAGAATATTAGCGGAACTACTGATTCTTACCTTATAAATCTCAAAGTAATAGGAGATTCCACTAAAACAACTCTCATTACTACAGCTGTGTTCTACCAAAGGTTTACACCTCAGTTTCAAAAAAGCTGATAGCACGAAGAAGAATAACAATTGTAAATTGTTGACCTTTATCTTGCAAGTGC
The DNA here is from genome assembly GCA_009364415.1 of Spea multiplicata. Taxonomy (NCBI): domain Eukaryota; kingdom Metazoa; phylum Chordata; class Amphibia; order Anura; family Pelobatidae; genus Spea; species Spea multiplicata. The sequence continues at coordinate 3,377,715 of VKOC01000010.1, forward strand.
ACTCAAAGTGCTTTAGGGCGGCAAATTCAGGATTAGATTTTGGGGTGGAGGAACTAAAAGGTAATTAGGTAATACATGCGTGGGATTGTTTCATGAAAGATCCCATTGTGTCTGATTACGGTTAACCTGTTTTGTCATGAAGCCCCAGAGGTGTAGAGCTGGATAACTCACGGTTATATCATTCCCAATACAAACATCATCTGTTACCGTCTGTATAATTGCACCAAAATCGTGAGAATTCATGTGAGGGAAAGCAAAAATTCTGAACTTCTTATTGTCTAAAACCACCTGTGACACAAATACAGATTCCCACATAAAAATGACCAAACAGGTACTTATAATACGCATTGTGGTCTGTGTAGACCCAATGTATTTTCTGCTAACCAAATACTGCCCCGTTGACTGGTTCACTAGGATGCCAGGAGAATGTTTTTATTGTTGGCCAGAAGTAACTTTGCGGTCAACTCATTGTCTGGAGGGTTTTAGCTTAATTTGAGACAATCTGTATGAATTTGAGGCAACCATAGTGGCATTTTTCAGATTTAGCACAATTTATAGATTTCTCTTCCAAAGGCTTCTAATGAAGGCTCCACTCAACAATCAAACTAAAGGGCACTCATGGCGCTCAAGTTGGCACTAGATCCCCTGAAAAACAAAACAATGCAGGGAGGCTCTGAAAGGACCAGAATCAGTCCTGCTGGGAATTGATGGGTTTCTCCCCAAAACTGGTATTTAAATAATCTACAGGAATACCTTATACCTTATACCAACATGGCCAATGGTTAGTATACAATAAGGCATAGACTGGCCATCTAGCACACTGGGAAAATGTCTGGTGGGTTGCTGTTGGACATCACTCCTTACAAACCTGATCTGCCGCTTTAGCGTGAGCTTTAAAACGTAAAGTGCCAGGGCCGCCTCGTTATCCCAAGATCAGACCTGTCACGACTTCATGGGTTCACCAAAGCTGCAGAGGCGACAAATAGCTTTGGCAAGAATAAAAACACAGAACCTCCACAAAAAGAGGTTAAAACTGTTTGCGGGATTAGGTGGTGTTGGCTGGGGTTGTTAGAAAGTAGGACATGCCTTTAAGTAGCATAGATCACAGAACCTAGTTATACCTTGATCCAAAATTCAAGTCAACCCATATGACCCTTTAGTGCAGTATACCTCCCTATGCAGCCTATGAAGTAAAGTTAGATTACCTCCTTTACTAAATGTATTCCATAAAGGAAGAAGAAGTTTATCTTATCTTATCAAAAAACATTCATGGCATCCTTTTCACTGTATATGATCCCCCGTTGGCATTGTATGTGATAAGAAAAGTTACATGGGCACGATTCATAAGGGAGAAAAATAACATATTGTAACTAAGGCAACATTGTAACTAGTAAATCGCAAGATGTCTCATAAATCAATCTGCTTTAATCTGGTCCTCCGGGCACATCCACCATTGTAGAATCTCCTAGTACAGGTGGATGTGTCAGTCATTGATACAGCCACCTGTGCCATCAACCCGTGTACCTTACGAAAAAAGGGCGGGGAGCCCTGTCACAAAGAACCACACTTGAAATGATGATTTTGAAAGATTTTGGATAGAAATCAACAATGTAATTTCATGGGAACTAGTTGCACCTGGGCAACATAACTCTGGATATACATTGGATGTGCGAACCTATGTCAATACCATTTAGGTTATGGCTCTGCAGAAGCAAAGCTATAATAGATGAAGTTGTAGATTTTAGTAAAAAAAAGGGCTAATGATTGTTTAGCAGGTAAATAAAATCCAATATTAACACATTTTTATTACCACGACACAACATTCTGTAAATAAAAGTAACTGAGTGAGCAGTGGATGCCTGCAGAAGCTAAATTGGAGATTGGGCAGTTAAATGGCCGGTGGGGTTCAACATAGAAGAATAGAAAGTTATGCATTTGGAGAAGAAAAGCAAATGATAATTTGAATGGTTGCTTATTGGGGAAATCCTCTATAGGATAGCATCTGGGAGTAAGCAAATTGATAGTGTTCATTAAAAAGAGCTATTCGTGTACAGGATGAGATAATATTTTCTCTTTATATATCAGTGGTAATTTTGGGCATACATTCATAAAAAAGACATCATGGAATTGGAAGGAGCTCAGATCCACACACAAAAAATAATTAAAAAAGGAAGAGGGGGATTTTTTTACTTTAGAGGAAATTTTTTTTTACCCCTTTGGGGCGGTATTGGATTCACATCTCATTGGCAGATACATAGCAAAAAGCCAGTCCCTGATTTTGGGTTTGGAGAAAGCCGATGTGGGACATTTTGTACCAATTCATTTTGGGCATGCTGATTCAAGGTTTCCAAAGGCAGAACAATGTGAATCACATGCTATTTTCTGTGGTAGGACCCACTTAATCCATCATTTTGTTAGTCGACTCACCCAATAATTACAGCTTTTACAATGAGAATTATTCTTGTCAACGAGGTATAATCTTCAACATGTGACCCTTAACCTTTACAGCAGACTCGCGAAAACTCATTGAAAAAAATAATAAGAATTGCAGAATTTTTGAAATCTGGGCTGAAATTTAATTTAGAAAAACTTCTGAGGATAATATTTTCTGTTTTTTTTTATCATTTAAGTTAAAATATGTTAATTTGGCCTTGGTACCAACAGAAAAGGTATACATGGCTGGTTACTGTCATCGGTGCCTTCTGATTCAGAAAATCACTAATATGACGGCTCAGAGTCGAGGAGCAGTGGATTATGAGCAGGGACTTTCAAACAGAGCTGACTCCGAGACTCTTGAAAATGTTACCTTTTAATAGCCCATCATATAGATTAAATGTAGTGACTTGGCCAATGTGTTAACCCAATGGCTCTAATACCGGTCCTCGTGGAAACTTTGACTTGTCATTATTTAGAATACACTTAATTGAGTCACCTGCATTCAAGCAGGTATATCGACCATGACTTATGAAATACTCCAGTTAATAGGATTTCTGTCTCGGAGGTGGCATTCGGCTAACTGGTAAGGACAGCTCTGCCAGTAGACAAAGAATTGGGAGGCTGGATGGACTGAGAAGCAAGCAGAACTGTTTCTGAAATTCTATGGCAGTTAGCAGCTATGTTTTTTTGGCCTGATGGAAAGGCGCATTGTACCGGTAAAGGTCTGAAGGTTTCCAAACCTCTGCAGTGACAAAGAATCCTTGGGTTTTGGGTGTTAGTCCTGTGTGCATTCTTTGGGGTATGATTAATACTTATCGCTCTGCCAAACACACCTGCGGAGAGCCTCTCCCTTATTGTTTCTAGAGGTTTAAGTCCTGTCAAGACTCCCAAACAGAAGAACATGATTCGGACGAAGAGATGCTGCAGGGCAGAACTAACGCCTATTGCACAGCTGCAATTCAAGAAGAAACACTTGGATTTTGTGCAATGAAAAGGCTACTGTTAATTTTGCGACTGCGATACACGGAGCGATCAGAAGCAGTCTTAGGGTGTAGGGACTGAGCCAGTTGGTAGGTCCATGGCTCATTCCCTAGCTATCTCCACAATATTGTTCATTTTTATGAAAATTTACCTCTAAGGTTTGAAGACTCCAGTCTTATGTAAAGGAAAATATATGAATGCTGTTTTGAGCTGAAATGTTTGCATCTTTGAGGGCATCTCTGACAGCTTGAAGTGTCCCACAAGCAACAAGTCCCACGGTGCGGGACACTTTCAGCCCTCAAACAGCTTATTTCCTAGACATCTTGTCTGTATCATCTAAGCCCCAAACCGCTTGCCTGTGCCATCTTAGCCCCCAAACCGCTTGCCTGTGCCATCTTAGCCCCCAAACAGCTTGCCTGTGCCAGCCCCCATTGCTTGCCTAGCCCCAAACCGCTTGCCTGTGTCTCTCTATTCAATAATTCAATAATTCCATTAAAAAGGCATGACATTTATTGATGAAAACTTTTGAGAATAAATATATACCAAAAACAGTATTTACAAAGAACTCTGATGCCCTGACCTTTTTATTTGATGTCACATTATTTAGTTGATGTTCGGATGTTCATTGCTAAGCCACTGGACCTGTCTCCTGCCGCTAGGTAAGAGTACCAGTGTACATGTGCAGGAGACCTCACACCTCTTCTAGATGGACAGCAGCTTCTGAGAAAGTGAATGAGTGGCTTCCTAAGTGAATTCTGCTTATTTAAATAGGGCTATAAATAGAATTCATATTTTAGAGCTTTTTGATCCAAGGAGAAATCCGATTGCATTTTGGAGTCAAGAAGGAATTTCCCCCCCCTGATGGTAGCGAAATTAGGGTTTTTTGCCTTCTTTTGGATCAAGAGTAGGAAGGTTAGGTAGAAGGGTTGAACTTGATGGGCATACAGTAGGTCTTTTTTAAACCTTAAGTACTATGTAACTATTTAACTATGTATTTAACCAAAAGAAACCCATATGTGAGGCTTCACTAATGTTTTAAAATGATGTCCCATGGTAGTCAGTAGCTTCTTCTGTGCTGTAAAAGTTTTCAGAAAAGAAAACAAAAAGTTTTCGAATTTTCTTTATTTCGATGCATATTGTTTTAATGTATAAAGCGTTAGGAAAGGTAAAAACAAGTTAAACCCCACAAACTCATAAAAGGTTCAGTAACTGGAGAAGCTAACAATCATAGCACTGAAGATTCACTTTTGGGTCTGCAGGCTTAGAAGCTTCCAATATCCACCCTATCTGGCTGCGCTCCAATTCTTTCACGTTGATCTCACCTGCAGCTACCTCTTCTTCAGGTACGATTAGCCGCATTACTGATGTGGGTGGACTGATCCGTTCCTAAAGTTCAATGAGGTGTCATTATCAGAATCAGATCTGCCAATGAGTGTAGGAATCCTCCCATTCTAAATTATAGGTTTCAATGAATAAACAAAAGGAAAAAAAAAATCCACTGTCAATGTTATGTGTCAACAGTATCCAAGAATAAAAATAACAAAGAAAAAAAAAAAACCCACATTCGATCAATCCAGTATTGGAATGAATATTAATTAGGCTTTGAAAGGTGACACCCATGAAAAAATATTTATAAGGAGAGCACCGGGGTGCATGATATTCCACTTCAGTTATAGAACAGGCTGTGGTGCTCACTTAGGATCCTTTCCTGCTTGTAAAAATGTCTTTTTATTCCTCTTCATCCACCTTCAAAACAAGTGGGGCTGTAGCTGGTGGAAGAGGTGGAGGAAGCAGGAACTCGGTGTCCTTTTCAAAATATGGAGCAGGTGGTGCTTATGGAGGCAACGCAGGGTTTTGCCAGGATGGAGAGGTTGGGGGTGTCTTTGCTGGCAATGTAGGTTCTGGCTACGGAGGTGGCTATAATGTCGGTTTTGGTGGTGGCGTAGGTTCTGGCTTTGCTGGAGGAGCTGGTTTTGGTGGTGGAGCTGGCTTTGGTGGTGGAGCTGGTTTTGGCTTTGGCCAAGGGTCTGGATTTGGAGATGGCAATGGCCTCCTTTCTGGCAATGAAAAGAGCACCATGCAGAACCTAAACGATCGCCTGGCCAATTACTTGGATAAAGTACGAGCCTTGGAAGAGTCCAATGCTGAACTAGAGAGAAAGATTCGTGAATGGTATGACAAGCAGAGCCCAGTCAGCAAGGCAGCTGACTACAGCCCATATTACAAGATCATTGAGGAGCTGAGAACCAAGGTAGGCTATAGGCTTTTCCACCTACAACATGTGATTGTATGTGATTGTATGTTAAGTGTTCATCCTTGATGTTTTGCATGATAATTTGCTGCAGTCTTCAACCATATTCCTCAATATGCAGAGGTCATCATATACTGACACCCATGAGCAAGGCTGAGTAATACAAAAAACACCAGGTGATCATATTTTGGGTGATTATTGCCTAGGATTAGTCATTGATGTTCCATAAGCAATAGGATCTGATGCAAGATGAGAGTGCATGTGACTCCGTGGCTGGGCAGCAGGGAAAGATACACAAGCGCTTCGATCGCAACCCTTGTGGTTGTACTGGTTGTCAATGTTGCATAATCCTGCTGCCAATCAGCGCTGGTCCCAGTGGCGTCTTTAATATTAACACATCCACTGCCATTAGGGACATGGGATGAGCGTCCAATCAGAAGCACTATTAAAATTCCTAAAATTAGTCTGTTTTGTGACTTTGTAACTATATCGATGCTTTAGAATTGGCCTAGCATAGACAAATTGAGCAAACTTTTCACAACACTCTGGATTTAGCCACATGTATTTCGAAACCCATGCCTTCCAGATATTTCTAAAGCACGCTCACATACACCCACCCGTGGGCATTGTGTAAGGATTGGCTTGTACAGAACAGTCTCTCTTTGTACTAGAATGATCAAGAAATTAATGAATAGCATAGTTATCAAATAGTCAACTCAAACGTCTCAAGTTCTCAACATTGAACTCTTCAGCCAAAGCTGAGATAATATGGAATAAGATCGATTTATTTAAAGTCTTCCATTTATTGTGCCTTTTGGATTTTTTGGGGGAGGGGAGATGATGTAGATTCATCAATGCTTAAAAATGAATCTCTGTATGATAAATACCAATCCATGATATACTATTGATGGCTCCTTGATAGCTCATTAAACCACAAATGGTTCATTACACTGTGATACATTTTATAAAACAATATCAAAACGCTTACTAGACGGTAATAATCCAACTGGATAAAAAGCTTGCATGGAATGGTTCCTCTTACCATTTCACAAAAAGTCCTACTTCATTTCTGAATGAGTTAATTCTGTTTTTATCAGGCGGAGCTTTTTAGAAATGGTTTCTACATTCTTCTTACTATTTTTCTTGGGACTTTTTAATCTCCAGATCCTCAATGCCCAAATTGAAAATCATAAAGTGATTTTGGCCATTGATAACACCAGGCTGACCACGGATGACTTCAAACTCAAGTAAGTCCTAAGAAAAAGTTCACAATCACCCTATTCTGTAACAGGTTATATATATAATCAGGAGCATGGAGAAGCAACATCTATGTACATATATGCAAATAACAAATGCAATCCACAAATAATAATGTCAAGTTTCTGATTTCTGAAGAAATACCAACTTTCCTTTTATTGTGGCTATAGATATGAGAATGAGTTGGCCCTTCGCCAAAGCGTGGAGGCTGATATCAATGGCCTCCGTAGAGTACTGGATGAGCTGACCCTGTCCAAATCTGACCTGGAAGCCCAGATTGAGAGCCTTACAGAAGAACTGGCTTATCTCAAGAAGAACCACGAGGAGGTGAGCCATGCCTTTCATTCAAGGTCTCTAAACTTCATGTAACCAACAGTTGTTACTGCAGCCGGGGTCAAGCATAACATAAATAACATCAATGATTAAAACACATAATCGCCTTCTAGTTACTTATAAAGGGACTGGCGGCTCTTCCTTTACAACAAAAAATACTTTTAGAATTCAGCTTTTTCTGTGTTTTCACATGTGTAGGAAATGAAGGGATTGCAAGGACAAGTCAGTGGCTCGGTGAACGTGGAGATGAATGCTGCTCCAGGAAACGATCTCAACAAAGTCTTGTCTGACATGAGAGCTGATTATGAAAAATTGGCAGCCAAGTACCGGCAGGAGGCCGAAGAATGGTTCCTGGCCCAGGTGAGTGCTTGAGGACCAAAAGCAAGATCATCGTAACTAGTTGTTACTACAAACTAGTAGCATCACAGATGAAGCTGGGCATGAAGTGGTGGAGATGCTCCATAGGGATTGGAATTTTTCATTTTCGGCAGAAAATGTGTTAATATATATGCATTAATGCTCTTGCACACACTACAATGCAAAGTTTCAGGACAACTGGACCTATCACTCCTATTCACCCATTGAGCCCTAGAATGAAGTAAGGAATGGGGCCGGTGGATTAGTTCCGACTTTGCTGAGCAAAACGTTTCAGAGAAAATACCCCTAGGGCTTCTAGAACCTGTCTCAGCAGCACCACCACCAAGATAGCCTGTAATTTACACCTCCATATTAACGTTATTTAAAATCTTCAAGACTGTCTCAAGTGGCAGATCCTCATTTTGGAATCTACTACTAATTAGTTGAATCAGTATAAAGGGTAGTTCGCTTGGAGTTAGCATTATTCTTTGATGTTGCAGAATAATATCACAGTAATCTCCTTAATCGCTTTATTTCTCGAGGCGCCATTATAATCCTTTAATGGACAGTTTTCTCACTGTTCTTATTTTTCTTTCTTTCATCTAGCTGACTATTTCTATTCTATAAAAATATTTTATTTTATACTTATAATGATATATATTTATATATTTTTTTGGTATTATATTTCAGAGCAAAGAGCTGCAACACCAAGTGGTGACCGGTACTCAGGAGATCCAAACCTCCAAATCAGAGATCACAAACCTCAAACATACACTCCAGAGCCTGGAAATAGAGCTTCAGTCTCAGCTCAGCATGGTGAGTACTGGAGCTGGACCTCCAGAACTAAAAATGGTAGAACCGATGTGTAGCTGTGGAGTATATATACATCAACAGGATAACAGGGAACCTCTCTACTTGTCACTTAAAATAAATGTTGTGAAGCCAACCATCCTTCTGATGAATGTCTACGATCAACTAAGAATGATATGATATCTCAAAAAAGCAGTAGATCAGAAGGAACAATTGCTAACCCGTCCATTCTTTCTTTTCTTAATCCCACCGATCCGCGTGTATTTTTAGCATAGATCCATTGTAGATTACTAATCGAGTCACTGCCACTCAACTAGACTTGAATAAAAGCATAAAGGTTTCTGTTCCTCCTATTAAATTCTGAATGAACTTTCTTCTTCGTGTACAGAAATCAGCGTTAGAGGCTTCCTTGGCAGAGACAGAGGGACGTTATTGTGTGCAGCTGTCTCAGCTCCAGGAGGTAATCCTCGCAGTTCAGTCCGAGATAGGAGAACTTCGTAATCAGTTGGAACTCCAGAGCAACGAATACAAGATGCTCCTGGATATCAAAACGCGTCTGGAGCAGGAGATCACCAAGTACAGAGAACTGTTGGATGGCCAAGACTTCAAGTGAGTCCTTGTTAAGATGAATAGAGGACCGAGCACTTTTGAGTATTGAGTACAGAGAAACTGAAGACGTTAACTACTTAGAATTTAAGAGGACTTTATTCGACTTACTCACAAATGTCCACAGAATGAAGTGAAACAAATACTGGTGCACAATCTATGAGCACCATTGAAAAGAAAGCTGATCTTCTATCATCTAAGAACCATAGAGGTTGTAGAGATCCTTCAAGGTTTCTACCTCAATGTCATGGTACCATCAGGAAAAAGGCTAACATAAGAATAGGTTATAGCTTAAAGTCAATGAAGGAACATTGTTTGCATTGTTTGGAAGCTAGAAAGTCAGACAAAACAAACAAAACAGTTCCACTTCCTGGCATGTTTAGAGAGTAAGATACAAACTGGTTATGTCAAAGTCAATCAGATGTAATTATATGAATGAAAAAAATTGGAGCAAGAATTATGCCTCATTCCTGTTCATATTCTCCATAGGATCCCCGGCGGCTCATCCTCTTCCTCTTCGTCAACTACTATAACCTGTAAGTGTCCTTTGATGTTTGGTTGTGTCCACAAAAAAACTCAGAATTCACAATTAAGTCATACTAGATTATTCCAAAATATGTAAAGAACATATATCTTCCAAACGGGATTTCCATATGCTAATAGATGAGCTCAGCAAAAGCTGAATAAATCCCTGTCAACTTCTGTAGACTTTTCCGTGTTCTATGTTGTAAGAAATTATGCCAAGTTTCCAAGGTGGATAAACGTGCCAACAGTTCCCCATTTTTAGAAGCCAACTGAAGCTGCGTGGGAATAGTTTATTTGGAGTTCTGTCGTTCCTGTCCATTTTTTCTCCCAATCACTTTCCCATTCTGTCCAGGCGCCTTCTGCCTCCCTTCTATGCCAAGATTTGCCTAATAGCTTCCCTTAAAACTTAATATAATTTATTATAGTTACATCTGTGCCTATTAAGTGAGTTTTGAGTTGATATTAAAATCTGTCTGTTTGTGTTAACAGCTACTACACGAGTAAGCTAACCAAGACTTCCAACACAGCCTGCTTGGCACTGGGACCTCGCTGCCTGCCCACGCTGCCCGTCTATCTAATGTTCTACTGGAAGAAAAAGAATATGGGGGGCTTTATATGCTTATTGCTATTCAATAAAACATTTACTTATTGCAAACATGAAATTATGTATTTTTGGCTTTGATTATACAAAATAATAATACTAAAGAGGGGTGAGAGGTTTGTGTCCTGATGTCTGTGTATTAGGAGGGGTGAGTGCTCTGTGTCCTGATGTCTGTGTATTAGGAGGGGTGAGTGCTCTGTGTCCTGATGTCTGTGTATTAGGAGGGGTGAGTGCTCTGTGTCCTGATGTCTGTGTATTAGGAGGGGTGAGTGCTCTGTGTCCTGATGTCTGTGTATTAGGAGGGGTGAGTGCTCTGTGTCCTGATGTCTGTGTATTAGGAGGGGTGAGGGGTCTGTGTCCGGATGTCTGTGTATTAGGAGGTGCGTTCCACTTTTGGACAATTCTTATTACGGTTATACTTGTACCATTTTTGGACGAATAAAATGAAAATAAATTAGTGACATAAAAATGGGTTCTGTATAAAAATGCTCAGGGTGTTCTGCTAAAAAAAGTTGGTCTTATCACCATAGCAGCCAATAAAATGGCCAGGTCAGTAAGAACATTCCATTGGTTGCTATTGCAACCAGAACACTTTTTTTTTTTTTAAACGATACACCAAAATAACTTTAACAAATAACCCTCTTATCAAAATATAAACCCTCAGAGATATCATTAATAAGGTAATATGCAGGGCAAACGTCTGCCCGGCAGCAAGTTTCATAGAACTAAATATTTTAGTCAGGGTCTCCTCAATCTCCCCCGAATGGCTCAGTAGGATAGCGCCCGAAAATCAGGAGTGTCGGGAGGTATGCTTCTGCTCCTCAATACTGGTTATAATCTATTCATGTGCCTTGCTATGACATCATACCCCAGGTCAGAAAGTCCTAGCAATACAGCAGAAGAGGGACCTGTAGTTGGTTCCAGTGATTCCACCAGGAAAGTGGTTGAGGCTGAGACCCAGGACCCACTTACATCTCCACTCCTACGTGACCCCACTTGTCACCCCGCTGGCGTGGCTTGTAGAATAGACAATATGTAATGTGATTCTTTTCCATGTCCTACAGCGCTCATCCGATCTCCACCACAATCACTGCGTGGATGAGCTGCTCCTGGAGCCCAAGGCTCGCTCTGTGCATTGGTGATTCTAAAACATTCCACATTTTTATTCAAGCCACACGGCCGCTGCTCGCTCTCCGGCGTACAGAAGATGACATTATGCGCTCCTAGGGTTTTCTGGCACTCACTCATATGGTCTACACCTGCTGATCCGTTGGCGTCCAGCGTGTCTCATCCCATGGGTAACAAGATCAAAGGAAATCTGGTCTAAATGAAACAACGCATACAGTTTTCAGCTACATTGTCCTTGTGTGTGAAACGTCAAGAAAGGAGCACGCTGTATGTGTTACACATGTCTCTGGCTGTATCAATCGTATATGCAATCAACAGCGTGCTAGAGGTTTTATACACATTACTGCCACCATAACAGCTAAAAACTCAACCGGGTATACAATGTCCATTTACTAGCCATTTATTTCACCGGAGAAGTACTCAGGACATGGACTTCAATGGAGTTGTGTTCAATGGAAGGTGTCTCCGAAGTTTCGGTAGGGTTGACTCTCCCATTGACCCAGCTTCATAAAACCCTTCAGTTTTTAAAAGAATGGAACTCTGAAATGTTAATGAATATTCACATATATATAATCTAGGAAATTATTAGAAACATAGAAACATGGCGATTGAGAGCAGATAAGAACCATTCGGCCCATCTAGACTCAATCTTTACTTGGTCTTTTCTTCGATTCAGTAGCCATATTCCTATCTCTTGCATGTAACCTCTACCACTTCTGCTAGAAGTCTATATAGGTAAAGCTTCCTTATATTCCATCTAAGTCCACAGTCCTCTAGTTTTAGATCATGGCCTCTTCTTGGTGACCATATCTCAATCTGAAGACCCTGTTGGACAATAGTACAGGACTTCTGCAAAGCTTGGGTAGACCTTTAGACTATAAGGGGGTTTATTGACATCAAGGCAACTTTGGAGGGTGTATCTCTTTATAGATCAGGATTGTCCTTCCTTGTATGATAGAGCAATGAGTTACTGACCACAGTCCTTGCCTCAACAGAGTCTTTAAGTAATGTAACAATTGAGGTCCAAAAATTATGCGTTTCTCGATTTCAGCCTTCCGCAAATCACTGTTTTTGATGCTGTTGTTCCAGAATAAATAAAACACTTTGAAGCTCTTTCCAACTTTTTCGTGGAAGAAAAATTTCCATGTTGGCTATCGCATTTCTCCGTAGATCAACATTATACCTGTTTGCCCTACGTCGCTAGAAAGTTGCAGCATGAAGGGCCAGCTCTGCCCTACTGAGAGGAGAAGTTGCCTGTCGCCCTTACTTCCAGCCGCCTGCTCGTTCTCGTTGAGCAGAATAACTAATAAAATATTTTTTACGCACATAAACATATATCGGGCTCCATGCAATGTGAGCTGCAGTGTAACTTAAAGAAGAGATGACATTTTGGGGCAGAAGTGTCCTGTCTTTAGAGCGTGAGTGTTCCCCTCTAATTACAGCGTTGCTTGTGTCTCGTCTCATCTTGTGTCCCGTCCGTGTGAGGTTACCGGGTACTCTGCTGTGCGGGATTTTCACTTCCATCCAATTTCCTTAATGTCCCCCCCCCCCCCCTTCCTTGTGGTTTTCCTAATTTATTCCAAAACCGCAGAGGCAGCGGAGCGTATCGCTTGCATATTCAGAATCCTGTGTAATTTCCTTCCATCGGAGGCTGTTCTTTCTTAAACGACGGAGAAAGAACTTCTGAGCCCTAGGTTGGTTAGGCTTTGTGGGAGTTGTAGTTCACACAAATCCAAGCACCAGTAATTACCAGTTTTTTTTTATCTTTGACCCTTAAAAAGTGTTTGTTTTTTTTCTTATGTGTTTTCTACAAAGACCTCATCTGTATTTTATATTGTTCTTGACATAAAACTTGTCTTTCTTGATCCCTTCATCCATACGTTCATGTTATGTTATGGGAACATCAAAATTCTTTTTTCTTTTTTAATTTCAGGTATAATCAATTAAAGACATTTTTAAAAAAAAACAAGTGTTTTCAGTGTCTATGGCAATAACCTATCAGTGCCTGTCTGTGTGTCACATGACAATTTTGTTTTCCCAGCACAAACTGTGAACAAAGCTAAATTTTACCATTATTATTTTTTAGGATGGGTTTGGGCATTCATCGGTACGAGGAATGATATTTCACCAGGAATCGGAATTAGATGTCCTTTAATAATTAAGGCTAGGGCAGTTTTGTTATTGAGTAAGTAATTTTAAAGCAGAATTATTGTATTCACAGAAATGTTTAAATAATTTTTCTTTATAATATTTTATATATATATATATACATCATTTGTTACAGCTTACAGAAATTAGGGGAAGCGGGTGGGACAGAGATGGACAGAGGGTCTCGGAGAGGGACTGTCCTATAATAAGGGATAAGGTAGAATGTTAGAAATGGGACGTTTCGGGTGACATATATAAAGGAGGAGGCGAGAAGTTAATGCTTGGGTTTCTCAGCCGTTCTAGAAATAGGGCCCCGTAATGAGCAGTGGTTTCGCAGATTACATAGGGTGCTGGCCCGGAATAGCTTGGGTGTGGAAATCTGCGGCTTCAGACACACAGAACGGCTGGAGACAGAGGGTTTATGGAGTTTGCAATGAGAACGTATCAAAGAAAACAGCAGATTAACCCTTGATACATTTACAACCAGAATTTCCCCCAAGGGTGCCTTCAGCACCTCCTATTATTCCATATAACCCCTCCTTTTAACTCCTCCTATTACTCCATATAACCCTCCCTATAACTCCTCCTATTACTCCATATAACCCTCCCTAACTCCTCCTATTACTCCATATATCCCCTCCTACAACGTCTCCTATTACTCCATATAACAGCCCCATATAACTCCTCCTATATACTCCATATAACCCTCCCTATAACTCCTCCTATTACTCCATATAACCCCTCCTACAACTCCTCCCATTACTCCATATAACTTCTTTATTTCTTTGGATTGTTTTTCTTTTATTGGTAAAATAACTTTTTAGAACATTTTAATAAAAGAGCCACGTGGTCCGTGCTAATCCATCTTGACTGTGTCTCCTTTTGATCTCGATGATGATTCTCGTATTCTGGAGACATCTCCACCACCGCCTTCTGTTTCTATTTCTGAAATGGCTCATTTGCTCTAAACTTTAATTTGGAAATGTATTTTATTTGTTATTAACAATTAAATATAATTTCTAGAGTCTCATTGGGACGTGAGGTGGAATTTAGCACGCAACTTTTGGTACTTCTACACGATGAGAGTTTTAGGGATAATTAATCGGTATTCAGGCAGTTATCCAGAAACAACACAATTAAAACAAGACACTCCAGAGACCCACAACCGGCAGCTGTGAAGTTCTAACCCAACGCACTTGAAACGTATCTGCTTCAGTTTCTTAAATATTACTAATATCACAGTTATTATTAGAACATGGTGGGTAATATATCTACTCTAGTAGAACCCCAGGTAGATCTACTGCTTCCTTGGTCATACATGGGATTTGAGAGCAATCTTAGGTCCTTGCGTTATATTGTATTCTCTCCACCGGCTCTACCAGAAGGTTGTTTCATTCATCTACTACCCTCCTTGTTTGCGGTTTCTGAATCTTCTATTGAATGTATCTAGTTACCAGAATCATACCTGTCTGCTAGTTTCCAGTAAATACTGATTAGGTGATTGACCAAGCTGATCATCATCATCATTAATTAATTCTGGACATTTTAAAAATTAAAAAACATGTCACAAAGTTTGAAACCTATTAACTTCTTCATCATCTTTCACCAAATTTGCCCTTCACGGTGCAGCTAGGTCCCATGGTGTGATGGTTACCACATTTGGGTCCCACTGATTCAGCGATATACCAATAAATAGATACAATCCTCTCGACTTCTATATATTACTAAATTACTCTCCACGTATATTTCTTAAATTGCCTTAAACTTTAAAACTTTTAGTTTTAAAAGGGAACTTTGGATCCTTTTGAGAATTTTGAGATGGCAGCTTATACTTTTTAGTCTGGTTTGACAACGATCAGATCGCCACCGGGAGGAGTTATAGGGAGGGGTTATATGGAGTAATAGGAGGAGTTATAAGCAGGGGTTATATAGAGTAATAGGAGGAGTTATAGGGAGGAGTTATATGGAGTAATGGGAGGAGTTATAGGGAGGGGTTATATGGAGTAATAGGAGGAGTTATAGGCAGGGGTTATATAGAGTAATAGGAGGAGTTATAGAGAGGAGTTATATGGAGTAATGGGAGGAGTTATAGGGAGGGGTTATATAGAGTAATAGGAGGAGTTATGAGAAGAGTCTATATAGTCTCTAGATAGTAAGCCTGCGAGACGGACCCTCTTTATCTAATGTATCGGGTTGTCTCACTCTTTCGGTTCTAGTTTTGTCAGACCCTTTCGATGTACGGACTGTAAGAAGCTCTACGGAAATGCTTGGCGCTATATAAATAACATATAATAATAATAATACGGAGAATAAATGTCAAAGAAGTGTTTTATAGGTAAAGGGAGTAGCTGACAGGGAGGAGTCACTTTGAGAAGTAATGTTTGTAAAGGAAGACATTAAGGGTTAAATCTTTTACAGCAGGTGTGTGTCTGTATACACAGCCCGAGGCTCCAGTAAAATGTCAGTTTAATAAGTTTTCCACATGGCAATGGAACGCCATAGCCAGGAGCCAGGAGCTGAACGGGTTAAACTCGCCGGGAGGAGGATTCCTGAGTGATGTGAATTCCTTCTCTCCTCTCTGCACCTCTCCCTCGAAGTGACATAATACGAGCCGAGAGACGTGTACGTCTGCTTTTCACATCTAGGAAACACCGCTCAGTTTGCAATGAACCTGAATTTCTGAACACTTTTTGCTAAATAAAAATGAAACAAAAAAAAAAAACAAAGATCCTCATATTTAACAAAGCATAGGATGCTAGGGCGAGTCACCATTAAAATAAAAAAGTAAAAAATATGAACGTTTTCATGTCTTTTGATCCATACGTTGATCCAATGCATGGATCAAAAGACATGAAAGCCTTCACCTGCATAGCAAAGTATAATAATCAAATTAAGTGCACCCCAGTTTTCCATGTTAACTAAATTGTTATGTCTATTTTCCATCTATTTGATTCCTAGCTCCCACCATTCATGGTAACTTCAGCCAGAGGTGGCCCATCTACGTGGCTGTATAAGTCTAGCAGGAGGGGACTTTTCAAGTCCAGATATACAAATACAGGGGATTTAAATGAAGGAGGCATTAAGTGTTAAAATTACACATTTCCAGTCTATGATAGCTTGAGTTCCAAAAATGTTTCCTGACCACCTTGTAGGCAACCTTGATGGCTGCCTTGGAGAAAACCACCTGGCTTTCTCCTATGTTTGTCCACAAGTTCATGTAGGAGTGAGATGCCGCAGAAGTAGTTTGGGAATTGAGCTCGGAACCTGGAGGCTCGCCCTGAATAAGAAGTTTAGAATAATGGACTTTCTTTAGTTGAAGAGCAGTAGAATTACTTGAGATGCTGAGGCTCACTGTAATTACGTTATGGATCGAGCTCTGACATTTGCACGTTGTTCTTCAAACATTTAGGCAGTTATTTGTATAGAATGTATTGTGCAGTAAGAACCATACGGCCGTATTTAAATTTTTCTTTCAAACTATTTCCTATTTTAGTAATTTTTTCTTTTACCTATTCCCCGAATATCAATATGCTTGGACGATGGAGTCTCTAGTAATCTTCTCAATACCGTAGGTACAGTTTCGCCCTGGCTTTACCTCTTTCTGCCCCTAACACCTGACCCGGGTATCCCGCTTGCATTACACACTATACTATGAGACACGATAAAGTACACAATTAGGTAAATGAACTATTGTACAAAAAGACAACCAATCGGTTTTAAGCATTCGTTTACAGATACATTCTGTCGCACATACATTCTTTTACATATACATAGTTTTACATTCAGAAACTACAGAAACATATAAACACTCAGCTACTGATTGAAACATTGTTAAGAACTTAGTGTAGCCCGATAATAATTCTGATAATGGATGAATAATTAAACTGATAGTTACAATTTAGGAAGACAGGAATGAAAAATAGAAGTAGACGCTTCTATCCAGCCCCTTTCCAGGCTGTTGCAGTGGTGAGGTGGCAACGTCTGTTTTCTGCTTCTACATATAGAAAAAAAATGCATTCTTTTCTTTTCTGTCATGCTTTAAAAATTAAAGACACATCTCTCCTCTGGACGGGTTCCAACCAAGAGAAAAATCTAAGGGAGGGACGGTGGGGGGAATGATCATGCAACGTGTCTGCGTGGATGTGTGGGGCAGAACTCAGCTGGATCTGGATGGGGTTTCTGGGCTGCACTGTGGTTCTAATTACACTTCATACAGACACACAATAGCCAGTGCAGGCATCACCATCCCCCAAATACAACGTGTCACACCGAGGGGAGATAGGAATTATCTGAATTATCTGAATGGGGAATGTGGTTCTGGCTATCTATCAGTCAATAATCTATCTGTCAACCTGTTGATCGACCGATCTATCCATCTATCTATCTATCTATCTATCTATCTATATTCAGCTCTATCTATCTATCCGTCCATCTATCTGTCTATATTCAGCTCTATCTATTTATCTATCTGTCTATCTATCCATCTATCTATCTATCTATCTATCTATCTGTCTATATTCAGCTCTATCTATCTATCTATCTGTCTATATTCAGCTCTATCTATCTATCTATCTATCTATCTATCTATCTATCTATCTATCTATATTCATCTATATCTATCTATCTATCTATCTATCTATCTACCTAAAAAATCTATGCACATAAATTCTTAGGCTTACTATATTGATAGTCAGAGGTCCTCAGTGGAAACCAGTGGTCCACCTGGTGACTAAGACCATCAATGTGGTCCCCGGGTGACTAAGAAAGCCTGTTTATGAGAGATACAGGAAAAAAAATGGAAGAGGAAGACAAAACTTCACCTTTTGTGGCATAAGTGGCATAAGTATACAAACCAGAAATAAAAAATGAGGTATAGTGAGATGCCTAATTACTTTTTTGACCATTCTTAATGCCATTAAGCGGACAGCTGGGCCTCTTGACCTGCCACGGTGGACTAGATTATCAAACAAGTTTTTTTGCCTCCAAATCACAGGACATGTTTCATTAATATTTGTGTGCATGTACAGAACAATCCACATCATCACGCGTAGCCACATCACCTACATCTCCAATATCTGGAATTCCAGAGTCTCCCAAAATGAACCTTTTCCCAAAATAACCAATACCCCAAAAGTCCACGTTAATTCTATATAATTGCAAAGATTAGCCCTGTATACTCATCGTCTCTGCTAAACATATATGGGTCGGTTTTAATTGCTGTGTGCAGAAATCAAATGACATATTTCATATACCATTTCAGTTTCTCCAACGTGGCTTTTTAAACAGAACAATGTGGAATTTTGCCACTAAGATTTCTACAAAAATTATTCTTTTTCTATTCTTTTGCATTTTTATATAACATTTTATAACTTTGCAAGTTAAACTTTTATTGTTAATTATTACTATTTTAATGTACAATACTGAAAAATATATTTTATTTATTATACAATATTACTTTTGATTATTAAAGAAAATATTTTATTAAAGTTATATGAACTTTATATATATATAGGGTTACAAAACCCAGATTTTCATAATTGAAATTGGTTTGGTGTTGACATTTTGCCTAATAAGTTGTATTAAACAAATAAAACACTGTAATATACCCTATATTATATATATTTTGCTAATCAATAGATTTTAAAATGTTTTGATAAATAAACATATTTTAAGTAGGTTTACAGTCTCATGTACGTGAGCACTGACATAAAAATCATCAAAAAGAGAAAAATGGGAAATTTTAAGTATACTTTCTGTGTACTTTTTTATATTTCTTTTTTTGGGGGTATAATGTTGCATAATGTAGTTTCTGGTTGTTAAAACACATTCTAAACGTAAAATTTTATAGAATTAGATATTTTTCCTTTGTTTTAGCCCTTGTTTTATTTGAGTTAGAATGCCTTTTCTCTCAAGCAGTTCTAAGTGATCTGAGAGTTTAGTTCCTTTCTGGATAGGGAGGGGTTGGCTTTGTTGGAAGTTTTTTTTTTTTTGTTAGACTGTGTATGAGTTTTGGTATTGGAGAAAGGGCTGGACCAGTGTTGTTCCAACCTAAAAAAAAAAGAGAGAAAAAGATTGGAGGACCCCACCTCTCTGGAGTGTTGGATGAATATAAAAGGGGACCCCATCCAGCAGGGACACAGTAGGAAGTTTCTGCTGGGGTCTGCACTGGAAGTATACCACTAAACCTACCCCTGTATGACTAGGAACTGAGAAGATTATAGACAGGGCCACAGAGAGTCTACATGTCTGATATTTAGACATGTTCAGCTTTGTGGATACACGGATACTGCTCTCTATAGCAGCAACAATCCTAGTAGCAAGATGTCAAGGAGAAGATGACGGTATGTAACCTTCCATTTGTCAATAGAAGCCTATTGTCATAGCTTTTGTTATTCAGTTGTTACATTGCACCATTGTTACCTTGCCCTATTGTTACTAAATCTATTGTCGCCTGATGATGGCACTTGGCCCTTCTATGTGGCCAATGCTCAACTGATATGATGAAGACCATCACAGGTCCATCAATCCATCAAACATTTGTTTGTTTTTGGTTCCAAAACATTCTTGGTTGGGTAGATAAATAATAGAAGTTTGTCACATTGTATCCAGCACGGCATTCTTTTGCATTATATTATTGAATTTGTTGATGTCAACAACAAAAAAGTATTTTTTATATTTTTTTTGTTTTATACCTGTTGTAAGTATAAGGCTAGCATATAAACAGGGTTAGATTTGCAAGATAGCTGGGAGGAAAGGTGGTGAACAAAAAAACAAGAGGGTGGGATTGTTAATCCCCCTTTCCTGAATGATTTAATATGCTGTGTTTTTAGTGAAAACACATTATCTCATGATTACATTGAGAAACTGCAGCTCCAGAGGGTTATGGAATAAACATAGGCATGTGGATTTCATTACACTCTGTTAAACTCGTCAAGTGGGGGTCTGGGTATTAAAAAAAGGGTAAGGGGTGATTCATAGGGGAAATGTTAAACAGACTTCAGTATGAAAATATATGTCTAGACATAACTTCACATCTCCAACTTTTTAGGATGCTCACTTAACATATTGGACCATTTCAGCTTTGCACTGTCGCCCCCTAGTGTCAAGCAGCAGACTTACAGGAATGATGTCAATTCCATTGCTCTACCTAGTAAATGCTTCATAAATAATAAAACAGTAAATCAACTAAACCATATTCTCATTTAGAACACATATGCCTGTACAGAAAAGTTTCTCCCTTTTTTTAAATCATTTTCCTTTTGTTTTAATAATACCTTAAAGCCATCTTGCGGTGGAAAGAGTTATTGCAGCCAAGTGCATGGGGTGTGGCGCCCAACTCTAATTGTCTTCATACATTGACATCATAGCTCCAGGGCTTTTTAAAACAAGCAATTATTATTGTTGCTTTTTTTTTTTGAGGATCCCACCAACCCTACCTTTCACCTCCACCACTAGCCATACCATTAACTCAACCAGAACCAACAGGGAGGGGTACGGTGCTATAGTATTCCTTAACTGCAATGCCTCGAAAGTGTTAAAGGGTTAACCCAACAAGTTCAGGCTTTAATTGGGATGGTGAGGATTCTAGGAATTTTTTTTTCTTTGGCTCCGGGGCATAGTTTCTATAGGTTGTGAGATTACATACATCTGTCTCCAGACAATCCTCTAACTTTGTCCACATTCCATTGGTACCTGAACGTGTCCCATCCTGTATCCCATCAACTGCTGAGACTACAGGTTCCTCCTCCAGCTCAGACTCACACATTAGCTCCCTCCCAGAACATTTCCACCTTCTCAAATTCTCTCCCCACCTCCCTTTCTTTCCCCTGCCCTTCACATCTGCAGCGTCCCCCCTTTTCGTCCCTCTTAAAGACGCATATGGGCTTGGAATAGGCTAAAGCATGGAAAAACTTGAACACTTCCAAAATATTTAGTTTTTTTTCCCCCCCTCCTCTCGCCCCCATTCGTTTTGGCAGCTTCTACTCCTGTCACTGATCCTGGCTGATGAGAACCAGATGATCTTTTTTTTTTCTTTTTTTTTTTTTATACCAGATGTTGAGAAAAATAAAAAAAACAAAGCAATGACGCTTCTTTTCTTCAGTATCTTAACCCATTTTTGTACACTGCAAGAATAGAATTAGCAGATTTAAAGGCGATAGTCACGCCAGTTCTATAATATTAGGTGTGATGATAAACAGGTATAGTTTCTCAAAATAATTTTAATGCTATACAATGTTATCTAAATAAATTTTGTAAACTAGTTACATTTGGTCCCAAGCAGGTCATCAAAATTATATATTTTGGTTATTTTTATTCTTTTCAAAAACAAATTGTAAAAAAAAACTTTTTCCGGCATTAATTTATTGTCTTCTTTTTTTTTTCCCCCATAGTTCTTTCTTCCCAGTGCATTCAAAATGGCGTTAAGTACAACGACCGAGATGTATGGAAACCAGAAGCCTGCCAAATCTGCGTTTGCGACAATGGAAACATCCTTTGCGACGAGGTGATGTGTGAAGACGCGGACTGCCCTAACGCAGAGATCCCATTCGGAGAATGCTGCCCCATCTGCCCCGACAACGGTAAATAGCAGTTCTGTTGATTTTTCATAGATTACCGTCAATACTACATTATTAAGGATCCCATCGCTGACACCAAATAAATATTATATATTTATTATAGTATATTATATTTATAGTAATTTATTTATATTATTATTTATAGTAAAAAATAAATAATACAAATTAAATTAAACCTTGCAATTATATATAATAATATTGGTTCTATGATGTAACATTTTTTTGAACTTAACTTGCTTACCATATTAATCATTTTTCTCCTTTTTACAGCTCAATACTCCGAAGTTACCGGAGTTGAGGTGAGTTGTAGACGCAAAACTCTAAAAGAGCTCAAACACTGTTTTTTTAATGGCTTCATATTTATACTTGTTCTGTCTTTAATTTTTTTTATCTTTTGCCTGTTCACAGGGTCCCAAGGGAGATACTGGCCCTAAGGGTGATAGGGTAAGTGTGTGTTTGTGATTCTACATACCTGTCCCTCTATACACAAGAGTTATATCTGTTAAAGTCCTCCATGAGAATACTTCAAACACTACATGTGAAACAATGGTGGACAAGGAACTGGATCCTTTATTGTTAGCCTATGAAGTGTTATCACTTTAGCACCGGAATCACTTTTAACATTAACCTAAAATAAGTAGGGTTAGATTATTTGAGCTGTTCTGTGATCCAGGCCCGGACTGGGGACTGGGCACACTGGGCAAATGCCTGGTGAGCTGGTGCCCGACAGTACCTTCCACCAACTTTTACTACCCTCCTTTGCAGTTGGGGATGATCTTTGTGGAATTAACAGGTTGTACTTCTACTTCACAGGGACTTCCCGGCGTACCTGGTAGAGATGGCATTCCCGGAAGACCTGGCGAGCCCGGACCCCCAGGCCCACCTGGTCCACCTGGCCTTGGCGGAGTAAGTGTCCCTTTACATCACTCCATTTGAGACATAATGACCACTGGTGCTAGACCAGCATGTGTAAACCCTCTTGTCTGACTGTGCTGCTCTCTCTCCTTCTTATTCAGAACTTTGCTCCTCAAATGTCCTACGGTTTTGACGAGAAGTCTGCTGGTATCTCCATGCCCGGTCCCATGGTAAGTTAGTTTGTTGTCCATCTAGTAATCCATAGGCCAGATGGGGCTCTCCAGAGATTTCAACTTGAGGCTCCATATAATTTGTATAAAACATAAAAGTAGGGTTTCATATAATTCCCTCTACAATAGGGCTGTTCAAAATGTGGGGGTTCTACTAAAAACTGTAAGAAAACATACAAATAGTACAGAACCAAGGCACCATAGGATTATGAAGGGGGATTGTAATTAAACAATGGAATAATGCCTGTGGTAGAAGCTTTAGAACTACTTAATTACTGTGTGATACCATTATTGACTTCCATTTTCTTTATTTCAGGGCCCTATGGGTCCCCGTGGTCCCCCTGGCCCAGCTGGATCTCCCGTAAGTATCTTCCTCCTGTGTTCTGAGAGAATAAACTGGCATTGGCTTGCAAACCCCTCCGTGCTGAGGCTTCAATGTCTAATACAACTTGGCTAACTTTCTGATTTTCTTTCCAATATCCCAGGGACCTCAAGGCTTCCAAGGACCCCCTGGTGAACCCGGCGAACCCGGTGCATCTGTAAGTACTGCGAGATACCCTTTACCCATGTTAGCTGTTAAAGTACAACTTTAGAACCATCAAGCTTTCTTCAGCTGTAGCACAAAATGATTTGGAAATATATATTAAGCCCAGTGATCCAGTGTATTTTTCTCCCATGGAGTTGATTTGTTGAGTCATTAGTACTGTGAGCCAATCAAAAAGCTCAGTGACCCATCAAACTCTAGAAGAATGCTAGATGGATTCTTCTTTACTGCTGATTGGACTTTGTGACCTCTGCATCATTTTCTATATTATTAAATAGTTACTTTTGTATCTTGCCACTGGAGGCCTATTCATGATTCTGAAGACCTTCAGTTCTGGTAGATGCCCCTTATAATTGGTATTTGTTTTAACATCTGTGTTTGCCCTCTTGTGTTTCAGGGTGCTATGGGACCCCGTGGCCCCCCAGGACCCCCAGGAAAGAACGGTGATGATGTAAGTATATACCAAGTGTATCCAAAACAATGCATCATTGTATAATAATAATTCTCCTCCTCACCCACAACCATCAGAAAGATGTTCAAGGCCCCTCTTCAATGTCAGAGAACCCCTAAAATATCCTAAAACATTATAGTACCAATTAGTAATGCACCCTTAGATATTGTGAACATATTAATCAGTAAATTAAAATAAATTACATTGTGGCTCATTTAATCTATAACTTGTGTTCTTTTTCTTCTAAAAAGGGTGAAGCTGGCAAACCAGGCCGCCCTGGTGAGCGTGGACCCCCAGGACCCCAGGTAAGCTAGAAGTTTAGTTATAAGCCATGTTGGTTCTTTACATTTGTATCGGAAGCCAAGCAATGCCATTGTTCTTTTGTCAAACCTTATTATTTATCCTTCTTATTTGCAGGGTGCTCGTGGTCTTCCAGGAACAGCAGGTCTCCCAGGTGCCAAGGGACACAGAGTAAGTCTCAGGCCACATCCTCTCCACTTTAAAATCTCAATCATTGAATCACAATGTATTACAATCTAATGCTCCTTTCTCTTTCACCCAGGGTTTCAATGGACTTGATGGAGCTAAGGGTGACACCGGTCCTGCTGGTCCTAAGGTAGCTATTGTATGCAGAAGAAAGGAGTAAAGAATCTAATAGTACAACCTTCTGGATTGGTTGATGACCCTGCTTTCTTATCTGTTTTTAGGGTGAGCCTGGCAACCCTGGTGAGAATGGCGCTCCCGGACAAGTAGTAAGTAATCAGGGCTTCTGTTTATTACTGGCATTAGTTTCGGAGGAACATTTGTGGATAAGATACAACCTGTTACGCCATTTTTCTATAGCTCCTAAAGGAGCGTTCTAGAAATCATATTCAGGACATAGAGGGTACACATGACTTTAGTAGGGACTGGGAGCGGGAAGAGTAATAAAGCTGTTGGGAATGGTTTAATATTGCAATTATAACAGATATCATTCTCATACTTGTGTTACTTTCTCAGGGTCCACGTGGTCTCCCCGGCGAGAGAGGTCGCCCAGGCGCTCCTGGCCCAGCTGTGAGTATACCCCTTTAGATACCTAGTCCAAATGAAATAGGTATCTTTGAGTAGATGAAGTTCCAGATGAATTGGAATACAGACTGAAACCTACATTCTTCTTTTGTAGGGTGCTCGTGGTAACGATGGTGCTCCCGGTGCTGCTGGTCCCCCTGTAAGTATCTTCAATATTTAAGACCTTCATACTATGAATATAAAAATATGAAGCTTAAGTAAAGTTTTGTCAAGGTGTTGGGCAGTGATAGTTTTATTATTGGGAAACACTTTGCAGTATTATTATGTAGTTATACCTTTGTCTTCTTTTTGTAGGGTTCTACTGGCCCAACTGGACCACCTGGCTTCCCTGGCGGTGTTGGCCCTAAGGTAAGATTTTGGGATTCTTAGGTCACAGCTCAGAGCACAGAATCCAAGAGCAAAAGGTTAACGAGTGGTGGGCTTATTACATTTACTCCACCTGGAGATGTGAATATGAGGCAAAGATCTCAACCACCCATCTTCTTTTTTGTTAAAATGTTTTTCTGTGAATGTTTTTGCTACCATCCAAAGGAAATGATAACATATCTGAGAATGCTTTCTCAATAATTATACTCCTGAAAAGAAGGGTCGCCCATTATAGATCAGGTTTACTCACTATAAGGTAGATTATATCCATATGGGTGAAACACTCATCATCAGGAGATGTGGTTCATTTTTAGACTCAATGGAAGCCACCTTACTCATGATGGTGTATGCTTACTTCTTTCTTCCAGGGTGATGCTGGTCCTCAAGGTTCTCGTGGTTCTGATGGTCCCCAAGGTGCTCGTGGTGAGCCTGGTGCTCCTGGTCAAGCTGGCCCAGCTGGTCCTTCTGTAAGTACCCCCCTAGATTTTGTTTTTACAACTGGCACTGGCTGGAGATGGTCACTAACTGATGTACAAATTCTCATTACAGGGAAACCCTGGTACTGATGGTCAACCTGGTGCTAAGGGTGCCACTGTAAGTATCTTCAGTTTTTTTATGAGATGTTTCCTTTCCTTTTCTCTTTCTTTCCCTTTCTTCTGCCTACAAACCACATTTGGAACACAGCTCTTTCATTAATGCTTGACTTTTTCCCTTTTCACCTGTAGGGTGCTCCTGGTATTGCTGGTGCTCCTGGTTTCCCTGGTGCTCGTGGTGCTCCTGGACCTCAAGGACCTGGCGGTGCTCCTGGACCCAAGGGTAACAATGTGAGTATCACCATCTTCAGGTAGAAGCTTCATGATTACATTAAAAGGTGTTCGCCATCACAAGACAGTTCTATTGACACAGTATCTCTCAATGTAGTATAAAACTATGGATGGACACCATGTATTTGGCCTCATAGAGGGTGTTGCAGATAAGAAGATTAAACAGATGCTTTGGGCCCCCACATTGGGCCAAGAGACATACAGATGCATCATGTATGATGGAAGGCTCAAGCTCTTGTTATACCTTTTTCTTTTTATAGGGTGAACCTGGTGCTCAAGGAAACAAGGGAGAGCCTGGTGCCAAGGGAGAGCCTGTAAGTAGCTATCCATATCCCAACTTTTTGTATAAAACAGCCCCAGTAATGGGTGAGCCCAATCATTTACCACCATTGTGCTCTTCAGGGCCCATCTGGTGTACAAGGACCCCCAGGCCCCGCTGGTGAAGAAGGAAAGAGAGGATCCCGTGGTGAGCCTGGACCTGGCGGTCCTCCTGGCCCTGCTGGTGAACGTGTAAGTAATCCAAAAAAAAACCCAGTCATTAACCAAACCATAATAACCAAAAATGAAGCCTTACCAAATGAGAGGAGTCAAAATCAAGAACCTTAGCTTCTAGGCAAATAATTTCATATGATATATGATATATATAATCCATAACATTAGCAAAATTGGCTAATTCGGGGATACAACCTTGCTGTTTAATTTAATAAAAGGAGAAGGCAAAATAAACAAGGGTAAGAGTGTGCCTCAAACTGTAATTTTATAGAGCACCAGAGTCTACTAAGTCTACTTATTTTGTGTAAGTGGAATTAATTCAGGATGTCATTGTAATTGACATGGTCCATCAGATATGACCTCTCTTTGTCTTCTACTCCTACTTATCCATCCTGCTTAACCATGTCTCACCTATTCTCTCCACAGGGTTCTCCTGGTAGCCGTGGTTTCCCTGGATCTGATGGTGCATCTGGACCCAAGGTGAGATACATGGCACAGATAGGCACAATAATATTACTTAATACCATTATTTTACTCACAAGTGACATATTAGTAAAAAGACATGTTATCAATGACACAAGCTACAATTTTGCTACAACCCAGTGACACTCTTAATAAATATGAGTCACTTGAGTCACAAATGGTTGACATGGCATCTTGGGAAATGATTCTTTAGAATCATTAGTCTGTTAACATGGTTAACTCTTGCCTCTGATGTTTTAATTTCTGAATTTCATTCTTTTCCTAAATCAGGGTCCCCCTGGTGAACGTGGTCCCGTTGGCCCTGCTGGTCCCAAAGGATCTCCCGGTGAATCTGGCCGCCCTGGCGAGCCTGGTCTTCCTGGTGCTAAGGTGAGAAGTGACCAGATATAAACAAATAACTATAGGAGAACACATCCATAGTGGCCATAACATTGGATGAAACTGAGACAATGTTTGGTATAGGCCATACCTGAAGTTTAGGATGTATTTTGACCTTCCTTATCTTCTTTTGTAGGGTCTGACTGGTAGCCCTGGCTCCCCTGGCTCTGATGGCAAGACTGGCCCTGCTGTAAGTTTCCTTCCTTGAGCAACCTTCTACCAACATGTGGATGACTTCCAACTTCTCATTTTAACCTATTTCCATTCTAGGGTGCCCCTGGTCAAGATGGCCGTCCTGGACCCCCTGGCCCACCTGGTGCTAGAGGCCAATCTGGTGTAATGGGATTCCCCGGACCTAAAGGTGCTGCTGTAAGTACCAAACCTTTAAAATTACTTTTACATTTGCACCCATGAGGTGGTCACATGCGTGAAGCCTCCATTAAGTAAGACTACATTTTGTTTGACATTGTCTTTTCTTCTCCCACAGGGTGAGCCTGGCAAACCTGGAGAGAGAGGAGTTGCTGGTCCCCCTGGTGCTGTTGTGAGTATCTTAAAAAAAAAACATATTGGGGCAGGGGCATTCTGAAATTGCCATAGTAGCTAGAAGATGGGGCCTCCATCAATCAGCCATTGGTTAATAAATTATTGGTCATACCAAAAAATGGCGATATGAGACTGCATCACCTTCTATCCCTTCCCTAGATGGTAAACACAAATCTCTTGTATTCTGATATTAAGTCTTGATTTCAAGATTAATCCTCATGTTAAGGAGCAAGTGGATTTATTGTAAGACAAAGGAACAGACATGGATTTTAGAAGGCTGAATACATTTGTTCTTTGGTGGACAGTAAAACAATATTCCGAATTAAGAAGCAGTCTGATTCAGGCAAACCACATTGTTATAGCCCCAATGCAATACTCCATAGATAGATGTATATTTGGCCTAATCATGGTGGCATTGATAACAATTCCTCTCCTTTCTCCTGACAGGGTGCCCCTGGTAAAGATGGTGAAGCTGGAGCTCAAGGTCCTCCTGGCCCCTCTGTAAGTATTGATGGCTTTCTCCATTAGTATCGGTTTATCACAAAGCACTGATTGCAGGTGTCATGAACCATTTTATTGGTGCTCCACAGGGCCCCGCTGGTGAGAGAGGTGAACAAGGTCCCGGTGGTCCACCTGGATTCCAAGTGAGTATCTGTTCAGTATGGGTTGTCATCATGGCCCCACTATTTCATCTATGCTAACTGTGTACCATCTACCTGGTCTACAACATCACCTTTTCTCTTGTAGGGTCTTCCCGGACCCCCAGGTCCAGCTGGTGAGAGTGGCAAGCCCGGTGAACAGGTGAGTAAAATAAGTATGGGTAAAAGTAGGGGGCTGATAGGGATGTGCCATTAAGGGGTGGCTTAATGGCACATGTCCTATCTACTAGACTTGACCCATTTGGTTATATTGATACTAAAATGTGTCTCTCTTTACAGGGTGTTCCTGGTGATGTTGGTCCTCCTGGTCCATCTGGTGCAAGAGTGAGTATTCTAAATAGATCTGCATTTCTGCTCATTATTTCTATACAAAGAAACAAATACATATATATACATGTATATACCTGGCCTATTGTTAAATACTTAATAAGGGTGTATGACCGCGACCAGACTAGCACTTTAAACAGGTTCAGCCATTGTTCAATACTGGCCATGGCTTTACCTTTCACATTATGTGTCATTGTTGTGCAGCTCAGCAGGCATTTGTTGTGTGTGCACAATGGCCGGTTTAACCAAAAACAATTATAACAAAATGTATTACCGGATTGGAAATTCGGGTTATGTTGAGATATCTATACATCAACCATGGAGGGGTCTCCTCATGTAAGGACTTTACTCAACTCTCTAATGGCCTTTTCACTGCTAGGTTTGTTCATGTTTTTGTGACCCACAATTTCTCTTCCCCTCTTATATAGGGTGAGAGAGGTTTCCCTGGCGAACGTGGTACCCAAGGTCCCCCTGGCCCTCAAGGACCCCGTGGTTCTAATGGTGCTCCTGGTAATGATGGTGCTAAGGTAAGTTTAACATGATCATGAAATAACTAATGGTGGTTCTATTGCTAATTTATAGATATATATATATATAGTTTGGTATATATAGTTTGGTATATATATATGTTTAATCCCATGATCCAACTTTTATACTGGTATTAAATGTGAGATATCTTCAGCATCAAATCAAAGATTATAAAACAGAATGGCTACCCATTTATATATAACCACAAATACATATTTATGATTACTCAATGGGATCACAGGGAAGCAATACATGTTAAATATTGTCCTCCTTCTCCCTTCAACAATAGGGTGATGCTGGTGCTCCTGGTTCCCCTGGTGGTCAAGGACCTCCCGGCCTCCAAGGAATGCCCGGTGAACGTGGTGCTGCTGGCCTTCCTGGTGCAAAGGGTGACAGAGTGAGTCCCAGTCTTTATTTTATGCCGACAAAGAAGTCAACTCCTTAACCTTTTTTTTTATTTCTGGTGAAGGTTTACTTTTCTTTTTCTAATTATTCATTTGTTTTACACCTTTACCTTTCTTTTATATCTTGGTGCACACCATAACTCATATTTGTTTTCTAAATCAGGGTGACCAAGGACCTAAAGGCAGTGATGGTGCCCCTGGCAAAGATGGCGTGAGAGGTTTGACTGGTCCTATTGGTCCCCCTGGCCCATCTGGTGCTCCTGGTGACAAGGTAAGATTTGTGTCAGGTGCCTAGCCCACATGAAGTAAGGCCTAAGATGCAAACTCTTTATATACCACTTCCAAATATTTGCTGTGAGTTAAACTTGAGATCTTCTAGAGCTCAAAAAGGAGTCTCTGATATATATCCCGCATTATTCCCTAACTGGCCCAGTATAACTATAATGCCCATATGTTATTCAACAATAACATCAAATGTTCTTCCTACAGGGTGAAGCTGGCCCTGCTGGTCCTGGTGGTCCTACTGGTGCCCGTGGTGCTCCCGTAAGTATCTTGTCTACATCAAGACTCTAACTTTATCTAGATCTATCACTGGCAGGTTTAATGTAATCATCTTCCACCTTTCTTCCATAGGGTGAGCGTGGTGAGCCTGGTCCTCCTGGCCCTGCTGGATTTGCTGGTCCCCCTGTGAGTATCTTTGATTACAACAGAACACACGGGAAAAACCAATTTAAATAATCTCTGGAAAAGCCAAGAAAAGTTTGATTGTACAAGTGTCTTGGTGCACTTCTTGTGCAGAATTAAATAAAAACTGTGCACCTGCCTGGTGTACAATGCACATATACAAAGAGACAACAGCAGTTCTGCTATTGCAATAGATTTTATTCAGCAATAAAACTGTATTTAGACCTAAGAAATGAAGATTGTACAACCAATGGGGTAACTTACATCCCTTCTGCAACTACCTCTTGCTTTGTTCTTGCTAATCTCCATCCTCTCTCCACACAGGGTACTGATGGACAACCTGGAGCTAAGGGAGAACAAGGAGATGCTGGTCCCAAAGGTGATGCTGGTCCTCCAGGCCCATCTGGTCCCACTGGTGCCCCAGGCCCTGCTGTGAGTATCCCAAATGATTGTGTATATTATTTTACCCATGTCTCCTATATACCAACAAATGTTCATATCTATTCTCATTTTTAATTTTACAGGGTGCTCTTGGTCCTCCTGGTCCCAAAGGTGCTCGTGGTCCTGCTGGTCCACCTGTGAGTATATGTGATGTAACCTTTGATATCTTCTGATATGATCCCACACCCATGTCAGAGCTTCTGCGTGACTCTGTCTCAGTAAAGTCCTGCATACAGTGTGACACTAGATAACTACAACTGTTCATACAGGGGCGCTTCTAATGCGTTTAGATTTTATTATTGTTCTAAACAATTTGCCCAAATAGGTACGGCCTGTAGGCTAAGAGTAGCTTATATACAGCTCTGCATATGTGGACTATAATCTACTCAGAGCGATGCCTTTGTTTGAATGCCAACCAGTTCTGGAATAGATGCAATCATCTTGCAATATCTAATTAGTGCAATCCATGGCTATTCTTCCATACGAGGCAACAAAATAGTTGGGGTTACATTGTATTCTACAAGACTCAGACTTCCTTTAATTCATTTATTGTGGTGTGCAGTTTTCTAAAATACGAAGCTGTTAATGTTGTATATTAATGTTCTGATCAGTAACTTTTCCATTTACAGGGTGCTACTGGTTTCCCTGGTGCTGCTGGAAGAGTTGGACCCCCTGGCCCATCTGTAAGTGGCTATTAATGTTATCCCTTAATGTATCTAGCTCTGTTGTCTTCTCATCAAACAGATTATAGTGCAGTATAATATAATTATATTATTCTATTATACTACCAAGAGGTAGTGCTGCCCTGGGACTCCCAACTTAATGGATCTTTTCATACAATATAGGGCAATGCTGGACCCCCTGGACCTTCCGGACCAGCTGGCAAGGAAGGACAGAAAGGACCCCGTGGTGAGACTGGCCCTGCTGGACGCCCTGGCGAACATGGACCTGCCGGCCCACCAGGACCTCCTGGTGAGAAAGGTTCTCCTGGCAACGATGGACCTGCTGTAAGTACCTTATTAAGAAAAATAAAAAAATATATTTTTAATCTGTGGTTACATCAAGTCTAACTGTTACCATTTCTGTGGTGATGTGATGCTAACATCTAGTGTACAAACCTAACCGCCATTTATTCCTGACACAGGGTCCCCCTGGTACTCCTGGACCTCAAGGTATTGCTGGTACCCGTGGTACAGTTGGTCTTCCTGGACAGAGAGGAGAAAGAGGATTCCCCGGTCTGCCTGGACCTTCTGTAAGTGTAACAATTAACTTCCAAAAAGAGTTACTTGACTTCTAGGAGAGGATGCCCTGTTCAGTCTTCTCAGCCAGTCATAAAACTCATGTAAGAGTGTACCAAAGACACCATACATTTACACCATCTGGTGATACATACATAATGTTTGTCTGGCTAATGCATTGTTTCACCATCTATCATTTTAGGGTGAACCCGGCAAACAAGGTCCATCTGGCCCAAGTGGTGAACGTGGCCCCCCTGGTCCTTCTGGTCCCCCAGGCTTAGCTGGACCTCCCGGTGAACCTGGACGTGAGGTGAGTATTCTCAGATGGATTGATCCTTAAGCCAAAGTGAGAGAGAATCCGTTTTCAACCTTCTTAAATAGAATTATGATGGAAGCATATTTGATAAATTGTAGGTGATCATTATAAGATCTTCTCAGGAATATAAGGACACATTTAGTAGCTGGCACTGCCAGGATATAGAACAAGATGGTGATTTTTTACTATTAACAGGAGAGAGTATAATTTCATGACCAATAGGGGCCAGTGATCCATAAATTTGAGGGTCACATCTTCAAATTAACATACAAATAGTTGAGATTTTATAGTAAAATCAGCTATGTGCCAGCAGGCAATAACTCACACATCACATATTGAGATTTTGTTCAGAGTAGGTCAAGCTTGGTGTTCTTGGATGCTAACATTGACCCCTCTGTTGCATTTAGGGTTCTCCTGGTCAAGAAGGCTCTCCTGGTCGCGATGGATCTGCTGGACCCAAGGTAAGCTCCACCATAACAACCATTTTATCTACTGTATAATAAATATCTATGTTTTGAAATGTCACCTTGCCTTACACACATCTCATTCTTTTCCATTAGGGTGACCGTGGTGAGACTGGACCTTCTGGACCCCCTGGTGCTCCCGGTGCCCCTGGTGCTCCCGGCCCTGCTGGCCCTGCTGGAAAGAACGGAGATCGTGGTGAGACTGTAAGTATTTCAGTTCTACTGATACTAATATATTGGACAGGTTGGTGGGTCATACTTGGTAGTGGCTAGTGCGGAAATCTATATGGTCAATATAGATGAATAGCCCTTTAAGCATGCAGGTTGAATATTAAAGGAAACATTTTCTAGGTCCATTTATGTCTTCTTCAGACTCTAGAAACATACCTAATATTTCTTAAAACATAAGATATCTTCAAATCATGGACAGTAAAAAGAATGAAATGACCACTTAGCATCATCAAGAGGGGTGACAGATAAGGCAACCCAGTAAAATGTAGAAATAGAGTTTTGATTCCCATTTTTGATTGGTTTATTGATTGGTTCCAAGAGTAAATGTGCGGTTTTATCTTACAGGGTCCTGCTGGTCCTGCTGGCCCCGCCGGTCCTGCTGGTGCCCGTGGCCCCGCTGTAAGTACCACTTTTGGCTTTCTTGACAATTTTGTGTACGTTCAAGTTCTTATGTTTTCTAAAACAACCATTGACCTGTACATAGGGTCCCCAAGGCCCACGTGGTGACAAGGGTGAAGCTGGAGAACAAGGAGAAAGAGGCATGAAAGGACACAGAGGTTTCAATGGTCTTCCAGGACCACCCGGCCCCCCTGTAAGTACCATATAGAATTTACTTTTACTACACTCTTTATTCATTTTAGTGTTTTCCTTTGATTTGTCCTTGCTTTAATATCTCCTTCCTTTGTCTTTCCTTTCACTCCCTTTATTGTGGAGTCTAACTAATGTTCCTTTGGTTAGACATCACATCATCTGCTGTTCAGGTTCCTGTCTTTTCAATGTTTTATAATGACCAATCTTATTTTGGTTACATTTATCCTGTTAGCATCCTCACCGACAATAAAAAAAAACCTTTCTTTCTATAGGGACACCCTGGTGAGCAAGGTCCATCTGGCGCTTCCGGTCCCGCTGGTCCAAGAGTAAGTTTCACTTTCTGCATAGCAACTTATCACAGAGCCTAGGTTCTGAAATCTTACAATATTTACACCTTTACCAATACAAGTGATCTTGTCCAGTAAATAGTAAGTCACCTATGTTAAATGCAATTTGTGATTAACCTTTCGCAGGGTCCCCCTGGATCATCTGGTAATCCTGGTAAAGATGGTGCCAACGGTCTTCCCGGCCCTGTTGGTCCCCCTGGTCCACGTGGTCGTAATGGTGATGTTGGTCCTGCTGTGAGTATCGATGTTATCAATATTACTCTCTAAATAAAAGTAATTATTTGTTCTTCCCTGATGATCACACGACACAATTCTGACCACCATCTATCATATCTTCTAGGGTCCTCCTGGACCTCCCGGTCCCCCAGGTCCTCCTGGCCCCCCAAGTGGTGGATTCGACTTCAGCTTTATGCCTCAGCCACCTGCAGAGAAGTCAGACCAAGGTGGTCGCTACTATCGTGCTGATGATGCCAATGTGATGCGTGACCGTGATATGGAAGTTGATACCACCCTCAAGAGTCTGAGCAAACAGATTGAAAACATCCGCAGCCCCGAGGGTACCAAAAAGAACCCAGCCCGTACTTGCCGCGACCTGAAGATGTGCCACTCTGACTGGAAGAGCGGTAAGACTGGCATTCATAAAACAGCGGCTAAATCTCAATTATTTTCTTTCCTGATCTTCTGATCAAGGGTTGCAAACCCCTGTCAGTATTGTTACAGAGCATTCCCTAAATACTCACCCCATCTCTTTATTTTAGCTCTCTCATCTCTTTTTTTTCTTTAATATAACTTGTTTTATTGAAATTCTACCCCTTTCTTTCTCAGGTGAATACTGGATTGACCC
This sequence comes from Spea multiplicata, assembly GCA_009364415.1. Taxonomy (NCBI): domain Eukaryota; kingdom Metazoa; phylum Chordata; class Amphibia; order Anura; family Pelobatidae; genus Spea; species Spea multiplicata. Next base: position 3,413,032 of record VKOC01000010.1, read on the forward strand.
CAACCAAGGCTGCACTCTTGATGCCATCAAGGTCTATTGTAACATGGAGACTGGTGAGACCTGCGTCTACCCATCTCAGAGCAGCATCCCACTGAAGAACTGGTACACAAGCAAGAACCCACGTGAGAAGAAACATGTCTGGTTCGGAGAGACAATGAGCGATGGATTCCAGGTGAGGACACCAAATAGCAGTGGAGATGCTGGGTTATGAAAAGCAAAAATAGGGGGAATGATAATGGAAACCAGTCCGCTCAGTGACACTTTTCTTTTCTTCTAAATAGTTCGAATATGGTGGTGAGGGATCTGACCCAGCTGACGTGAACATCCAACTCACCTTCCTCCGTCTCATGGCCACTGAAGCCTCACAGAACATCACCTACCACTGCAAGAACAGCGTTGCTTACATGGACCAAGCCACTGGCAACCTGAAGAAGGCCCTGCTCCTCCAAGGCTCCAACGAGATTGAAATAAGAGCTGAGGGCAACAGCCGCTTCACCTACACCGTCACTGAGGATGGCTGCACGGTATGTGTTTAGTAATGCCCAAATCTCGGGTCTCCCAGGAACCACAGTAACGCTAGATACATCATCACATAAAGCAGTAGATGTGGCTCTCTGGGCTCTTTTTCTTTGATAGTTCTCTAATTCTTCCGACATTACATAATTCCAAAAAGTGGTCAGCTCCAAAGACTAAATACCCTATTTAATTGCATATTCTGGTACAATAAGTAAGTTAGAAGGTCCTTATTCCCCTCGATAGAAGTATTAAAGTGTTACTTTTAGATTTAGAAATAATAAAACTTGGTTCTAACGATCTACATTTCACACACAGCAACACACCGGACAGTGGGGCAAGACTGTCATTGAATACAAGACAACGAAAACATCACGCCTGCCCATTACAGATGTGGCACCCATGGATATTGGAGGCCCAGACCAGGAAATCGGATTTGACGTCGGACCAGTCTGTTTCGTGTAAAAACAAAACACAAATACCAGGACAGGAGAATATTTCATGCGGACTTGAAATTGTTGTTCCTCTCATCTCTAAAACTCTTCTTGTTTTCGTAAGCATTACACGAAAAAGCAAACCAATAGTCATGCTTTGAAGAACATCCCTCAAAGGACAGACCATGTGTATGTGTATTTGTGTTCACGGAAGGGGAACCGACACCTCCCCGATCAACTGTGCCCCTGCATACATGAGTTGGCCTTCCGACGACCTTGAAGATGCCCACAATGACTATGTCCCAGAATTCGAAATTAACAAGGATACGGCATTCGAAGTAGAAGAGGAGTAAAAATGAAATCATTTCATGTAATGCACCTTTTTTTAAAACTTTTTTTGTTTGTTTTTGTTTGTTCAGGTGGCAAAAAAAATAAATCTGAAAAAATAAAATTGAAAGTGTGTGAAGAGTGTTTTAAAAGAGTTAGGTTTGTCCTCTGGGTGTGAATGTCCTAGTCAACCGTTCTTAGAGCCTGTATTTCACCAGGATCTTCGCCTTTGTCATTCTAGAGGACATTCATGATCGCTGATTTGAATGTTCTTCTGGTGTCAAAGGGTGAGAAGTGGCTCAGCATCCCGGTGGTGCAGCTTAGAGAATAAATGTGTTGTTTTTTTCTGAGACTACCTCACTGTCTTCTCCCATTCCATTGGTGCTAAAGTCTCACTGCTTCTTCACATGTTCTTCGTAGCAGTAACTTCAAACATTGGTGCTAAACTCAACATTAGAAGGAATCTTTACCATAGATGTACCCCTGAATAACATACACTTGAGGTATTAATGGTGCTACCCCCTTCCATATTCCTTAGACCCCTTTCCCGTGAACACAGGGTAAAAAGGTCCTGTCTATATTGGTAGCATTACCATTTTCTTGTTTTGCTTCTCCTTCGTTTCTTCTTCATTCTCTTCATCTGAAGCTGCCTCTCTTGTTCCTTTCTCCTTCCTGTTCACGTTCTTTTGTCCAAGCCAAAACTAGACAGTGATACCATGGGGTTCGAACTGATACCAAGGATCTGTACCTGTTTTGTTATTGTATAATAATTTGAGATGTTTTTAATTATTTTGATTGCTGAAATAAAGCATGTGTTATGGTCCAAAACAGTCAGTGTTATCAGTGGTCCTTCTCTATCCGACGATGGTGCTTTGCTCTCCCCCATTGCCTTAACCGGGGTACTCAAACCTCAGAATTTCCCTTCGTCAACTCCATAAATCCTCGAATCACATCTCCTGGATGTTTCTACATCAGCGCCGGTTAAAAGACACCGCATATTAGAGGCAAAAGGGGCTGGTGTTACCCCAAACCTTATAAGAGTTCCTTTTATTTTAAACAAGGGGAGCCTAGTGGACCGAACATAACAATCAGCTATTAATATAAAATGATGACTGTTGCAATAAATTGGTAAATCTTTAAAATCTATATATTTTTACAAACAATGGGGAAAAAGACAGTAGGCTTTAATAACTTTAAGCCAGCATCACCCACGGCATGTCTGTTCAATACAATGACCTCTGCTGAGAGTTCTTTCTTACTACACCTACGGACCTTGATAAGTAAAGTCTTCTTTGCCTCACTAAGTCCTAAGTCTTCTTTATGTCTCACCCCTGAGAAAGCAGCGACCGTAACTTGTGGACATTTTAACCGTAGGGTCCTGAGTTTGGCTCAGAACGTACTGATTTTGTGTGTAGAGAAGAATAGATTGTTTGAAGACTGTCGATATGGGTCCAGTAACCAGAAATGTATATAAAACAAACAAAGATGTGTGTTTCCTCGCATATCTTTTACAGACATTCCTCTCGCTTCCCCTCGGTGGGTCTCTTCCTGGTATACAGCGTATGGTATAAAGGGGGCATTGTATGGATCCCTCCACCCCTTTTCATGACATCACAAGGTGCAAAAGACCTAGATTGTGAATATGTGAGACAAGGCAGTGCCAAGAAGACCAGTGTGTGAGAAAAGCACTCAGAGGATCACAGGATCGTTTGCAAGCCGCTGGATGAAAGATTCCGCAGAAAGGGATGAGGAAGGCAGCACGGCGCTTGGGAACAGACGCCTAAAAGACTTGATGTGTCTGTAAACGGGAACCCAAAAAGCCTGTGACTTTAAGGATGGCAGTGTCCACAAGAAGACAGAAAGCGACCCGTTATTTTACATACCTACAGGACCTATGGAATGGAGAGAGGAGCCCACAGATCCATGGAACCTATGGCACCCAGTGGATGTGGGAAAGAACCCCACCAGCAGGAGCCTGGATGAAGCCCTTGATGAACCCACAGGTCCAACTGTATGGAAAAGTGGCTCATAAAGAGGATACACAGGGGCCAAATACATGAAAGGTACCATCCAAGGTGCCATCGGGATCCACTGGATGGAGAAAGTTTTCCAAAGAGCCCATTGAACAAATATGGACCACAGGAAACACCGGAAAAGTCTTCCAATTACCGGTCAAACCATTCTTACTGGGATTACACAGGTTGAATTAAACACACCCTTCCTTTGGTTGCTGAAACCTCCTACTGGGTCATCCCATAATGCTTTGCTGGGAAAAGAATGGCAGCTTGGATGGAGTTTATAGCATGCAGAGAGTCTCAGTTTGTTGCAATTCTATCCTTCAGAGCTTACAATCTAAATGGCAAAAAAGGAAGTGGACCATGCAGCAATGTGCAATGTACTGCAATCTCTAACCCTCGGAGCTTACAATTAAAATTCAGAGAATGATGTCTTCATCGTAAGGCAGTATTTGGGCAACCCCCCCCTCCCCCAGCCACCTTCTTTATTTTAATACAAAACGTATAGAAATTTTCAATTTCAGGTGAGATTTTAAGGAAAATTCATGTGCTGATTTTAACAGAGGTAAATTATTTAGGGATTAAACAAACTGGCTAATTTATTTGGTTACTCCGTAGCTCGGGGGTCTTTAATCAACTGAACTCTCGGATGTAATGAAGCACTGGGATCTTATACAGAAATATAGTGAACACCATGGCGTGTCCTGCTATATCACCTCTCTGTCCAGCTTTTCCTATGGATCTTCTCCCCACCGGAACGTCTGTTCCGTTTGTCTCTATTGCATCTCTGTTGTGTGTTTCTGTTTGTGTCTGTTTTGAATGTGCATGAATGTTTGTATCAATGTGCAAGAATGTCTGTAACTATGCATCATTGTCTGGGAATGAGACTCGGCGTGGGGATGTGAAAAGTTTATACAAAGCGCTCTTGTCATGTGCGTGTTTTGAATACAGTTAAGGGTTTGTATTTACAAAGCTACAAATATTTGTGTTTTCTGGGTTGGCAGATGATTCCGTTTTGGGGTCCCTAGGGAAGCAAAACCGGATCTTTATCACTGTCAAGGGATGAGCTGCCCTGCATAATGCATAGATAAATTGGTGTGATGCAGGTTAATGCGTATGATTCGTATCATTTCTTTCTTCATGGAGATGCTTTCAGATTGAGCAGAATCTCTCCCCAGCTCATGGGCTTGCAGGCGATGTGTTCGGCTGAACACGCATGCACAGAACACGCACGCATGCGCAGTAAGAACTCCCATTGGTTTCAATAGAAGCACTTTCCTGTCGCTCATTGGCTGCTTCAAGTAGCCAAATGTGGCTTGAAACTTGAATGGTGGAGGATCTGGTGCAGTGAAGCTCTGGAGCTGGAACTTCTCCCAAAGGTAAGTGATTTACTTCTGTTTCCTTTTAACTGGTAAATAATGCACTAAAGTACGTTCAAACGAATGCCCCTTTAAGTATGCATTGTGCAGGGCCAACCTTCGGTCAGCAAAACCCCAAATTTCTGTCCAAATCAGTTTGTGCAAAACGGCAGCTTCTCTGTGTGTGTAATGGTGTCAGTGTGTTTGTGGGGTCAGAACGGCGGAACGGTGTGTGTGTGTACAGTATTTGTGCAGAATGATATATGCTTGCAGTGATGCAATTGTCTGTCTTTGTGAGTGTGTGTGCAGAGCTATATTGTATCACTATATATATATATATATATATATAATATATATATACTAAGAAAGAAATGCAAATCCTCTCCAGAAATCCAGTGCAGACGGGGTTAATGTTGTAAATATTGAAACAGCCAATTTTTAATGGAATATCTTCATAGGCGTACAGAGTCCCTTTATCACTCCTGTGTTCCAATGGCACGTAGTGTGTATATATATGTATATATAAATATATATATAATATTTAATATACCCACGAGGACCGTTGGAGCGGGACCATCTTTAATCTAACGTATTGGGTCATCTTCAGGCGCTATGAATGTACGGACTGTAAGAAGCGCTGTCGAAATTGTTGCCGCTATATAAAAAATATAAATAAAATGATAATAATAATAGGCTGCTCAGCATTTGTTGCCCCTGAGTGTTGCTCGGCTTCTCACCAGCCCTTCCTTCTAACTCCAGCCACAAAAACCTCTTAGATCCTCTGCTATGCAGATCCTCCTAGAAGCCCCAAAGCCCCCCTGTGCCACGTGTGCTTATTTTCAACATTAAGTAACTTCCATTTGACCTCCCAAAGCCTCTCCCTTTACATAGAATGTGGCGGCAGATCGGCCCCATCCGGCCCCCGTCTAGTCTGCCCGTTTCTCCTGCTGTAAATTCTCAAACCTTAATCGGCCGTTGGTCTCGTCTTAGATTCAGGAGCCGTATGTTTATCCCATGCATGTTTAATACCCTCACTGTATTAACCACTACCACTTCTACTGGGAGACTGTTCCACTTATCTACCACTTGCAAACACTGCCCCCATAATCTGTCCTTAATTATTCCATTCTTGTATGTTTAACAACACAATTTACCCCACCTTTGAGCAGCAGAGGGGGCTGCTTATGACCACTGTGGATTATCTGCTAGTCACTGAATGGGTTAAAACACACAGGACTGGTTCCAATGAAGATCTGGACAGAAATCAGAATGTGTTCCTATTGATCTTGGAGGGTCCACGTTGTAAAATAAAGACGGTTACATAAAAACGCTGTTTGTGTATCAAACAGAGTGTGTATTGTGTGTCAGACAGCGAAGTGTTATATAAACAGGAAAACGAGGGTGGGAAGGAGAGGATGGAGAATGAATGAGAAGAGGCCATTTGGGAGAGAAAAAACATTGGGGAGGATAGGACAGAATTCTGTCTGCCTGCTTGTTAAATTTTAAACTTTGGAATGGTTAAAAAAAAAAGTCTGCTTTGATTTTCTGAGATACTCTGAGAAAAAAATCTACAGGAAAAAAAACACTTAAAACATTCAATGCATAACAAATCAAACATGGAGGAGGATGTTAGGGAAAGCGCGTGTGTTAGAATGAGAAGGGAAAACCGTTGGGTGGGATGATAGATTTGGTAGAAATGGGGTGTTGGTGGGATTCTGGGTGGTGGTATGGCCCACACTTGGTGATACAGCATAGGGGCACCCTGACAGAGACATGAAGAAGCAGGGGAGGGAGAGAGGAATGAAAGGTAAAGAAAAAGGAAGAATAACATAGTGAGCACGAGGCAGACAAATGAAGAGAGAGGAGGACAGGAGATGAGATGAGATCCTTCCCACGCAGAAGAGCGAGTAAAAGGACCATGCCCCAGAACCATTTGGGGGTTTATGTGAGGCTTAGCATGTTACGGGCTATAAAGCCTCGCCGTGTCATGAGGGGTATTTATAAAAAATACTCAAATAAATATGGAGCCTCATCTCATCATTGCAGCATCCAATGGAACGGTCCTATCAGCCACCCCGGCTCTACATAAAGATTATATATGTTTCTTTTTTTTATGGTAAGGCCGATGTTTCGGACCAGCAGAGATAATAATGACACGAGTGGCGTTAAGTCGTTCGTTTACCTGTTTATTACCAGAACAAGAGTCATACAATGCAATAAAATGTCGCCCGCGCCGGTCACACAGAAGTCGCTCTCCAGGCCGGGTCAACCTCACATCGGCCTCTTACATATCATTCAACCTGTGAAAGGAGAAGAGCGACTGAACAACAGGTCTGTAACTATCAGCTGAGTGTTAGCTCAGTGGCCCAGGTCTCTTCTCATTCTCCTCCAGGCATTGGGCTTTTCATATCCAATACAATAAAACTCTCCTGTATGACTCCTGTAAGGTACCAACTTCGAACGAGGGTTTAAGGCTCAGGGATATAGCACCCCCCCTCACTATTGGGGTAGTTTCAGGCTTTATGATGTAGTATTCTCTTAGTGGTACCATCCTGATGGGGGGATTCAGACAAGTGCTTTTCTAGCTGATGTTGTTCCAGACCCCGGGGGATAGCCCGCTATGGGTAGTCTAGGGGCCAACTGGCCCCATTGCCAGACCCCTTCAATGTCAATGTCATTACCCCACTGGGAGAAATGTGGGGTGTGCTGTAATGTCTCCCCCTGGTGGACGATGCAATAATACCACAATTACCACTTCTAAAATAAAATTTACCTGTTTATGCCGGGAAAGTAGATGAGCTCAATGCTGCGAGAGGATGAGAGGCACACGGGAACTGTCCTCACACAGGTCACTGGGGTTCACTCTCTGTCCCGTGTGGACGTTAAACATCGGAAGGGTGGAGAGAGGACGCGGGACGTCCCGGCTTGATGCCATGTGCCGAAGTTCTTCCGTGTTGGAGAAGATACTCTGCTGGTGAATTAGCTGGATGCTGCGTGACATACAGACTGTGTTACACACAACATATAACATATGTATGTATCAAGTCATATATAGGACACACTACGACTTATAGACAAGTTATTTGTAGTTAAAGGGACGGGTATTCGTGGCATGCCCTGGCTGATTAACACCTGGGACTCAGGGAGAAGGGGCAGATTAACACCTGGGTCTCAGGAAGAAGGGGCAGATTCTCAGGGTCACACAGTCTAGAGCGGACTCCTTCCTATTCTATCCCCCACTTTTATATTATATATATATATATGGCCCTATATAAACCATATCAATCAGTTCGCTGATTGATCTATACATTATGCAATCTGTACTTACTCAGAGGTTTCGGCATCTCTCTTTTGTCTGAAAAAGAAAAGCAGAAAAGGTAATCTTGAGTTTTCCAAACCAGGACTATCAAACCCCCCCCCCCCAGAACATGGTCTCCTTGAGCCCTGGGACCTCTTCACACGCATCTTAACACACGCACACACATGCTAATCCTTGCTTACGAAGATCCTTGTCCCTCAGCCCCCAGGGTCACCTTCTTATACTTACATCCCCTCTCTGCGGCAGCACATGATGTAGCAAAGGAACGCACAGAGGAGTAACGCAATTAAGGAGGGAATGAGCATAGTGAGTAGGTAATCAGAGAGGTAGTGAGTGTCTTCCAGCGTCTTCGAGGGTGGATTAAACTCACTTCCATCATCTAGAATACCCGAGCCACGTTCAGGACGCACGGAGGGTGATTCAGAGTCAGATATCTGTAAAATGCATTAAAAGGTGAAAACATGCACAATTATCTTGCTCATTTATAAATACACTCCTAACCGCTCTCTCCGCTCATCCGATGATCTCCTTCTATCCTCTCCTCTGATTTCTAGCTCTCATGCGCGCCTACAAAATTTCTCAAGGGCTGCCCCTATCCTCTGGAATGCCCTTCCCAGGCCTATCCGTCTTTATCCGTGTCTTCGGGAGCCATCACCTATAACCAGTGAAACATGCAGACAGGGCTACCCCAGGTAGATGAATATAATAATAAGGGAAGCAGCTGTGACTGTGCTATCCCTGACTCAACATGGGCTGTAGTAAGTACGACTCGCCACTAGGTGGCCCCACAATGCAAAAGATACAAGTTCCAAGTACTGAAGTCCCATAATGATATAATGTAACAAATATTTATATAGATTATTATTATTATTATCTTTTATTTATATAGCGCCAACAGTTTACGCAGCGCGTAATACAATACATATATTCAAGGGGTATGACAAGACAAGAATTGAAAGACTAAGATGGATTAGGTGGAGAGGCTCGGCTCGCAAGCTTACAATATTTCATTGTAAACTAAATGAAAATACTAGGATGCCAATAAGCTCCTTGTGCTCCCACTTAGTCCTGCATGCACCCATTTCAAGGCCATCTTGACAATGCTGGACAATACTAGCGGCGCTAAATCTGAGGAGCTCTTCTGTAAATGGGGTGTTAGTGCATGCTGGCTTCTGCTGACACCTGGTGGTCATAAACAGTATCACATGGATTGGTACTTGATACTCACTAGGCTGACATTGCACCAGTCTATGTCGAAATACTCGGCAAAGCGGTCATAACATGATACTATCGGCTGTCCTCCCGCCTGACACAGCTTTTGTACGTGAGGGCTCTGGGACTCCAGCAGGCACCCTGAGAAGGGTGCATCAGACCCCACCTTGATATAAACCCTAGATGGGGTAAAACATAGGAAGGGGTTACTGTTACATTGGACATTCAGATCAGTGTAAGATCTCTGGTTAAAGCAGAGTAATGGCGCTCACGCTGGGTGTGATTGAGTATGGTAAAGTATCATATACATAGCATGGAGCAAGAACTCACCCCTCTTTGAGTCCTCGCAGTGGGAGCGGTACTCGTCCCCCCCTGTCTAATGCAGACGTTATATTAACAACAGTCAGCCGCTGGGGGCCCCATACATCTTGAAGAGGCGCTTGGAAATCAAGCTGGGTTTCTGGAGGAAGCATCTCTTCTATGTTCAAATTCCGGATCAAAAACTCTGCCTGGAATGGGGTCTGTAATTCTGTGGGGAGGTGAAGAGAGCAAAACAAAAAACAAGAATAGGAGACAGTAGGAAACCCACCAAGTCAATAAAAAAACAACTAGCGTCGTTAAGACGCCATAGGAGCCAATTGTGCTACCCATTTAAAGATGGGAAACTCGTTGGGTAATGGGGAGAAAAAAAAACATGGCAATCTTAACAAATGGGGCGTTGAGATGGTCAATCGACTGTATCTAAATAAGGCTGGTTTCTGATTAACAGAAGCTTATTTTTATCTGCAAACCCGAATAATGGTAGGGTTCAGGTTTTAGAAAGTGATTGATTGAGCGGAGAATCATTGGGTTCCACCTTGGAAGGTGAGGGCTGAGGATTGCGTTGACCAAGGATTTGGGGAGACCGAGATGTTTAGGGCATAGCACGTACCTGTTGTAGGGTCAATGTTGAAAATCAGCCGCTCTCGGAAGGTCTCAGATGTGTGACGGTTATAGGCAGTCACCTGAAAGATAGAATGTAATGATGGTGATTGCAGAACGCGTCTAAGCGCTAGGATCTATTTCACAAGGTGCTCGCCCCGACCTCTATAATTTGTTTCCCTGGCTCTGTTGGGGAGCCGTACAGAAAAGCTTCGTGAAAGGGGGATCGCTGGGTGTAACGCAGCCATCCAGGCAGGTCGGGAAAGCCTTCTAAATTGGCTCGAAACGTGATAGGGTCAGTGCGCTCAACTCCTGCAAGAAGATACGAAGAAGTGGGAATAGACGTCATTAGAAATAGATGGTCCAGTGATCAAAAAAAAGAAAAAAGCCGGAGAAAGAACGTGAAACAGAAGATGTGCGTAGGCGCATCAAACAAAAAGCGAATACGAGTGGGCGAGGTAGTCAATAGTCATGAAGAGACACTGACAAAGATGAGATAACACTCAAAGCCATCATAAGCTCTTGGATGATATCGGAACATGCTATTTAATAGATACCAAAATATCTTAAACAAGAACATGAAAGGTAAATTAAAAAAAACTTGGAATAAAGGTGAAAATATCTGGGTTTGCTTTTGAGTTGATTTGTACCCTACAGCTATTTGCTGCCACCTAGAGGCAAAAACCAACCTGCCCCGGTAAGTACTGGCGTTGACTTCATCTGTTGTTAACTCACCGTAATTATTTTTAATGGACGGAAATTGCTGCTGGAAATATTCAGGGTCCAGCTCGTGGACTATTAGGGTTCCCAGGAAAGGATAGACATTCTGGTCGCAGAGACCACCAGAGAGAGAGTGCCAGAGTAACACTGAAGAAGAAAGGAGAGAAAGGTAGAAGAAAGAAGGTTGTAGAGAATAAACCACATTTGCTTATAAAAGACCCAAACTGGATCTCAGAAGTTCACAGTTGGGTTATCACCAACGATTATAAGGTCTGGGAGAAGGAAAGAAGCTGTAATGGACATTATGGTCAATGCAGGAGCTTCCATACACATTGTGGTGAAGACCATCAACCATTCAAAGATTCTTCTGTACAGGAATTGTCTTGTTGGTGCAATAGTGTACATTAAGCATATGTCACGATACGTTAAATGATCACTCCAACTGCTCCATTATTTAGGTTAGATGGACTCCAACGCATTTCACATTACACGCCAAGCAGAGCATACTCTTTTTTTTTATCATAGTTTAGAAATTACGATTTCTGTCTCGGTTTCCTCCCGGGCCCCTGCTTGGTCCTTCAGCGGCAGGAAGCGTACCCCCAAAATAATGTTTCAAACACAACATAAGGGTGCAAACGCGCTTACAAGAAGGGAGAAGTACTTCATGTCCATGCTGCTTGAATTAATTACAGTTGAAAGGCAGGCTAATTGGATTTTATGGATTAGCTCGTGAACGATTGAATATCATGGAAATGGCCCATATTTTACGGAGCTGCTGGCCAAGATTCCACCAGACGGACGGGTTGGGGGTTATTTTTGCAAATATGATCTCAGTGCCCAAAGAAGCCCCCGCCTGTGGCCTCCAACCATGGAGCCTTTAAACTCATGGAGGAGCTTGGACGATGCATTTCAGGGTGTATACATGTCCTCCACATACATGTAAAAGCCATGAACAATGTATATATATGAAAACCGAATGTTATTAAAACAGGGAACTGACATGTTTAACGGGCCCCTAATTGGCTCGCTTTGTGAGATGGTGCCCAGCCCAATATGTGAAGCTTCTTCTATCTAGGAAAGTATCTTGGAACATGTTATATATGTCTTGGGGGGAAAAATTTAAAAAAAATCAAAAAAAAAATCTACATATATATTAAATATAATATATATATTATAATATATATAATATATATTTATATATATTATATATATATATTAAACATATATTCCTGGTTTAAGTTAAATTAAATCTGATCCACTAATGTATTATCACTATTATTTAATACACAATTGGACTAAATAGTAAATAGTATACCATATATTTAGAAATATGGTAACACAACAATGAATTCTGAAACATGCATTTTAAAAAATAATAACTTTCTGATCTATAAAATAAACAGTTTTAGGAAACTCTGTTGCTAGAAATCAAAGAGAAGAGGTTTATGACGCTATTGACTACGAGTACCTATCCCCTCAGCCTCACATTATATAAAAAACACGTAGTATATAATATAACATGATTATAATATAATATGCACCGATACACGTATACATTAATACACTTTACACACACTCCAGGCCGGCGAGTATTTATATCTTTGAGTTATATATAGAGCGAGGCTGTCAAAGCGAGAAAGAAAAAGACAGCGAGATAAAGGGCAGAAACTATTTATATACAAATGCAACAGAGGAGGCAATAGAAATTAGACAGTAAAGCAGAAGGAGAGCGCAGCGAAGGAAGAGAGACAGACAATGAAAAAATTATCCAAATCGGAAGAATGCACATAAATAGGGAAAAAGCAGAAACAGGGGTAGAAGCGGGCAGAAGCGGGTAGGGTACGTAGCGGACGGTGGTAGACAGAGCCCACAAGACAGAAGGGAGGCACACATGAGACACCCATACATATAGACTGCGTATAGCTGGGACCTGCCTGTGAAAAGACCCACTGCCTCAGGTGCCATGACCGCTGTGACTGTTAGCGGGGCAGGACTGGGGGCAGAGTGACAGGGACAGCTGGGAGAGGAGGAGGCAGAAACAAAGGGTGGGACAGCGGGGGCACAGGGGCATGTAAAGTAACAGCTGGCAGTGGGGACTGGGAGGTAAGCACACTGTGACAGTGGGGACTAAAAGGTAAGCAAGCTATGACAGTGGGGATTGAGAGGGAAGCACACTGTGACAGCGGGGACTACAATGTACGCACACTATGATAGTGGGGACAGTGGGCCACTACGAATATCCCAACCAGCGCCAGTCCAAGACCAAATTGTACCCCGGACAAAAATACTCTTGGGTGCCCCCTTTTTTCATTTTAGATAGCATTGTGTTTTGGGGCAATCTAACACTAGTAAAGCAGCTTAGGGGCTTCAGACATACTGTGTGTGTCGGCATCTCTGAGCCACACTGTGTATACCTCTCAGTACCCACTGTCACAGTGTGTGATACAACGGAACTCAAATAAATATACACTTGGGGTCTCTGAGATAGATGCTCACATTGTTATGACAGTGATGACCAAGAGATGCACTCGTTGTGACAGTTTGGACCACGGAGCAGATCCACACATTGTGATAGTAGAGATACTGTGAGAGTAGGCACTCAAGATACACACACTCTGAACATTGGGGCTCAGACACACACACTGACACGGGCTCACAAACACACACACTGACACGGGCTCACAAACACACACACTGACACTGGGGCTCACACACACACTCTCTGTACATTGGGGCTCACACACACGCACAAACACACTGACACTGACTCAGATACACACACACTCTGTACACTGGGTATACATTGCAGGAGGTGTATCACAATGTTGACAATTATCACAATCTTTGCGTGGAAAATCACTGGAAGTATAAAAAACTGCAAATAAAAATACATTTCACAAGGATTCTCTTCCTGGAGCCGGACTGTGAGCGTAAACTGGGCCCTTGTATGAAACCCACATTATTGCGCAAATCGCACAAGTCACAATGACGAGGATCGCGGTGTCGGAAATAGCTCCTCTATTAATACTTCCCCGCAGTGGTGTCGCGGAGGGTGTAATAATACAGCGACACGCGGGTCTCCCTGTCACTGAAATAACAGAGAAAACGAGGATTTTCATCCAGCATAAAAGACATAGAAATAAATGGCAGTAATAGAGTCCATGATCCAGAAATGTCACAAGTCGATCCGCGCAAGCAGATAATGACACAAAGTGACAAGCGATAAGACCCAAGCCAACCGCCGCAGCCTGCCCTCCCTGGACGCCTCCACTCTGTGGCTGCGTATTAATTCCCGTATTTTAATCTATATTTTTTATTAATTTGCATAGATACAATTGATCATATAAGCCATACTCATGCATGTTTAAATTCCCTTACTGTGTTAATCTCTACCTCTTCTGCTAGGAGACTGTTCCATTTATCTACTACTTTTTCAGTAAGATAAAACATCCCCTCTAAGCCTCTGGTTTTATTGTCTACCCCAATACCCCAGCCGAACTCCCCAAAGCCTTTCTATCCCCACCTAATGGCTGGCATCTTCAAAAGGCATTAATTCAACACAAACTGCTGGCTGTAAGCCTCCTTCTATGTCATTAACGTCACCGCAGGGGGGCTTTATACACAGAAATCTTTTGACAGTCCAAGTGTCCCCGGGCAAAGTGACTTTAGCCAGCGAGACCGCCAAATTAATAGAAATTGGGATTTCGAGACTTGGGGAGGGGGGGGTTAACTGTATCCCGTTTCAATCATTTTTTTATCATTATAATGAGGTTATACACAAATATCAAAAGTGAAATTGTTTAAAAACAAAAGAAAACAAAATAATTCTCAGATAGTCTCCGATATAGTCTTATCATAGCTGCCAGTCTCCCCGTGATTATCTCGCCATCTCTTCTACATTCTTATTTCTATAATAATTACGTTTATATTATTACGGCCATTCATTCATTCTTTGTGCGCATGTTTTAGGCACGTCTATATTAGCACACGTGTATTTTGCGGTTCTTAACCATACGAGCTCGTACGAGAACTCGTCGGGGCAGCAGGGATAGAGCGCCAAGAGCGGGATTGTCCCACGCAAAGTGGGACAGTTGGGTGGCGTGCATACAGTGACACCCAGCACCCACCTGGACCATTCATGTTTTTGGTGGGGAGGCGGCGGTGCCCTTGGCCCTCTGTCTCTCTTTGAAGACTTCAGTGGTCCCCCTTATTGCACTATTAAGGGGAGACCAAGAAGATCCAGCCCCCTGACATGCACAAGTCTAAAGACCATAAATAGCTTGGCTGAGCATAATGGGAGTTGCATTCCAAAGCGAGTGACGTGCTGGGAGAGTGGGATACAATTTCCAGGTGGCAGCAAACACGTAAACAATCGCATAAATGCACAGACACACACGCTAACATCACTCGAGTGTTTTCATTCATACACATTCACGTAGCTCTCACTCTCCTGCTGTCAGTCCTGCTTAAAATCCTGTTACCATGCAACACTCCTCCATAGCTCCTCCTTGTGGTCCTTCCCAACCCCCCCCATCACTCATCCCCCCCTAACATTCACCATTCTGCTTTTTTTTTTCTTTGTATGCAAGGGATTCTGGGAAATGTAGTCTCCTGCTTTTATTTTCTCATCAAGGCTGAGACATACATCTAATTTGACTTCAATTGGTGTTTTTCCCTGCTTGAATGCGGGTGACTCGGTTAAGTGTATCCTTAAATAATGACAAGTCAAGGTTTCCATGAGGGCCATTTGGGTAACATATTTGGCGAGTCTCTGCTTCACAATGGGCCATTAAAGGGTTAATATGTTAGGGTCAGCTCATTGAGTTCTTGTGTATGTTTGTAAGTGGCGGACCCCATCATCCAACACAAGCCTGAAACCATACCGGGGAACACTCAAGATTTCGCCTGGAGGCTCCGGGTGAAGTGCCGCTTCTCCGGGTCTCCGGGGGAACTCCCGCCCCTTCACCCTGAGATTGGGGAAAAAACCCTGGGATTCGGGGGTAAACCCTGAGAGTGCCCCGGAATGCCTGTAACAAGAACACACACTTGAATGCCACATGTTAGTGAGTCATATGCCATGTAGTTGCACCAATGTCCTAAAAGCACTTTACAGAACTTTACAAGTTAAACATGGCCTACGGCGGCGCACGGTAACTACTACAACAGGGAAAGCCGAGCAGACGCTGCTCTTTGCTCAGCTTTAAAGTGAACGCATACCATGGCCAAGAAGGCAAGTCAATTCTAAGAACAATGGCTCTAAGTAGGACTCCTAGGGGAGGGTCAGAGGTCACATCCTGAGCTGACGTCACGTCCGCATCTGGAAATGGAAGGGAGCCTAGGGGTATTGGCTCAAGCAAGCCCCTCACTTTGCGGTGCCTGGGACAGTTGCCCTTCTTGCCCTATGGAAGTTACAGCCCTGATAAGAACAGGACGCTGTATAGATTGCGGCACCCGGACAGAGATACACAAAAGCGTTTGGGTTAAATTGTAAAGTTACAACATACAGTTCCTCGGTGTGTGTGGCCATCATAGAACTGTAAGCTCACGGGCAGAGTCCTCAATGCTTGGAGTGCATGTATGCGTTATTGTATATGTGTTATGTATGCGTTATTGTATATTTGTTATGTATGCGTTATTGTATATATGTTATATATGTGTTAATGTATATTTGTCATGTATGTGTTAACCACATTCATACAATTCCAACAAATTACAGGCAAAAGAGCAGGGAGTACAATACAATCTGGTAAAACGGAACAGAAATGTATCCATAATAATGTAAACAAAAGCTTGTTTTATTTCTTAGATGTAACATGTATAAATATTTTTATTTATATTGAAAAACACAGATATCGTGTTTAAAGATAGAAATGAATAAAGTCGACTGACTGATGATGATTTTTAAAATTGCCATTGACTGGGGTAAATCCTTAGTCATCACAATTCCTTTTCATATATTATATCTAATATTATTTACCACTAACGTGCAAATATATGCTGGGCTAAAGGGGTGCCTGGTAACTATATTGCCCCCCCCTGTTTTGAATCTGCATCTTTTTGTAGAAATGGTTCATAAGAATGGTATATAATGTATATATTTATTTTAAAAAAAAGTATATTAAAAAAGCTAATCAAAATTTACATGGCAGGAAATCCTATGGACTCCATTGTACATAACATACAGAACTTTTGCGGAGTATATTATATAGTTATATATATTATTATGATATACGGTATTATTCAGAAATCCACAGTATATTTATAAAGAAACAAAGCTTTCGGGTTCGCACACAAGCCCCCCCGAACAAAAACCCCCCCACTAATGTCTGGCATTTAAAGGGATTTTAGATTTAAATGGGCAGAAGCATCCATCACCTATTTGATAATCACCATTAGATACCAGTAACCTATACACTATTCTCAGAACAGCCATGATGGGAGTGATGGCAGTAAAGCTCGCTAGCTGAAACACTGTAACGGTCTTATAAAACTGATCACTTTCTCCAGACTCCTGAACCTCCTCCGACTACTGCGTTTGGGTAGGAAAAATAACCCGGGGATCTTGTTGACAAAGCTACAACTGCCTAAGTCCGAGGGAGGATTGAGCCCACCGCGTAGAACTAATTACAACTTAGCCGCCTCGCTGTCTCAAGCACCATCTATTCACTTTATTATAGCATTGACGTAGATTGACGTAGGTCTGGTCCAAAAGAGCCCATTACGGTATACACGTATGTATGAGCGTATTTTTAATGTATAGTCATACAAACATGTATATCAATGTATATGAATACATACACAAAATAATACTAATAGTGATAGACATGAAATAACTATCCGTCTTCTTAATGCATTTCTATAGAGGGATCCATCATTCTTTTAAATCCCTTCCTCCCTCTGTTTTTGTTAAGCTAGACAAACACTTCTCTCTGTAGGACCCCGCAGGAACCCCTCCTGATTGCAGAAGGCAGGAAAAAGGGAGAGAGCAACAGAGAGGGGGAGTGATAGAAAGAGAGAGGAGGGGGGGTCGGAGAGAGAGAGAAAGGAGGAAGGAGGATGTTGCTGTTCGTGATGCTAGTTTAGGCCAGGATGCATCAGCTCCAGTGACATGGTGGGTGACTGCGCTACATAGCCGGGCTACATTGTTCTGCTTCTCCGTTACCGAAAAGGTAGGATGCTCCATTTACGGAAAGCAGCTTGGATGTGAAAGATCAGAGATACAGGAGGAGGCGGTGGAGGAGAGGACTATGAGATCTGGGTACCCACGTCCTACATCTCCAAAATGATGAAGACAGAGGGTAAGACAGCAGGTGGGGGGCCAAGGAGTTCATCACCACATAGAAATGCGTATGAAGTCGGGGTGCAGACACTGCAAGCCAATAAGGATGGAGTGCCCGATCCCGAATCCGAAGAAGGACGCAAATCACGGTGTAAATATGGATCAAACGTCCACCGCATCAAGAACATGTTCCTGCAAATGGGAACAGGCCCAACAGGAGCCGAATCAGAGGCTGGACGGCCAAAAGAGAAACCGTCAAAACTGACATTGCCGCGGGCCGGCAGCTTGAATGAGAATGTCAACCACAGCGCCTTGTTGAAGCTAGGAACCAGCGTGTCGGAAAGGGTGAGCCATTTTGACCCCCCGGCGGAAAGGCCAACATCCAAGTTGCAAGAGGCACGACGCGTCTTTGAGAGGAACCTACAAGAAAAGGAGACGACCAACAGAATTTTCCTGCGCAAGGAGAGAGGAGGATTCCAAGACAGAAAACTGGACGTTGTTGTGCGGTTTGGAGGTAGCACAGAATCTCTGGACAAACTGGACACAGATGCGGTCTCTCCAACCGTTAGCCAGCTAAGCGCAGTCTTTGAAAATGCAGACCTGCGCAACAATCTCCATAAAATCCCGGTCAAAGGTCCATCAGGCCGGCGTACCAGACTTTTTCAACCAGATGCTGCCAAGGCAGCGGAGGAGAAGAAGACTTTGGGGAAGGTTGGCGATGGGCCGAACAAACCAGCAGTTGGCCAGGAAATATGCAAAATCAAACCAGTGGAGGTAGAGGAAAGTGGCGAGTCTGAAACAGACGTCTTGAAAGAAACAGAGACGGCCAAAGCTGAGGAGGCTGGCAACACCGGGAATGAGAATGGGGGCTTGGAGGCGAAAGGGGTGACGGCGCGAGAGGGAGATTTGGCTCAAGAGATAGAAGCTGAGGCAGGAGAAGATGATTACAAGAGGGAAGACTGGTCAGAGGTAGAAGTGATAGAGTTCAGTGTCTGCAGTGGCCTCGGTGACGATTCAGAAGGTAGCGGTTTGGATGAAGAAGAAGAGGATGGGTTCTATGAACCGCTGAACACCTGTAAAGAGATTGAGGGTCTCTCTGAAGAGGAGGAACCAACTGCCAACCGAAAAATACGCTTCAGTACAGCTCCCATTAAGGTAAGACAACTGCTGCTAGACTGGAGGCCTGCTCTCCTTCCAATTACTAGATACTGGGGATAAGACAGCAGACCTTAATCAAATGCCCCTAATACGATTCTAGTGATAAACCATTTCTGTCCCCCCACCAACACCAGCCTGTGCAATCCCAGAATCCCCTGATAACGGTTGATGATACAACACGATGGGCATAGCCTATCGGCACGCAGCGTACTGATTGGGCTATACAAGAAAATAACGGCTCGCCCTGTCTTTTTGTATACTTATGGGCATCGACACATTCCGTCAGCCAATTGTATCATAGATTCTAGCTAGATGTGATTTGTGGGTTTCTCTCGCCCCCTCTCTCAGTGATCTACATCTGTTCATTCACACACACACACACACTCGTGCTTATATTCGTGTTCTGAACGTGTGCCTCTGTTTTGGGCACCGAGTCCTTGGTCTCCCTGTTTTTTTTGCTGTTGTTTGAATAAAGGAAGTGTTTGTGTCTGTGTGACACTTCCTGCTGCGGGGACACTGGCAGCTTGGCAGGGTGTGGGGGAGGAGGGAGTCCCCCCACTTCCTGTTTTGGGGGATATTTAAAGGTTCCTGTTGTACAGTAAAGGCAGCTGCCCCGGTCACAGCTGTTTTTTGGGGGGTTGTTGTTCACGTATGCAGAGCTATGTGTGCATACATTTGCGTGTTCGTTCGCTTTGGCTACACGCACAGTAATTTGCATGTGCATAGCGATGTGCAGTTGCAACATGGATGTCAATGTGTGTATAAGGGCTGTAGCCGTTTACGTCTGTAACGTGATGCAGGAAATGATGACAATTAAGTGCAGATCAGTTTGCAGCGAGCAGCGAGCATCTGTTCGTTCGCAGCACCATGTGACACAGGGAGCGACATATATATATATACCGGTATATAAATATATATATGTGTGTGTATATAGTTTCCATTTGATGGAGCAATGTGTTTGGAGCTCGATACATTTAATATCCTGGTTGCTTCGATGTCAGCTATGATTGGAATTGGACAGAAACGGCCCAAGTGGTCTATTATATAGAAACCCAAAAGGTTCTAGAATTTAGATTTTTTTGCAGGATCTTTTTCCCTATTAACATCCGGGATTCAAGGCTTATTCCTCATCAGTGTAAGGAACCCAAGGTTTCATCCCTTGCCATGTCTCTGAATATCTTCTTGGACGCAGTCCTCGCTTAAATTGGGAGATATTACCTATTGTACAGCACTGTGGAATATGATGGCGCTATGTAAAACAATAAATAATAATCATTCTCTTTCACACCTGAGGATAGGGACTTCATCCCTCTCCAAATCATGGGAAGGTCTACCTTGACGCCCATGGAGCTGTGGCCTCGTTATATACTTGGTTATCTGTCCACCTTAATAATGTCTTATATGCCTTAGGGGTATCTTTTTCACATGGAATTGCCCTTTCACTGACCTGGCAGTGAATTAAGGTATATACCGTTCCTATATTGGGGATAGATTAGCATCCACGGGTCTTCCGCTTTTAAAGGGGGGCTGGAATATAAATGCATTTGCTTGGGCATCAGAAATAACATTATGAGTTGGATTACCTTCAACAAAGTAACACAGGGATGAATCACTGGCTACTTGACATCTTGAATGACTTAATGAGTGCCTGACACCCTGGGACTCATTAAGCAGACCCTAGACATTCATATCTATAGTGGCAACACCTTACATGAAAAGATGGGGGCTGTTCTCCCCTGTGCAAGTGAATGATTTTCTTCCAAATATAATCAGCACCAGTAATGCTAGGGGACATAAGGATAAACTGCGTAGGACATCTTCTCTGGTGGGCATGTATTGGTGTCCATTAAAGAAATGGGACCACACACCAAAGGAAAACCCAGCAGGATGATGGACCCCCAAACGCACTCTCAAAACCATAATAATAAGGGGGAAATGAGCTAATGAGACCTCAATGCTGTCCAGAGGAAATGGTGCAGCACATTTCAACCAGTTCTCCTTTACATGTGATTAATTAGGAATGAGCATGTGTGCTTCTATGTGATTTTAAAATTCTGGGGAGCCGGTAATATTTATTGGCATAGATTCCAGTTCAGCTGGTTGTGTTACGCACTTCAGCAGACGGGCCGAAAATCAATCACTCGATCACCAAATAAACTGCTAGTTTAATATGGGAGACCTCTAATTTCTGCGTTCGTTTAGAAGCATTTTGTTGAAAAATCATAATTTACTCAGAGAGCACAAAATGCTTTCTAAGTAATAGTAGGGTGGCATCAATATCAAACTGAAACCCTTCTATTAGACAGCTGAGCTCAGTATGAGACATCCCTACCACATCATAAACAGCTATAGGAACACTGGATGTAAAGCAGTGATAGGGCTGCAGGGGGAAAATTCCAAAGGGAAACAGTGCCCATTCCATATAAAAATCCCTTCATAGCTAATAGTTAAATCTGTACAATTCTTAAATCTGGTGCTAATTTTGGCTACAGTAGAATTTGGGGAAAAACTAGAATTTGGACGTGACAATGTGGAATAGTTAGCAGGTGCGTTCTTGCTGCCCAAAGGCAATGTCGACGATGATTTGAAACCATTAGCTGTGCCTGTTGCAATCTGTGCAGGTAATGTGAAAAGGTAAATTAAGAATATTGAGATTAATGAAAGGATAGGCAATGGATATTACCTTAGAAGGAGGAACATGGCATGGTTGTCCACCTTCATCAATCATAATTCAGCGCGTGAGGGCAGGAGCATAAGGAACATTAAAAAACATTACTGTACTGTGAAAAAAATGTGAAACTGCAGAAAAGCAAAAGTAAATATAAGACACTCTGAAACCATGAAATTCTATAGTAGTTGGCACTTTTTAAAATGGGGATATGGTGTCGACAGAGTTAACTGGGTACACTGGAAAGAGGAAATATCTATTGTTAGCGGGAGAACGGTTTTATGACACATAACCTCCCAAAAATAGCTTTACATCTCGGGCACCAGATTAAAGAGATCAAACTAAGATTGAGAAAAAGCAGATGACTTAATACAATGTATTTCATGATATCTGTATGAATAAACATCGCCGAAAAACACAATAGAAGTGGACAGGGAATGTTTTAAGACAATGGAATTGAGAAATAATAATAATGAGGGTTTTATGCAAATATTTAAAATATATATTTTTTTACAATTAAGATTTTTCTCTAACCTGCACATCATAATTAAACATTTAATATTGCCCCATTGTAGTAGTAAAAATATATTGTTTGGGTTTTAGCCCATGGAACCACTGAACAAATTTTGTCACAAGGATTAAGTGGTAGCGTTCTAATATTACATGGTTAATATCATTCACCAAAATGTCCTTCCGTAACACAAAGAATAGACTCTGGTGGCAGATCAGACCCGTTTGGCCCCATCTACTCTGCCCAATTCACCTAAAGTCTTTGGTCTTGTCTTAGATTTAGGAGCCGCCGTATGCCTATCCCATGCTTGTTTAAATCCCCTTACTGTTTTAGCCTATACCACATCTGTTGAGAGGCTGCTTCACTTACGTACCACCCATTTATGTACAGGACAGTCCCGATTTTGCCACTCTATCCCGCTGTCCCACTTGAGCTTGGCATGACAGCGATATTCGTGACCCCAATCCCGCGGTTTGAGTGACACTCTAGCCCCCCCGCCAGCGTTCCGCTTCGCCAGGGGTAAAGGTTTGGAGGTATGGGTTTGGGAAATACACAGCTGCATTCAAAATCAGTCCATGGAAAGTGTGCACGGAATGCCCGGGACTCAGACCGAGATCTATGGCTTCCTCTACTTTCCTGCCATCATACCTCGGAACTATCAGTGACAGCATGAACCACAAAGGTTTCCTAAGGTAGCCCCTGGAACTCCTTAATTCAAGAACATTCTGCCATTGGGACCCCCCTTAAACATCATCCATCAGCTTCTTATGGCTGGAGTCAAATAACCCCCTGCCCAACAATTTGGAGACCTAAGCACTTGCCTTGTTTAACCTTTCTTAGCAAGTTGGCCCAAGGGTCCAGTGAGTGCTGCGCCCCCCCTGTGTGGTGCAGCAACATCATTCCTCCCCGTGACCAATCAGAAACTGACCCCCACAGATGGCAGATATCCTTGCTTTCTCCCTCTTAAACCATTGTGGTCATATGTAACTAAACACACCGTAGCAAATAATAGCTGGAAGTCCATACTTGACTACGCTATTCATATCAGATGCCGGCAGGCCTCTGGTTTAAGTTACAGAACTTAATGCGTGATTGAAACCAGTAAGACAAGTGTGTATGTGAACAAGATATATAATCCCTCTTAATGGAAAGACTTCCAGGCCTCTATAAATTAGAACATCCAAGGAATTAAAATTGTTTGTAGAACAGAATGCACGATTGTACGAGATCCAGGACTTGTCGGCCTTCTCTTCAGCGAAGTTTCCACATTATCCAGGATCATAAGGAGATGTGAGTCTCTGTGGTATAGATGGCCCATTGATGTTCCCTCGCAGGCCACTTTGTTGACCACCGATGGTTGAGTCTGTCCTTTGAAGCATGTTGATGTTCTGTGCTACACCTGCTCCCTCTTACCAGACACCAGAAAGGTTGACATGAACCCAATTTTCCTGCCACCATATTCCCGTCTTCCTTTTTATCATAATAGTTTAGGCAGAAAAGGTACCTATTGTAATTGTTTTAAGGCAGTAGTTTGGAAACAGTAGATCATTGGAAGTGGTGTTCAAGTGGTGAGGATATTGAACCTTTTTTGTTATTGAGTCCAGTGCATTACAGAATTTGTCGACCAGTCTGTTAAATAATGTCCAGTAAAGAGGGGCAACATGTCCGTGTACATTTCATACCTGTAAAGAGAAGCGCAGATCTCAGGATCCAACAGTGGGACTCATAGAAGAAACCTAATCACATGTTTAGGGTCCACGTTGGTCCAAGATAAGCCCCAGATGATTTGCAATGGTTTAAAGCTGAGTTTATGCAGGCTTGGCTTATCAAGTTGCATGCCGATAAAGCCATATAGAACATTGGGCATGTAGAGTGGAACATGCCCATGATGTACATTGTAGACCACATTGGCTCTGAACATAGGGACTGCAGTCCACTTTATCACCCTTATCCTGGCAGATGGGTGTTATTCATCTTTGTATATATTTTGATTGCCTCTCTTGACAGGTATTTACAACATATTCAAATGAGGACTACGACCGGCGAAATGATGATGTGGATCCGATGGCTGCCTCTGCTGAGTATGAACTGGAAAAACGGGTGGAGAGGCTGGACCTGTTCCCCGTGGAGTTAGAGAAAGGTACGGAACCTACAATACCCACACTTCATTCCCTTTTTTTGCCAATAATGACAGCTTTTTTATTTTGGGGATTTCTGTGAATAAAAAGGCAAGCAACATTTTATAAAGTTGTACCAAATTATCCGAGATAATAAACATTATTTCTGATTCTATCCACTCTATATGCTATATAAACATCATACATACACGTCCAATTTATCATTACGCACTCATGCCTATTACATGGACCCCTGCAGATTCCGAAGGTCTCGGCATCAGTATTATCGGGATGGGAGCCGGAGCCGACATGGGCCTGGAGAAGCTGGGGATATTTGTAAAGACAGTAACAGATGGAGGAGCGGCCCACAGAGACGGCAGGTAACTGAATAAAAACTCAACGCCATAGGAATTGGTATCTGTACTTCACTGTAAATAACTGCAATATGCCTATATAATATTTATATGCTTATTACTCCACAAATATCACATAAGGAACCTAAGCAAATGTATCTATAACCATTATATATGCCACTCTGTACAGGATCCAGGTGAATGATCTTCTAGTGGAAGTTGACGGAACAAGCTTAGTTGGGGTCACCCAGTCCTTTGCCGCGTCTGTCCTGAGAAATACAAAGGGCCGTGTACGGTAAGATACCATTTTCAGCAGCTGGAATACATGTTAGAAGAACTTGGTCTGCAGGGATTAGGGATCTAATATATTACGCCACTACCTTGTTCTCTACGGTAGAAAGATACCTGAAGAGCTGTAGGGGAAGGAACGTGATAATACAGATTGATAATAAGATTGGTAATGCTGAAAATGTCATGGCAGATTTCTGATTGGTCGCGAGAAGCCCGGGGAACAAAGCGAGGTGGCTCAGCTCATTCAGCAAACCTTGGAACAAGAAAGATGGCAGAGAGAGAACATGGAGCAGAGATACAACCAATGTAATGAGGAAGATGAAGAGGTAAGTGGGCAGTGTCTTTGTGACATCATTGGTGGAGCAGTTTCAGTATTTATGCACCATAGTGCCATATACTTTTATCACCATGAATATGGGCCACAGGGAGCTTCATGAAAAGAATGTGGAGGGAGCATGTAAAAACGTCTAATGATAACTGAAATTGTACTAAAATGTGGTACACACCTATAGACTCAAACTTGAATTGATTGGGATTTTAGACAGGAGAGTATGCCACCGACGAGGAGGATGAAGAGATGAGCCCTATGTTCCCAGGGGGGGATCTGGCCATTGAGGTGTTTGAGCTCCCAGAAGGAGAAGACGCCTTATCACCAGTAGAGATGGACCCGGAAAAGCTTGTGCACAAGTTCAAAGAGGTATCACAAGCAACTCACAACTCCTATATCTTTCTAACCCCAAGACTCGTTAGTCAAAGTTTGACATTTATGTCTTTCCCTGCAGCTCCAGATCAAACATGCTGTGACCGAAGCTGAGATTCAGCAGCTAAAAAGAAAGGTGAAATATTGATAACTCCTGTCTTATCATTCACTGGGTATGTTCAAATCACATCCTACTCCCCTGGAACCCCTGACTGCCACCGCAATCATCTTGTCTCACCACCAAGCCAAGTCTCTCATGATTGCACCAAGTGGATTTAAACAACATGCAGCTATGAAAGTCCGAGTCAACACCATGCATGTTGTCCTGTGCATAATTACATTTTGGTATTAACTAATGTTTGGTTACGTCTATGAACTTAGTTTGGTTAGTTAATAGTTTCTGGATTAGTGAGTTTCTGTGTATTCAACTTATGATCAGGTTGATATCCAAATAAGTATTCGAGGTTGGGGTACAAGTAAGGGATGGCAAGTTTATTCATTCCTCATCTATTCATTAGACTCATCAACTGGATATCTAAATATATATAATCCTGACTCTTTTCCCATTTTTCCATCCTCTACAGCTGGCAGGCCTAGAACAAGAGCGTTCTCGCTGGCGGGTGGAAAAGGTCCAACTACAGCAGAGTGTCCAGGAGAACAGAGAGCGCGTGGAAAAGCTACAGGGTTACTGGATGGAGGCCCAGAGCTTATGCCAGGCAGTGGATGAGCATCTAAAAGAGACCCAAGCCCAACACCAGGGGTTAGAGCGCAAGTACAGCAAGGCTAAGAGGCTGATCAAGGAGTACCAGCAGAAGTGAGTAGATACCACCTCCACTGAGCTCCATCATTGTTAACAATGCTCCCTGTGAATGTCTTGGTTCTCTGCTTCTACATTTCTCATCTCTATCACATCCAAAGAGCTGATCCTCCTCAATGACCATCTCCACTCTATCTATTCACCATCTCACCTTTCAGTCTTTATCGAATCTTTGACATTCATAAATCTGGTCTTCAGCATTGACTTCTTCCCTTTGGTCCATGCTCTCCTCTTTCAGCTGATTTTTTTCTTCCCTTTTATTTTGCATTTTCATCCTTCCTCTCCCTTGTCTACCACCTCCACATTTGTAAACTCCACTCTCGCGTGTTTCATCAGCCTCCTCCTTCTCCGTCATCTGTGATCCCCTGTAATTAATTCACATCTTTGCACTCAACCACCCACTCTCGTTTAGAAATCACGAGGCAGTTGATCATCTAGTTATTTTTTCATCATTCATCCTCTGCTTGTTAGCATCCATTGTCCAGCCTCAGGTCGTTCATTCTCATCACTCAGAAGACTTTTCAGCATTTAATTATCCTATCATTTTATTATTTTATGCCTCATCTATCTAATGCAACCCCTTATTCTTATTCATTCCCCAGCACGTTGCTTTTTCACAGTGTAACATTCATCGCTCTTTCGCATATGTTAATTTCTAAAGATATCTAATTCATCAACGTTCCCAGCTTCACAACATTACCATTTTTTCTATCCCTTAATATCCTTTAACCCATATATAACACAATTAATTCATGCATTTCCTGACAGATTCAGTCATAATATCTTGTTCCTGCATTCCACTCTTTCACACCAGCTTTCCTCTTTTACCAATCATATAGCTATCTAGCTTTCATTCCTTCACCCTGACGCTTTCATGGATCATCTCCACCTCCCATACACACACATATATTTCTGTATATATAATTGGTATATATATTTGTATATATAACTCTGCTGTATAACCCTTCTCTGCTCACACGTTCCATTAAACCATTTTCAGTATCAGTATCCCCTTTGAGAAATACTCATACCTAGTGTGAAAAAGCGATCGCTCTACTACTCTAGGGCTACCTAGACTACCATGGACTGCCAAATGCATGATTGCTATAATACTAATCTATACATCAATCAAGTGCCTATCTTTGGATTTGTTATTTTACATGATCAATTTTTTGGGAACCAAAGTAGATAAACTAAAGTTTTGTTGCAACTGAACTGAAGATATCAGATTCTATGCCACACAGTAGACATTTGCATGCAAAGTTGCACTAAAGTTCATTTTAAAAACTACCCAAATACTACTTAGTATTACCTAAGAATATATCATATATATATAATTATATATATCATATAGCCTTGATTTTCTATCAACATTTCCACCTGCATATCTGAATTCTTCTCTGTGCATCACGTCTCTTTTGACACCATGAATAATCCATGACCTAAGAGAGGACAACTATTATTGTAGGACAGCTTGGGGACATTTATCTTGGGAAAACAATATTTTTTCTGTTGTGAAACATGAGATTATTAACTATATATTTGTTCAGTTGAACACCAATCCTCTCCTTCCCTGTCTTATACTTGGTTTATTCGTGCTTGTTTGTTAAAGCTGTTGTTGTTTTGCCCACAGAGAGATGGACTTCTTGAAGAAAGAGGAGATGCAGAAGCAAGAGTTGGAAGAGGTAGAGACCACTCATGCTACCGAGATCCTCAGGCTACAGGAAAAGGTGGGATTTGTCCTTAGACACAACAGAAGTACAAATGCCCCCCAAATGCCCTTCCAAACAGAATGCAAATGAAATAAAAGACTAGGGGTGTAGACAGAATACATGCCGTGATAAAAAAGGGTAAGACATGTAAACTGTATCTGCCACAAGGGTAATGTGTTTACCCCCATAATATTCTCTTCCTCTTTTATTCCACCTGCTGGATGTGGGTCCTCTATTGTCTGTTCCATTTGACCATGATACTCTCATTTTACTGTAATGATGGACAACATTCTAGAACTTGGGTTTGAAATCACTAATCCAATGGCCAGTGGCTTTCTTATGATCCAGGCTGCGTAGTCAGTCTAACCCTGTATGATAGTTGGGGCATCATATGTTACTTTAGAATCCCAATGTTCTCACACTTCTTCTTCCTTCATTTCTAGGTGGCAGAGATGGAGAAGAAGCTCCTCACCCTTCAATGTCCGACCGCCCCATAGATTTTACGTTACAAGGAAAGGCGAGTTATGGGCAAGGAGTGGATGTTGCTTGTCTGTGCCGTCAGGATATCTCCTGCCCCCCGGTGTCAGGACTGCAAGCAATTGCCCCTTACTGTGGCTTATCTATTTCTGTATTATAACACTGGGGGGGGTGTACGTTCCACTGATTTTTGAATATGGTTCTCAAGAACAAACTACTGGACCAAAATGGGATATGAGAAAGCTGTAAAGTGAAGTGGCTTTGGCTCTGTACCATGTCTCCTTAAGGCGCCTTGTCTTATACCTCCTGGAGGACATGGGAAATTGCCACTTGGAGCCTCTGTGGTCTTTTTGAGTTGGAGACTCTGTGGCTCGTATCTCATGATAACCTTGAAATGACTCTAGTATCCTGTGGCTCCCATCGGCTCCCTGGAGGCCCTGACTCCTGGACTTTGTGTGTCTCTGTGCTGTGTCTGTGCTGGTGGTCTGTGTCTATTACTTGCCCTTGACCTCAAGTGGAAAGCACCCTTCTCAAACCCTTTACCGCCCCCCCCAAACAAAAAAATCCCTACCCATATACAGGCCACGACTCTGTAACCCACCCCTGTCTAATGCAGAGTGAGCGTGCACTGTAAACTTTTAACTTGTGCAAGAATGTCAGTGCATAATGCGTGCACTCACACAAACTGTGACTTGAGGGATGAATGTGAGTTCTCAGAGGATATTTATTCTGTGGTCACCTGTGCAGCCATAACGATGCTGGGGTGGCTACCTATACGGACAAAGCCCTCCTCAGGTGGGCAAATATACATATACATTCATACACACATACTTTCTCCTGCATTCATCCAGCCAGCCATACTTACATAAGGACACCCTTTCACATATGTACACATACTCATGGAGACTGTCCATGCTGGTGATCTTGCGTGTGTGTGTATAATATATATATATATATTATACATCTACACGCACACACACATACATACCCTGAGTTTTGAGGCAACGTGTATAAAAAAAGCAAGGTAGCAATATTTTGAATGCAGTCCTACATTATATGTTTTCTACATTCATCTCAGATGAACCCTTCGGTTTGTAGAGGGGTGGCATATGCCTCTGGCACTTTGAAAGGGTTAAAGGTGGGCCAGTTTACTACCCACAGACTGACTATACCTTGGAGCAGAGACGAGGGTGAGAACGGTCCTGAGTGCCACCTGTAGGCTCTAGGTTGGTGTCAACAACCCTTCCTGCTGTATCTACAGGACAAGTGAAAAAATAAAGGGATGAAGAAACAGAACATTTTTCATAGACAGTGGGGAGTGTTGGGTTCTGTAACCCTGATGCCTTCATTGACATGGGGGATTATTTGTATATTTTGATCATTGAGTAAGGGGGGGCTTCTACGAGGCAAATGAATGGTGATTAGACGGGGGGGGGGGCGAATGATACTGTGCCAAATTAAGTATCTGTCTATTTATTGGTCTGTTACGAGGAACGGATGTAAAAATGTGAGGTTTTAAACTCAATTTTTCTGGGGGTTGCATTTTGGGGGTCATGGATCACAGTACAAGAAAAGTAAAGTTTGGCATTAAACCAACGCTAATCATCATCAGGTTGTCTTGTATGGAATACTTTGAGCCGTGGGAATGTATTATAGATTATAGGTTATAGAGAGGGGGGTATATGGGGGTAATAGCAGGAGTTACAGTTATAGATGTCAATGTGTATAACCCCCATACCTGGGAACCAAGCTTCCCCTGAGACTCTTTAAATATTACCCCTTAAAGAGCCCATCGAGAAGATTCTATGTACTGACTCGTCACATGTGTTACCCAAATGGCTTTAATCCCAGTCCTCGTAGGAACCTTGATTTGTCATTACTTAAAGATACACTTAATTCAGTCACCTGCATTCAAGCAGGGGTATAAACCATAACATACTGGGAGCAAAATCACCAATGGGCCCTTAGGATTTCTGTATCTTAAAGAGATCATTCCTCGGGATGTTAACAGATGACAGACCCAAGTTCAATTTTTATCACATGAACCAGGTACGCAAAAGCTTACAGCCATCTCTCAGAGACATCAGGTCAATTAAAGTGCTAGACTGCCCGCAGGGTGT
Source organism: Spea multiplicata (assembly GCA_009364415.1). Lineage (NCBI taxonomy): Eukaryota > Metazoa > Chordata > Amphibia > Anura > Pelobatidae > Spea > Spea multiplicata. Next base: position 3,444,054 of record VKOC01000010.1, read on the forward strand.
CTCCTTACACTGTGCCACCGAGGTCTATTGTAGGATCATGAATAATAGACCAGGATCATGCATACTTCATGCTCTGATTGACAACGTAAAAGAATACAGGTGTCTCCTCCTCGCCCTGCTTGGTCCTGGGAGATACTGGCGGCCAGGGAGAGCTTCTCTCTCACAAACAGGACGACTCCGACAATCACCTCTCAGCGCAGGTATGTATCATACTTATAGAAGTACCTGGAAACATGACTTCACTACCCAATTTCTTTAAACGGGGGGAAGAGGAAGAGGAGGGCTATTACACAGAAGCATGAAAAAAACATGCCAAGAGAGACCAAGATCCATTAGATCCTCTGTAGGACCAGGCAGATCTCCAGGTCTTGCAGAACTACAATTCCCATGATCCTTTTCCATTTTTTTTAGTGTACATGTTGTGTATCTTGAACTTATGGGTCCAAGCAGATTTCAGGACAACCATAGAAAACAAAAAAATTATATATATTTTTTTTTTTTATTATTTTTTATTATTATTATTATAATTAGAAGTGGGAATATTCAACTGTGCTGGGCTGGGCATATTCTACAAACTCAGAGTAAAGTATAAGCTTTTCAGGTAATTAATTTCATTCGCCGTTCTCCTCTCCAAAATGTCAATAAATAAAACGCCATTGAGAAGAAAAGGAGACATGAAAAATTCATAATTTTAACATTTTGTTTTGCCCTGATAATTAAAAAAACAAACATGTTTCTGTTACAAGTTAAAATCAAACTTTTTTTTTTTTTTTTTTTTTACAAATAGAATCATTCCGTAATTTCAAGCAGTTGCTATGGCAACCGGATGGGTTGTACCCATTCGTGCCAGAATTGGTTCTTAGGCATGAACCCACTAAGTGAAACCTCTTTGTTTATTTATTTTTTAATAAGCAAAGCTGAAAATTGTCATTTTTCTTTCATCCAAGCTTTCTTTGCTATCAGATAAGATTCGATTTCAATCAAATTGATTTTAGTCATCAATGCAATCATTTATTTATTTTTTAATCGGCAAGGTAAATCAAAATGTATATCATAATTTTAAGAAATAGAATGCATCGTAAACAAATTGTACAGCACTGCAGAATATGACGGTGCTATATAAATCAATAAATGATAATGAGCGTACTGAACAAGATACACGCATGTAATTACGCGCTCCTTGGAGGTACCGCTGGAAAAAAATATAGATTTTTTTTTTATAGCAAAAGCAATTATGGTACCATTTTCAAAGTGGTCTTATCACTATGGCAACCAATGATCCGATAAGCAGGAACATTTCAGTGGTTGCTATGGTGATAAAATCCCTTTTAAAGCTTTGCACCAGAAATGATCTTTATAAATAATATAGTTATTAAATAAATCAACATATTACATGTAATTTTATTTTTAATAGCGTTTTTTACATAATAATGTATTTATTTTTTTTTTATTTAATTTTTTCCTACCCAGTTTTACTAATTTGGCCTATTTTTAGTGTTCATTGCCTGGAGTCAGTTTTTTATCTTCTATAGAAACATACCTCTTGCACACAATATAATGTTTCTGTGCATATCTACTTATATAATAATACCGTTCTGACCCAGGAGGCTCACCTAGTCAACCTGTCCCTACCATTTCAGCTGGAAGTCTAAGCGGGGCAAAGACTACACTTTTATAATGTAGTATTTTCCATCTTCCAACCACAGCTTCTGGTTCTACTATTCAGAGATATTTTCATGAACATTATTACGCTGGATATTAATACCTCCTCGTACGCAAGCGCGCGGCTTTTGAAATAAGAAGATGGACAGATGTTCAATGGGTTTAGGGTTAAGAGAATTGAGCCAGGTTCTGGTGATGTGGGATAAATGTGCATTATCCAGTCGCTTAATCCCAGAGAGGGATTTGATGATTCTGATGGGTTTAGTTTGTACGCCTATCAGACCCCGATCTGCGCTGAACACAAAAGGCAGAATATACTAACGGTAGGTCATGGGCACACGGACTATTCGGGGTTAAAAGACGGGGGATCGGTAATGCAGGCAATGGGGGTTAAGGACTATATGGTTAGTGTGAACGGGGGAGGGGGGGGATTCCATTTGTGATTCTAAAGAGACAGTCGGATCCCAAAAATAAGATGGAGCCTTTGCACACCTAACATATTTACCAAAATTAGTATTTTGAATGGAAAAATATTGCTTTTCTGTATTATGAAATGGCACGCGTTTGTAAGAGATGCACACGCCAATTCCTTAGCCATACGGCTCTTTAAAATCTAAAGTCACGGCTGTCTGCTTGGATGACAGCATGAGAAAACTATTGGGAGGAATGGTAAGAAAGGGAATCAGGGGGTCTGGCGGATCTGTCTAATTAAATTAGATGGAAACCGGCTCAATCAAAGCGTGTATACAGTCGTGTGAAAAAGAAAGTACACCCTTTTCTGTGGTTTGACATGTCAGGTAAATACAACCTCAGATGAACAACAACACATGACATATTACACCGTGCCATGATTTATTCAGCTAAAATAAAGCCAAAATGGAGAAGCCATGTGTGAAAGTACACCTTTAGCAGCAATAACTTGAAGTAATCGTTCTCTGTATGACTTTATCACTCTCATATTGTTGTGGAGGAATTTTGGCCCACTCTTCTTTACACAGTTGCTTCAGTTCATTGAGGTTTGAGGGTATTTGTTTATGCACAGCTCCCTTATGGTCACAGCGGAGGAATTCTTCTCCCCAAGGTAAAGGTAAAGGAATATTTATCTTTAATTATCTTTGTGAAGCTGCCGTATGTGGCAAAAGTTGGCAAAACAAGAGGTATAATTAATTATCTCCTCGTCTCTCCGTGTGCCATTCTTAGAAAGGCTGCTGTAGCCAATCATTTTCCACAAAAGGGGAGGAATAACTTAATGGGAAAGGAGAATCATAGAAAACCTAAGCATTAGGATAGTATAAGATACGTATACATTGCATTTTATCTGCGGCCTTAGACATCTTTACATAACTTTAGGGTATTTTACAGTAAAATGTTGGCTTTGAGAAGCTGACGGGTGCATTATAAGCCGACGTTCTAGATTCCACGCGAGACGATATAGAGAGTGGGTTGATTGTGAGTGGGATGGTGCAGGGAGATGGGGGAAGGGTGGATTCTGACAGACATAAAGGCATAGGGGATATATATCCTCAGAGATAACGCAAAGTTCATTTCAGAATAAATAATTACGTGTTCATCGCAACGCAGAAGATATATTATATTATAATATTATTATATAGAATGCTTGTTACCCGAACATACGTTGAATTTAGATTTAACCTGCGTAATACATAATTTAACTATATGAACATAACAAATGTATTGTATTTCTGCTAATGCTAACAGACAGGACACAGAAGACATGAACCATGACTGAAGATCCTCATCATCTTGAGAACAATGAACCAAGTTGGATTGTAGGTCATCTGTAGACATTGCCTAAACCATGCTGCTTTTACTTGCCCTCCAGCTGCTTGTTTCACCTTTATACTCCAATCCCCACCAAACCTGCCCCGCGCCCTGTCTCTGCTATGATTCATCTAACCTAGTGGAATGTCAGGCTCAAGGTCTTCTCACAGTTCCTCACCGACTGCCCCATAGTACCTGGATGCTGGACTTACGCCAGAACAACCTTAGCCACCTGGACTCTGCATCCTTCCATTCACTTTGGTCGCTACGCATCCTCCTCCTTTCTGAGAACCAAATTGCAATGGTGTCACCAAAATCCTTCCGCTCCCTGGGATTCTTGGAGCGTTTAGATCTCTCGAATAATCTCCTTTCGAGCATTCCAGCAGATTTCTCGAGAGGTTTGGGGTCATTGCGAGAATTGAGGGTCCCCTCCAACCGCCTGTCCGCCTTGACCTACGAGAGTCTACGTCATTTGGAAAGCTTGGAGAAGTTGGACTTGAGCAGAAATTTCTTGATTTCTGTTGAACAAGGAGCCTTTCGTGGTCTTTCCAGACTCCGCCACCTACACCTGCAGTCCAACCTCCTCAACGCCATAAAAGGTGGTTATTTCTTTATGCTCCAGAACCTGGAGCTACTGGATCTATCAGACAATAATGTGAGCAGCATAGCAGTCGAATCCTTCACATCCCTCCATTCTCTCAGACTGCTGGCTCTCTCTGGGAACCAGCTCAGCCACCTAAAGTTCAAGACATTCCTAAACCTCCAGACACCCAGCACTCACATTCAGGTATCTGGCAACCCATGGGTGTGCGATTGTGATCTCCAGAGAGTGTTTGGCAAAATCACCAGTGTCAGGCACCTGCACATAGACGACTATGACAACCTTACATGTGCCGGACCACCACAGCTTTCTGGAGCTGCCTTGGTATCTGTGGATAACCAGTTGTGTGTGGCAGAGACAGCCACTGTTCTGGTGATCACCATAACTGTTCTGGTGACCGTCATTGCTGCCATCGTGATGGCTGAGAGAAACCGCAAGAAGAGCCAAGAAAAGAATTGGAATGAACCCGATGGCCCGTTTGAAACCCAGGATAAATGAGGTCCGGTGTGTAATCTAACCAATGGGCTTTAATGTTACTGCAAAAATATAACGTGTTCATACAAAGCCCAAGGAACTTTGGTATCCTTAAGAAACTATTAATGTTCATACACCACCCTTTCACCACTTATCTTCATACAGTGGTCCTGTCGCTTGATAGACCAAGTTTGGCCAGCCCCACGCACTTTGAAAGAAAAACAATGTTACTGTCGTTCCAGAGAGTGTAATTCTGTGTTGTCTTCCTAAATAAATGGCCGTGTCATTTCATATGCACGTACATCTTTCTGTGTTTTGGTGATCCGGTGGTTTAGCAGATAAAATCTTTCTTGACTGCACTTTCCAGAATCAAGAAGATCCTAAGATCTCATTGCCATTGAGTAGTTTACTTCACAAGTCTTTTAACCCTAATATGAAGTCTGTAGAGGTTTGTGCTACTTAAGTTTGACAACATGACGCAAAAGATCTCAGAACCGCTTCAGATGTGTATGGAAAGGAGAAGGTACTGGAGATGGTTCATGTGAGTTATGTGACTATTGGCCACAAAAGACATCCCAAACTTCTAAAAGAAAACCCTAAGCTCCTAATCTTCATGTGACAGCCTTATTAGAAACGATTGTTTATATAATAAAAAAAAAAAATACTTTTTCTGAGAAAAATATCCACTCGAACCCCCAGTTGCATATTTATCCCAGGAAAAGATAGTCAACTTGGGTAACATGAGTTTCTTAAATGTTTAACTAATCAGCCCTGTGATACTTGTAACGTAAAAAAAGGGATTTTTGCTCAATCACCCCTTATGAGAAGATCACCCTGGACCTGACAGACAAAGGCACAAGATTTAAAGAGCTTAATTTGGATGTGAAGCCACCACTTCCACCAGTACCCAGACCCTCTAATTCCAAACCACCTGCTTTGTCATTCGCAGCTGGAGGCAATTACATAGTCGATTAGCTTGCAACTCAGGCACAAGTCCATCAAAGCTCATTCTTCCCAAGTATGCGTTTGTTGATGCAGAAGAACGCAAGTGTTCCAGTTTTTCTCCAGAGGGATAAAGCAGTATTTCTCTGCTCTGAAATCTTCCAAGTTCTTCTTGTATTAGCTCATCTGAGATAGTTTAATTGTTTTAACCAAGCGGGCCAGCATTCCCTATAAACTCAACATCTAATCGATAGACATCTAGTTTATCCGGCACATTTTCCATTAGAAGTTGGGTGGGGTATGGGTAACATGAATATATATCCCCCAAAGCTTGCACAGAATCACACAGACCGAGTTTACGTTGTTTTCAGTTTTATTTTTTTTTTCTGTTTTTTTTTAATTTTATTTATTTTTCTTTTTGCAGGCAATTTTAAAACTCTTTTCCAGCCAGAGGGAAACAAGTCAGGCTTCACCGTGGCCCTTTGGCTGAGAAAGAGTTGAGATTTCAACCAGCAACGGAAGGGAAACAGAACTTTACACAAAAAAAAGACATCAATAGGGTTGGCTGGTGGTTGGGGGGGGGGAAATGAAAAAAAAGGAAAATAAAGTCCGCCTGTGGAAGAAATGCAATGCCGGAGGAGATTCCGAATTCGAGCCGGACCGGCTAAAAAAAAATCTGAAGCCCTTAGGGTCTTCTATAGCTCTGTATCCCCTCAACCCCATCCCCTTTGTATGCCAGACGGAAAGCCATCCAAGGAAAGGGTTGAGAGCAACTAGTCCGGAAATAAAAGCTACCCCACGCCCTCCCTCATTCTTGTTCACCACACCCCGCGTGTCGTCCACCCCATCTGGCTCTCCTCAGGGCTCCAACCCTCGGGGTGAGAAGAGCAGGCAGCTCTGGGGCAGGTGATGCCAACGTGTGTTGAAGGCTCAGGAGGACGTACTGGTCTCTTTCTGTGATGACTGGATTGCGTTTCTCTGCATCCCCTTTTGACCTTCAACATCCCTAAAATGTTTCTCGACCTAAAAACAAACCCCAGAAAACACAGAAAGGCAATTAGTCTAGTCTTTCCAACCATAATTATCTGGGACCAGCTCCTTAAAAAGTATAAGAGACCCTGGGGCTGATTTGGCAGGTTGTCAGTAAGGAGGCATCACTTCTGTAAGATGAATACATTTGCCTAAGCAGGCAGAGACCTCATCCCAGCTATGAACATCCTTACATTGTCAATAAATGAGGCAGGAGAAGACAAGGCCACACTCGGCCTCAGATACTTACTATTTTGCGGACGTGGCTGAGAGCGCTCCCCTCTTTTCCTTTACAGTTTTCCACTTGGTATGGGGGAGATATAATCACTTCTTCCATAACTACTATATTTTTCTCCTGCCACTTGCAGTCCTTTATCCTGAGAAAATAAAAATATTCACATGCTTTGAAGTACATCTGCCAATTTCCATGAATGAGATCAGCGCAAAGCTTCATTAAAAAAAAAAAAAAAAAAAAAAAAAAGAAATGGTCTATAATTGTCTAGATGAACACTACTAGTGGTGTTTGTATCATGAATATGCAGAAACATCCTCATCTAGAAGGTCAAGCTGGTATCTGGAGACCCCAAAGATGGCTTCAGTTTGGAAGAATGACGACATCTCCATGGGAAAGGTCTATCAAGAAGGTTGGCTGCTTAAGTTTGCCCTAAGTATGGACACACTACATTTCCATTAATGTTATGAGGCTGGTGGAACATGGTTGAAGCTACAGATCTCCAATGAGTAGGAAAACACTACAGCCAGTAAGAGGTCAACATGCTGCTGATGACATAAGAAAAGGAAATACAGGTTGTGCAAATCTTACTTCTATTGTTTAATTATTTGTGCCAGGGCCACAAATTGAAGCACCACACAAAGAACGATGACCCTGCACCGACTTACGTCTTATGTATAGTCTGGAATAGCTGCTGTCCATCCACGGATACTCCGGCACTAATGGCGTACGCCTGACTCAGTTTTTCTTCCTTCTCCAGTCGAGCTCTGCTTGCAAGCTGAGGGGATAGAAAAAGAGCCACGATTAACAGGTCTGGCTATTAAAGACTCCATATGGGCTATGTCACCATGTAACAAACCTGGGAAAAGAAATGAGAGGGGGTGAGAGTTATAGTAACATCTCCCCGCTTATAACTATTTTAAAGGACGCTCATGAAAGTACTGAGAGTGCTTCAATATGCATCCTATTTAACACAAACATGACTTGTGTGACATTGTAACCATCACACATTCCATCTGGACCAGCAGGTACTAATACTCTAAGAAACAGAAGTGTTCAAGGTTTGGTGGCGCAGGCAGACTCGTTCCAGAAGACTCAACCTCAAGACCGTGTAGAGGGAAGGGTAATCTGCCGAGCAGGAGGACCACTGAAGTCCCCTTGTCTGCTCGAATGAGACGGTTTTGGAAGCCAACAGCATGTACTTGTCTAAGCAGGATCAAATAAAACACCGACAACTCATTACATCATGGGCTGAGCTAAGGGAGAAAGACAGCGGTTAAAGGAACTGCCAACACCACCATATATAATGAGCCTGAAGAAACCTAAAGTAGGCTTGAAGGCTTGCGATTGAGTGCTGTTCAGTCAATTAAGTACCATCTCCACCAATTCTAATGACTTTTTTTCCCCACCATTAACATGACACACATCTAGACTTCCTAATAAGATAACAATCTTATAAAAATTACCTTTTTTGCTTTTTTTTGGAGTAATTTTTTGGGAAGGTGTTTAAATGCAAGGGTCTATTGGTTTAATGCCCAAGGCCTTCCCATCAATAATTAACTTTTTTTCTTTTTTAAACAGCCTCATTTACATATTTTTTGCTGAGAACAGTTATCACATGACACAAAAGTAGGCTGTCGCCATAGAAACAAACAAAAAAAAAATCTTTATAGAATGTGTGCTATAATGCATAGAGATCCAGCACAAGGGCTATGAAGGACTATGAAGGCCATTCAGACAAAAATCTCTTACCTTATTGATGTTGAGGCTAGCTAGGGGTGGAGGGGTCTGCGTGCGATCGTTCAGTACCTCTACATCAGAAACATACTGCATGTTGAGCAGTAAGATGTCGGCGTGGTTGGGTTTTCCGCTAGAGGGGGGGCATTCTGTAAATGGTGGGGTTAAGGCAAAAACAAATCTTCGGAAGAACAATGTATGGTGGTGATGTCCCAAACGTCAACAGCTTCACAAGCTTTTGCCATCTGTATTAATTTGCTACATGTATGCATTTGATCCCCAGACAAACAACCCATAATACAACCTTGTGGTAACCAATAGAATGCCTCAGTCATAATCACCTAGCACAGGGGTGCCCAACCTGCAGCCCTCCATCTGCTGCAGGACTACATCTCTTTCAGCTAAGGGCCTGGCAGAGGAGTACGGGAGATGTAGTCCTGCAGCAGCTGGAGGGCCGCAGGTTGGACACCCCTGACCCAGCAGGACCTTCTGACTCATGGAAGTCTAGGTAGGAAAGGACTGCGTTAGCACAGCCATAAGCCACCCGCTCAGTGTGGTGCTCGCCACCCAACTATCACGACTGCCTACCTAGGCGACCCCCATGTTTGTCCCAGAAATGACCTTATTCTGCAATTTGGTCACTATATGTATACTTAACACAAAGAAAAAAGTCTTATTCCATTCACACGTCTGAAAATGCATGGAGTCTCATCAGGTCCCTCAATCATTCACCTCCATCCTTACAAAAAAAACCCAAAAGAAATCCTGTCTCTGCCCCACGGCAGCCCGACGCCGGCACGTACCCATGTGGCTTTGGCTACGAGTTCAGCATGCCCCACAAATGACAGAACCATGAAAATATACGGGGGCAACAGTAAACGGAGGACAAACAGAAGGGCTTTCCTGCGGGGTCAGACAGGAGCGTTAAAGAGGCTGTCCCACTATGTGACATCTTTAACAGTATTATGCGTGCAGAGCTTTTTTTTTGGCATGTGGCATCCAAAATATGTGGATGGTCCACTACAGGCAAGAAAACGTAACACACACAGTTCTAGTACACATATACACTTATCTTCACACAAACTAAGCCTGGCTCCCGTGGGCCGCACACCACGACAACCCCTTTAGCGCACCCGGTTGACGTGGGGTTTTCTATAAACACTTTCAGTAGCTGACGGCACGAGTACCAGACAGGAGAAGATCTGTTCAGCTGTCCATATTGCCCAGTGTGATATTTGTGGATTAAACGCCTGACTCCATGTTAAGGGCCAGTTTGAATTAATGGCAGTTGCAACTGAACCAATACTGGAGGGATTCACAGTCAACGAAAAGTATGAAGAGGAGGCATCATCTAGAGTTACGAATTACGATGTACATATAACGCAGGCATACGAGACATACTCCGTGTTGATCTGAAGTAAACCAAGTTACCCAACTGACAAGCCACCTAAGCCATGAAGGCTTCCATAAATTGAGACCCCGAGTTACACGCGGCTAGAAGCCACTTCCTGAGGGTGAAGGATCTGAATATCTACACAAGCCTTCTCAACCCAAAATAAGCCTCCGGTGTGTCATTATTCACAAACTTCCACCTTTATCATTCTAGATAAAAATTCAGGTCCTTCAGAAAGTTTTAATTAACCAACAGCCCCAGATAGCATGTTGGCCGAGGACAATGAATAGGACCACCCAGCATTCAATGAAGGTCAAGGTGCAGGACATGTAAACAAATATTCACCATCAGAACCCCCTAAAGAAATCGCTTAATAGAAGAAAGATATTATCAGATGGGTCGTACCATCAGAAAAAAAATGAAAAACCACCCAACTGGACTTGTTGGTCACCTGGCATCGACAACATCATCCTCGTTTCACCCTGAGCACTATGCCTACAGGTGACGGCACACTCAGCACTAACACTCACTTCACGCTGCTGATCCCGATCAGCACTCACATCACTTTCCTGCCCACCTCCTCAAAAGGTGGACACATGGGGCATTAAATATGGCTGTTGTCCACACTGCCTATGGGTTAGCAGCTCCTGTATATCACTATTACCCCTGATCACAGCCTCCCAGTACTTCGCTGAGTTGGTCAAATGGTTAAAGGAGATCTGGTCATTTCCCCACCAGGTCGCCATCCACTTCCTCCAGACCTCTCACTCCATGCTGTGTACCTTTAAATCACATGCCCACTGGGCTCAATCCATAGATCAATCAGGTGATCAGCCCTGATGTGGTTAGGAATTGCCCCTTGATTGGGGATCATAACCCCCCCCACCGTACACCTGGCCGCCCCCCAGGCTGTCAGGACCCACAATCCCAACACCTTGATCTTGGAGCCTGCCCCCCTCCCCCACCAGCACTGACTGCCCACCTCCCAGTCGCCGGTCACCCTGGGGTAAGGATACTCAGCGCCAGCATCTTGCTCTGGTGGTCGAAGGCCACCACCTCACCCTGGAGCTTCGTCTCGTGGCATGTCCGACATGAGACCTGGGAGCCGATGCTGAAATATTCCCCCGGAGCCGCCATCTTCCAGCCGGCCTACGTGACGTGCGATAGCACCGCGACCTCAGCACGCAGGCTTAAAAACGAGCGTCAAACCTAGGTAGTGCCGGGAAATCACCTAGGCGACAGTGCGTAGTCACGCCCATTTCCTCGCGGCACGCTAGCGCAGCCATGTTGGAGGTGGAAGGAATTTATAAGCGTCGCCTGCGCGCGCCATCTTAAATTAGAGCCGCCACATTGGGGAGGACGCCGCTTAATAGCATACTTCCCAACTGCCCCTGTTTAGGATGAGTATTCCCTCTTTGAAACCCAGATCCCTATAGAAAGATAGTTATAGTCATAGTTTAGCCTGTGTGTGTCTTCACTAGTATATGGTATACTAATTATATATATTAATATAATATTCTCCATATGGACCATTAAGAAGAGAAACCACATTTCATAGACAACCATCAGCCACGCCCCCTTCATGGAGCACAGGTCACATGATCTTAGGGCTCTCGCGAGAGAGAGCATCTGAGGTCCTAGTTGGCAGGGGTCAGGGGAGGGCGGGCTAAAAGGAGGAGCGTGCGTGGAGGAGGCGTGGTCGGTGATGTGTCCTCTAACAGCCGGCTCTATTCAAACTGCCACTTCTTCCACCCATCCTACCGGCAGGAGACTGTGAGCGCGGGCAGTGGGAGGGAACGAGAGGTGGGTCACATGATGGAGGGGGCGGTTGCTAGGAGACAAGAGCCGAGAGCTCAGCTAGGCCCCTGTCAGCTGTCGGTCTGTTTGTGGAACGGATGTGTATTTGTGGTGTTCTGTTCCTCGTAGAGCCCGAATAACGAAACCGTATTGTGTTTTCTGGCAAGAATAGGGTTAACTTGGACTAGTTATCGCTTTAACCCTATAATGAGAATCTGTGGTAATTTTTTTTATTTAAAATCAGACTTTTTGCCCTCAGAATACAGCCCTCATGGGGTATTTAGCGCCACTTTCCCTGGGGCCCTTACTGTATATAAAACTCACAGCCCTGCTTGATATTTCAATTAAAATACCTGCGAGCTCTGATTACACAGCGTCAGGATACGGTCTATAGGTGGCAGACCTTAATCAAGAATATATGTATATATAATATATATATAAATAATGCGTCGCATCTCGCTGCTGTCCACGTATACGATTGTCACTGTCTGCGGCTGTGGTCTCTCCCCGCCGGTACAGGAGTCTCTTCCCGCCGGTACAGCGGTGTCGTTATAGGTTTAGATGGAATGAAAGGATGTTTTAATTTGTTGAAAGGGTGGTGGATAAAAGGAACAGCCTCCCAGCAGACAGGCATGGGATAAGAATATGGCTCCTGAATCTAAGATGAGACCAACGAAACGACAGAGTAGATGGTTGGGCCATCCTTGGATCCTGGAAGCCTGTTAACGAAATACCAACTCACATCACTTCTTGATAATTCTGACCCTTTAACTCATTAATGATGTGGAGGTCATTACAAGGTCAGCGACCCTAAACCCATTAAACACCACACTTTCAGAGCTGCTCATTGTTACAAGGAACTCACCTCTTAACCTATTAACGGACGTTATTGTCAGGCTGAAGAACCTCAAGTCCATCAAAAGGAAATTTCCCCAGATAACCCCGCGTGTATAGATCCAGATAGAGGCAAAGACTTTTGCAGCTGCCACTTGACCTTGTTTGGTGTTTGATGATGTTAAATCATGTCTCACGTTGTCATCAATCCACCGGTGATGTAATCACTCCGCATCACTGCGCAGTTCGGAATACTCAACTAATATATCTTTGTTGGTTTCGACACCAGCTTCCGGTCGTCGGTATGAATGAAAGAGTCAGCGGACCCGGAAGGGGATTCTAACCGAGTAACCGCTATTCCTCCACATGCCGTACCTTTCACTCATTTAATGTGCGGCTGGAGAAGGCAATGACCTAAGTCTTAAGGTCTTTGGTGGACAACCCCAGAGCTTCACCGACCTTTCAATGTGTCATAGTAACCGCTCCATCTTCCTTTCCAGATGGATGAAGTACACTCTGCAGGCGTTACCATTGCTGGTGCTCTACAAAAACATCTCCCCGGGTCTGAGGAATTCTGGCTGTGGGTGACATATCTCGGGGACCCATCCTGCGTCTTCCTTTTATATTTCCCCTCGGCTTATGCCTTCCAGCGCCGGCTCGGAGTCACTCTTTTATGGTTGGCTTTAATTTCTGAATGGCTCAACCTCATCTTCAAATGGTAAGAGTTGGTATACTTTGTCTCAACCTTAGATACATGTTTCAAATATGAACGATTGTTTCTTTTTTTGTATTTCTGAAACATATTTAGAACCTCGGTGTTAATTACCTCCTTTTTGACGTAGACACCGAAGGAACCGTACACCATAACTGAATCTTGAGCACCGGGGCATTCAGTGGATAAATATTTTGTCTCTTGATTCTTTTCAGGTTCCTTTTTGGAGAACGTCCATTCTGGTGGGTTTATGAATCGGGAAGATACAACGAGGTCAACCTGAAGCAATTTCCTTCGACATGTGAGACGGGGCCTGGTGAGTATGTACATGTTGAGTAGCCAGCATACCCAGGTCAGGGCAAACCAGGCAGCGGGACTCAAACTCTCCTCTCACGAGAGTTGGGAACTATGAGAAGGATCTACATTCTAGGAAGGAATGAATAACCCTGTTGAGAGCATAACAGTAAAGGGGGGGGGTGGCATATTGCCCAGGGCTGGGGAAGAAGTGAGTAGGATGAGAGATTTCATGCATTGATACCGTACGTATATCTGTATTCTTCTTCCCAGGGAGTCCCTCTGGACACTGCATGATCACAGGGGCGGCTCTTTGGCCGGTAGTGGTGGCTTTAACCAATCGATGTTCCCAGAGGTAAGACAATGTTCCAGCAGATATAACAATCAAATGAAATTGTTAAAACATGGAAAATATTTGGTAACGCATAATGGTGAAGAGGATGATCCGCTCTGTAGCCATGGTATGAGTAGCAGACGGAGAATCCTGTACTAAACTAAATTGCTGAGCAATGTTTATGCTCTGCCTCTCAAATACCCCCTATACAATTGCTCCTATAGGGTCATTTCTTATTGGCCATAAGCCAAAATATTTGTAGTAGTCCTGCTAGATGTATTTATGAAGTGGCAGTAACCAGGCTGTTTCATTCCAGGGGGATCCAACGTTTTGCCCCAATTCTCCTCTATTGCTTACTGATGATTGGAATAGCTGTATCCCGAGTTCTTATCCTGGCACATTTTCCCCACCAAGTCGTGGCCGGCATTCTCACCGGTAAGCGGGTAAAAGCACACCAAGGTGCATGGCTAATATCTGACATTAGGGTATAGACCAAGCAGTTCCCCAAAAACTGAAACGTTATTTAATCTAATTCTAATAAAAAATGTCTCAGAATAAAATAGTAACTTAAATACAACACAGTTTGTTAGCTGAATTCAGCTATATTAAACGATGGGATGAGTAAATGCTAACGCAGCAAATGAATTAAATGACACTTAGGGCTTTGTTGACTAAATCCTGTAGGGTACACATGAGCGAGTAAGGCTGCATAAGCCAATGTGAGCTCACGAAGTGCAAGCCGGAGATGAGCCAACTCAATCTGCACCTTTTGGTTTAAGGTCTTGTCTTAGTCCAGCGTAATGATGCTGACCAGCTAGTGTATGTGGTAATAAAAATGGCAGACCTGATGATCCAAGAGTTTGCTCGTCTGCTGGCATTGCTTCTGTGTAATACTATGAATGCTTAAACCTATTATCCAAACTAATCAATGATTGCTTGGTGAAATACTTAATCAAGCATGCTATTTAGAATATTAAATAATGATTTCATTATAATTGGATAAGTGAGAATTAATGACAATTTTCTACGTGTAGGTGTGTTCCTGGGCCATGTGTTGCAGAGGACTGTTCCCCGAGATCGGACTCTTGGGTTTTTCACACTGGCATCTCTATTTCTCCTCGTTGGTGCTCTTCTTTTAAACTGGATTATGAGTGCATTAGGAGTGGACCTTTCGTGGTGAGTATGAGTACCAGAACAGCTTGAGCTGAATTTGTAGCATCTGCTAGAATTGTAGGGCACATGCATT
Source organism: Spea multiplicata (assembly GCA_009364415.1). Lineage (NCBI taxonomy): Eukaryota > Metazoa > Chordata > Amphibia > Anura > Pelobatidae > Spea > Spea multiplicata. Next base: position 3,459,123 of record VKOC01000010.1, read on the forward strand.
TAAGGAATGCAGTTGGTTTCCCCCCTACGTAACTCCTCCAGCACCAGACCACGACCCAGTGAACAGACATCATCATGTTGTGTCGGCTGTGAGTGGTCCCACGGCTATCTCTCTCTCACCCCCACGACCTTAACCCTCTGATTCCGGGATAGTGTCCAGAACGGAGGAAAGCAAGCTCAGCGTGTGGAGAAAAAAAAAAACGGGTAACCAGAGGACGTCAGCTTCGGGTGTCACCCCACTAATAGTGTCATCGGGTGCAGTATGCAACCACCGCACTAGTAATGGTACCAGAGGGACCAACTTTGTAGACCTCTGATTTAACGCACTCTGTCTCATTGAATACTACCCTCCCTTCCATAGGTCTATTCACATGGCTACTAAATGGTGTTCCAGGCCAGAATGGATTAGACCAGAATCAAGACCCTTCTCTTCAATAACCAGGAGCGCCGGGAACGCATTAGGACTTGGTTTAGCTCTTCACTGTCCATTGTACAGGAAACTTTATAAGGGAACCGAAGGGTGGCCTGAGAGAGCTATCGGTTTTCTGTTCTCTTTCCTGTTCCTGAAGGTCCTGCACGGCGCCCCGTTCCCCGATTCTTCAGCCGTGATATTTTACTTGGTGAACTTCTTGCGCCATTCTCTGTGTCCCCTCGCCGTCATCATCCTGGCACCATTTATCACAAAAAGACTTGGCTTGGAAGATTCTCACAAGAGAGACTAACCTGCCCGCTACATCACAGCCTTGCTTGTTAACTAGTTACAGTCATTAGAATATCGCACTGCGTAGGCAATAGGGAGAAACTGAATCCACATAAATTGTTTTTGGACTGTTTTATGGTTCAGTTTCAGATTGGTCCGGTTTACAATTCCCATGTCATTTCATCCACTAATAAACCGTCACTAAGTTGACATTTTATATTTTTTACCCAAAGATGGCTCTTTTCATTTCTAATTCCGCATAGCACATCTATCATATGGTTTTCTTTTTATGTATAATCCATAGATAATCAAAGAAAAAATCTGGATAGGCAGTACCTACATCAGGGGGAGACTAATGGGTTAATAGTTACCTTAATTGAAGAATTATTGGCATGATCTGTGCAATATTGTATCCAATATTATATTTCATTTTAAAAGCATTAAATTCAGCAAAATAAGTGTAATAACAAATCTATTTATTTACTAAAACTATACCTAATTTGTGATTTATTTTTTAAATCAGTGTATGTTATGCAGCCACCAGGTTTTAAAGGGTTACTTTAACTTGGTAAAGCCGATCCAAGTGGTAATAGGGTTAATCCCGCAAGTAAGCCTTATGATCACATCACCTGTTTATCAAACATTAGCCTGACCCCCAACTTAATATGATTTCCCCACAATACAGACACCAAGAGGTTCCTGCGAGTCTGAGCACATTTTTATTTATACAAGGAGAACAAGACATAATACAAAATACTCCGATGAAAATTCATACCCACAGCGTGTGAGGGAGACAAAGAGACACACAGAAAAGGGAGTTAACAGCGGACCTGCCCGTCATTGCGTCCACCCGGATCCCTAAATCCGCACGTAATACTGCCGAACAACATGTGAGTTTTTTTATTTTTATTATTAATTTAGAAAAAAATATATTATTATATTTATTTACACAACAAATTACGAGACAGTTTCACAAGTCCACTGCGTGTGACGGTGAGAGGGGTTTAAGACATCATTTTTAAGGTGAAAATAGGTTTACCAGACTCAATACTTTAATACAGGGACAGGCAACCTGCGAACTACAACTCCCAAGATGCTCAACAGGCCGACACGAGTCACAATGCAGCACGGCTGTTGCCCATCTTTGCTTATTCATTAAAAGAACCTTTATGGAGGTTTTATAGGACATGCCATAAATAACTGATAGCAGGCCCGGAGCTCCGGGGGTATATAATCCCATCAATCTAACAGGAACATAATACATAATCGCTTATATTTTATGCTGAGGACAATCTAGAAAAAGGTGTGGGTTTATTGGAGCCACAGTGGGCTTCAACCCAACACCTAGACCAGGGGTGTCCAACCTGCGACCCTCCAGCTGCTGCAGGACTACATCTCCCATACTCCTCAGCCAGCCCCCAAGCTGAAAGAGCATTGTGGGAGATGTAGTCCTGCAGCAGCTGGAGGGCCACAGGTTGGACACCCTTGACCTAGACTGACCTTGCTCCTTAGATGTTGGGAAGCCAGAGCCAAGAAAATGTCCATTTTCAGAGTATCCTGTATTAAAGCGGAGTCGTTGGCACCCTATCGCGAAACCCACCACCCACATCCCACCCCGTTTATCCCTGCCGGATTCTTTCTGGTTTTACATGGAGGAATAGAACGTGTAAACAAGGTCAGACTTTAAATCCCTTAATTAATACGTTGAGACTCTATTCATGAAAAAGTTTGGCCTGCAAGCAAAACTTTGCTACCGTTCTTAAACTTACTTGCTGGCATTTAACAAAATAATTTTTTAAAAAAAGTGATAATCTATTAAAATCTCTGCCAGGATAATGTGATGAAAATCACTTTATATCTTATCTGCATGGTTAGGAAAAAAATAATATTGATTAATAATTGTAGAATAAACAGTTAACACCCTGCTGCGGGATTTTAAGGCCTAAGTTGAAATATATTACTAAAAAAACACAGATCAGGAAAAAAATATGTAAAATTCAAAACTTCTACTTTAAAACAAGTAATTTCTTTATGTTAAATGGACATTATTAGAGATTTTAACGGTAGGTGGTACCCTGCAATGCTTACTTAGTGGGTGTTTAATGCTACTGTGTGCCTTATAAACAGAATAAATGTATTTGTTTCCATTTAAAACAAACTAATAGCATTTTTTTTCTTTCGAAAAGACTGGGGGGGGGGATCACCTTTTTGGAGTTTTCTGTTCATAAAACTGAACATATGCGGACCTCCCGATCTATTATTAAAAACTTAAGAACTGCTCCAGCTTTTAAAATCAATCATTCTTGTGTTCGATCATCCCTCGGCCCTTAACATGTTATTATGCTTTATTTTATTTAGCGAAAAGCAGAGAACTATGTATACTCTATGTGTTCTCTGTTTTAAAAAAAAAATACAAATGTGGAGTAAAATCACCCCAAAATTCAAATGGGAAATGACTATGACTAAGAAATGTTCAAACTGGAAATGAATTAATATATATACATATAAATATATACGGTATATATAAAGAGAGAGATGTAAAAAAAATAGGCGTCCAAATTAAACTCGAAAAATTAATTAAATTAATCTAATTAAAAAAAAATATATTATTATAACAGACTAACGTGCCTAGGTCTAGGCAGCTCTGCAGAGTATTTCTAATTAATGGATTTAGTATAAAGGAGCAGAATAATAATAATAAAAAAAGAAATAATCATGGTTTAGTGAAAACTATTTTTTGGGAAAATAATATAATAAACAGATCTCAACATATTAAAAATGGACCCAATTGCAAATGTTTTTCGCCCATTTGCGTGATGTGTAAATTGAATTTGTTTTCACCCTTTTAACACAAAGCTTTTGCCCAAACCATGATAAAAAATATAAAGGGCAGTCCCACGTAATATTTTAATATTTGGCTAATATGTCCTATATTTAAACATTTTAGAGACTTTTTTTTAATTAAATAATAATCAGTCACAATATTATTATTTTTTTGTTTGTTTCAGGTTACTTTTGTACTAATTACAAAAAAATAATAAGTCTGTTTTTTTTCCCAGGGGACACAAAATAATAAAATGAATTAAATATTACAGGTTATTAATGAATTTAGTTTGGTCCTTAGTGGGACTGCCTCTCCAATTACACAATACATATATAGATACACACGTGCGATTACATACATATTCCCAGATACATACACATAGTGTTATAAAATATTAAGCACATATAATTTCATTAGTCCGAGACAGTTGAGTGCCACAGAAGGGGTAAGATATGCATTTTCCGCACGTGTTGGGATATATATATAAATATACATAAACACACACATAGAAGAGCTGATTTCTCAAAGGCCGACATGTTATTTTTTGCCATTTTTTTCTTTGGTTTTATGTAATAAATTATATACTGTCGCAAATGCATTAAAACAAGATTTTTTTTTTAAATGAAAATTAGAAAAAAAATTAAAAAAATTAAAATAAAAGCCATTTAAAGAGGCAGTAAACTAAACGGTGGGAATCGGACAGCATGAGAAAAGCCCCGCAGGAAGAAAAAAAAGTTTACTGCCACTTTAAACGGATAAACGTAACTGTGGGTTTTAACCGAACGATCTAGTATGTGAATCAAATAAAATCTGTTCTTACCACAAAAGGGTTAAACACATGAAAACAGCATTTCTTACTAAGGTAAGACTGTGTGCTTCAGCCTATCGGTACCCTCGCCTTATATCATGTGACTATAGGCTACAATTAAATTAGTCCCCAAGGAAATCTGACTATGGAGAGATTACTTCCTATCAGGGGTTAAAGATGTTGGATATATTCAAAGTGCACTTTTTTTTTCAGGGGTTTTGATGAAAAGGGACTTTTTATCCAACAAAAAAAGCACGGCGGGGGGGGGTCAGAGCTAAAAACTGGAAGTTTAGATGTAACGTAAGGAAGTTTTACTTTACGGGTGGTAGATAAAAAGAACAGTCTCCCAGCAGAGGTGGTAGAGATTAAAACAACGAGGGAACTTAAAAAGACATGGGGTAGGCGTATGGCTCCTGAATCTAAGACGGGACCAGCGACTGAATACAGTCTGAGTCTTTACAGCATGTAAAAAGGGGGCTGATCTGGTTAATAGTTATAAATGTATAACTATATATGCGTAAGCAACAAACTGAAATGCTAATTCCTCCCCCAAAAAATCTACTTTCTTATATACAGCGGGGACATTTGGCCTTTGATAAGTGTAGAGTATAGTGTTTTATAAAATCCTATACATTATTTTTTTGTCCCGGGTCATTTAAGACGTGCTACATAAGTATAAGGCGTGCGCGCGTATGTGTGTATGTATGTATAAAGACATATATATTTCTAGATTAGTGTTCGGGAGGCATGTCTCGTGAGAGATCGGTAGCACATCTTAGTGTTCCTCTACCTACGGAAGGTGAGACCAGGTACAGCACAGCAGCCGAAATGGGACAAGGTTCAAGAGCGAGGTCACAGGTCGGGGGGAGGGGTGGATGACTGTTTTGGGACGTAGAACCCATTTACTCATTTCTGTATTTTTTTTTCTGTTTCTTGGTTTTAATAGAAAAAATAATCAGATCACCATAACAAAAACTAATAAAATAATAAAAAAAGAAAAAGAGTGTGGCGCTGGATCCACGTTATCTCACTGAACTGGTTCATCCTCCATGGGCTCTTCCAGGGGACTGAAAGGAGACAAAAGCAGGGTGGGGGTTATTTTGGGGGGCACTTCTCTTTCTAGAACACATATGGGGAAGGATAGGGGTATTTCCAGTGACGTATTTTGGCTGAGTTGACTCAGGGAAACTTCCCTGCCGTCCCCATCATTTAATTGCGCAATCGCTGTGCTGAGCACCAAGCTATGACATCATACCCCGGATCACATATGTGTTCTATGGAGGCTGTGCCGGCTACATGTATGGACCCGTTTCTCTGATCTCCCCAACTAGGCCACCTAGAAGGCTGATCACCCAACAGGACAATCTGCCTCTGGGTAACTCAATATCTAATTAAAGGAACATTTTTTACATGGGTTTTTGCTTAAAATGTCTTGTTCTCCCACTAATAATAATAATAATAGCTCTTGGACAAATTATTCATAGATTTTACCAGTACTTTAAAGCCCACTGGCACGTAAATATATATATATAGCTCTGAAGGACCAATCAGAGCTTTGTGACCTGGCTTGACCCAGTCCATAAGCAGGGAAGGGGGATATACATGTAAATGTGGGGGTTTAGAAGAAGTGAGTACACCACAAAGGGTTAAAAGGAACCCGATCCCGCTTACCTGGGGTCTGCGCTGCCTTGTTTCGCATCCACAGATAACGACGCCAGTGCACTGACTGTTTCTGCCTCCTCTACCTCCCCCTGCTGTAATTCCAAGATGGAACGACCCAGGGCTGTGCTCTTCAGTGAGCTCCAGTGTTTGCCTGCGGGGAGAGGTCAGCTGAAGCTGGGGTCGGAAACGCAAGGCCCCGCCCCCAGGGAACCGTGCGCAGCTCGTTAACCAATCCCACATCCCTCCATATAACCTTCCTTTATTAGGACCCCTGCCCAACTCACTCTGGATGGCGATCACTCTCTCGAGGGTGGTCAGTGCGTTTTCGCTTGGCCTTTGTTGCAGGGCGCTGCTATCGAGGGGTGCAGGCTATGGACAAAGAAAGGAGGTCAGAGCCGGTGATGGGGGCCAACAGTAGAGCCCAGTGGCAAATACATACCCCCTCTCCTGCTCTCACCTCCATGCCCAATAACGCAGAGACGCAAGCCTCGGAGGCATCACAGATTGCAGTCAGGTCGTGGCCTCCTTCAAGTGCCAGGACCACGCGTCCTCCGGCAAGAGTCATCAACTCCTTGGTAAGGTGACCAAAACCTGCGCGGTACGATGAGATTAATGTGGGTATGTATGAATAAAAAGAGAGAGGAAAGAGAAGCTGAGGGATCATACGGTGGGGACATAATAGGGGGTGTGGTGGAAGACAGGAGGGTGATAAGTATGACATATTTTGGGTAGAAAAAGGCATGGAATTAAATTAATGAAACAGGGTAGGGACTTGTATGTTAAAAATGAAATAAGAAACCAAAGTATAAGGATGGGAGACAGAAGAGAGATACCCAGGCTTACACTTAGCGGTGACTGAATAACCCCCCAACGGACTTTGGTGGCCCTCAACTGCATCAAATCCAGCTGAAACCAGGACAAGGTCTGGGGCAAATTCCTTGGCTATGGGCATCACTACCATCCTACAAGGAAAGAAGATGATTTCTCTGTTAGTGAGAGGAAAGTTGAAAAGAACTTATGGTAGAGATAAAAGATGGAAGACTTAGACTACAAACACCGCAGTCGTTTACCAGATCATTTATGAACGAACCCCCATTGCATTCCCTTTCTGTTATGTTTTGGGATAAGACGGTAGAGTAAAGCCATGAAAAACTGGGACACACCTGAAAGCAGCAAGGTATTCAGTGTCCCCCACCGGGGGCTCCACGCCACCTGTCCATGCAATGTTCACATTAAAGCCCACTCCACAGCCAGCGCCCACCTGTGACACAAGGATAGATGTATGCACTCAATCCCAGCCATAGTATGCCACCCGCCACCACCACCATCTACATGTGTTGGCTTCCAAACTCACCTCTTCCGGAGAGCCACTACCCGGAAAGAAGTTGCCGTCATCGTAACGATGTAGAGACATGTAAAGAACATTGGGGTCATTATAGAAAGCCTGTTGTGTGCCATTTCCATGGTGGATATCCTAAAATGGAGAAAAAAAAACTCATAATGCAAAAAAGTCTAGACCCGGGAGTCCCCACTGGAATGGAGTGCTCTAAAAATGACCTATACAACAGATTAAAGGGTTTATTGCCTATGGGGGCAAACAAACCAACTAACAGCAATGTTTTCAATGGGTTAAATGGTCAGCCTTATATGGGAGACAAAAGATTTCATTCAAAACTTTTTCACCGTAAATGTTTCTGGGAGATGAAGTATACTAAAAGGCGGAGGTCTAAAACTAAATGGAATTCTTTAATGTTCAGTCCCATGGAGAAAAACCCCAACTCCTCGTCCTTAACGCCCGGTGACTTACCCAGTCCACTATCAGGATCCGACCCACATTCATCTTCTGTCGTAGAAGTTTGGCCGCAATTGCTACAGAGTTAAAAAAACAGAAACCCCTAAAGGAAGAGGAGAGGGAGCAAGAGGGTCAGCGGTGGGCGAGCGCGGTGTTGTGGGAGAGGGTGCTGGGGTCCAGAGAAGTGAGGAGCAGACACAGAGGAGCGGGAGATCCCAACAGACCAGGAGAAAAGACTCAGTGGAATAGGAAGAAGTGATGTAACAAAGATGACGAGACAGTAAAGACTTTTAAACACTTACAGAAAGTTATAGGAACCCAAAGGAGGTTTGATGGACAGGGACGTCAGGACTGAGTGACAGAAAAGAGGGTCGTGAAAGGGGATATAGGGGGTCCTCGAAGGAGAACCCCCAATACCGTACTCACATGGCAACGGATTCTTCAGCATGGTGCCCGGGGGGACGGATAACTGCAAAACCATTCTGTGGGAGGGTAAGGGGGAGACAAAAGAGGAGATGGAAGTCCACAGAGAGATTATTGAAAAGTACAGTGGTAATGGGGTGGGGGAGAAGGACAAAGAGGCAAGTGGCCATGTTTAACACCTTAAGGACAATGGGCAGTCCCAAAATCCATTGAAAACAATGCATTTTGAGACCGTACATGTATGGTCTTTGTCATTAAGGGGTTAAAGGGCAAAGCATGGGATGGGAAGAATAAGATGGGCTGAGAACTTGAGCAGATATATGGAGAGATATAACACAGGGAAGATCATTAGCACCTGACCTCCATAATGACCAATTAAACCGGTCTATTTACTGTCCACCAATCATTACCTTCAGCTCTCCAGACGCCACTTTGAATGTTAGCTCAATAAGCGAGCCCACAGCCGTCCGCACCGCAGGAGGGGAGTGCACTTCATTCCATACGGTGTCACTGTCCACCTGCCATGAGAGATACACAGATTGTACGGAGAAGATGGTAGATAAATGAAAAGGCCCCCCAACAGCAGTGGTAGAGGCTAATCCAGTAGGGGAATTTAGATTAATTAAGCTTTGAGTCTTTACAGCAGGAGTAATGGGCAGACCAGATGGGCTGAATGGGTCTGATCTGCCGTCACATTCTATATTTCCATAAAACACTGCAGGGCACTTGAGGTTGGCCTTCCCAACAGTTAATACTTTGGTGGGGGGCAGTTGAACCCATGGCCCTCTACCTGCCATCACTGACTATCGTTCTCCGGGTCAGGCAAACTGCATTCTGGCAAGAGGTGGAGGGTGGCATGAAGAACGATATTCTGAAACATCTGTGCACACTTACCCCAATCCCACCACAAGGCAGAACTGCATACAGCTTCTGAGAGAGGGGTCCTGCGGGGTATTTATATAGGAAAAAAAACAAAAATACGTAAAAACTTAGAAACCACGTAAGAAAAGATATGAGATTTGCAGGGGTTACCGATAGTAAAACTGTATGGTTTGGGCCAGGAGACTGTTCCTACAAGTGCACTGAAGTTTAAAATGTATAGAAACTATAAATAGTGTAAATAGTCAGTACTTGAAAAATAACAGGACCTCCCCGTATCACCCATGTGATTCTTCCCTTTGCTTCCCTCTTCTTCTATAGTTCTCCTATCAAGGTAACTTCTCAAGGTTCTACTTCACTCTGCTGCACCCCCCTTTAAATCTAAACCTTACAGCCCAATCCCCTTCCTGACACAATCTCACCCCCTTTCCCTTTGACATCTCCGTCTTCCCCTGCCCTCACCCAGCAGGTTCTTGCTCTCCAGCTTGTGGCGACTCTGTGGGCTGGTCCCGTAGAGCAGGGTATGATGTTCTGCATGTACCGTCTGAATCTCGTCCAACGTTGCCTTCCTGCCCCGTACACGCTGCGACAGGGACATCACGTCATTCCTACTGTCCTTAAACTTGGTCTTTACCCACCACCACCATTTCAGCCACCCTGCTGTATCCCTCCACAAACGTTATACGAGCCAGATGGTTTCACCTTGTGGTGATGTGCGGACATAATGCAACTCGGGTGTCCCCTCGTGGTGAAGCCATATGGTCTCCCTAGTGAAATAATCCATCTCATATTCTATGTGATGTCCTGAGATGTTTGTCAATCGTGTGTTGAACCCGGTTTTGCATTCTTATGAACCCCCATTAGCAAAGTGGTATATTATCACTAGGATACGCAGGAACGTACCTGACACCTGTTTAGAAGACCGGTCTCCTGCAGGCGGGACCAGATACTCTGTATTCTACCAGCATGCTCCGGGTGGTTGTTGGTATTTCCACATGCGCATTGATGCTTCAGCATCAGGGTATCATAGACTAGGCCTGAAGGGTGGGGGTGAAGAGAATGGACATGGCGAAAGTTATTTGATGACATTGCTGTAATTCATAGAACCGGGGCAGGGAATTCTCCATTTGGGGACTGTAAGTGTAACTTGTATGTCTACGACACCTATGAGTGAAGAAATAACGCATGTGGCCTCACCAGTGGTGGAGAGCATTCTGCGGCGTGGCTCCGAAGTGCAGGCGCTGAGAGGAGCTGCTGGGGAGGACTGGGTTCGACTCAGAGCCGCATGAGGGAGGGAGCCTTGATACAAAGGCAGGGTGTCCGGGAACAGCTGGTGGGGGGGAAACAATGAGCGTTACAATAGTGTTAGAGAGAGTATGAGGAGAGGACTGCAGACATATTACCGGCACACAAGTGTCAGGACTTGTAATAAATGGTTCTGCGGATAAGTCCTGCTCACCACCTCCCTCCCTATACCTGCAGTCCCATCCACTACGAGAGCAGGTCAAATGGGGGGGTACCAGTCGCGTCCCTGGGGGGAGGTGAGTCATCAGCGAGTGAGTCATAATGCGCTCTACTCATCAATGAACTGCCGTTACACATCAATGCACGCTGGAGAATGTCTCCCCCCCCCATCCACTGATCCAGATTTCCATAATTCAAGCTATCACAAAGCATCCCCTCTCTCCACCAGAAGATTATTCCCTTCAGTCCCATTTTGGATAGCGTACCACCGTTCCCAAGAGGACACCAATCTCACTCCAAGGTGCATCCCTCTACTCCTGTGTGCCACATTTTGCCTGCCCCCCCGACCCCACTTCCTCTCTGCACTCCCCACTCCCATGATTCTCAGCACCACAACACAAATGCCAAATCTCACTCCATGTGCTTCCCACTCCAATTATTTCTGCCCCTGAAGCACCCCCTTCACTCCTTCTCCTTCAATAGCCTCTACAAAGTCACCTTTTTTAGTGCATTTTCAGCACCATTGGTCTGTTCCTCTTCTCTTTCTTCCTCTTCCTCCTCTGCTCCATCGTCCTCCTCTTGGGTTTCCTCACTCTCCGTTCCTCCATCAAGGGTGAAGATGGCACGGCACCGTTCTCCTCCATCTTGTTCTGTCAGCTCCTCTTCTGTCTCCTCAGGGTGTATAGGAGGCTGGCGTATACCCTCTCCAACCTGTTGACGAAGATAATAAAGTGGGTCTGACACTCAATGGTGTTGGGTGGGCAGCCCAGAGGGACTGACTGGCAGTCCTCACTCACCTTGCTGAGCTGCTGCTGGTCCAGATAATGCTGGTGTTGAAGAACCAGTTGCTGGAGGGCTTGGGGGCTTTGAGGGAGTGGAGAAGACTGTGTGCGGCTCAGTGGACGATGCCGGTGACCCTTTGTGACAGACCGGAGGGAACCGGAAACGCGCTCCCCTCCCACCAGGGGAGACTGACCATGTAGGGGAACTGTGACACAAAATAAGAGCGTGACAACAAAGGGAAAGGTGGGCCAAAAAAGGGTGAAAAAAGGTTTGGTATTGGAAGAGGAAAAAGAGAAGAGCGTATGGGGAAGATATGTTGATAAGGAGAAACCGTAAACAAGCCGACCAGGCATTAAGAGAAATAAAAGTAGGAACACAAGGAGTGGCACTCACCTGTAATAAGTGCACTCTGCTGTCTGGCTTGTTCTAATAACAAGACATGCTGAAGGAGAGTAGGGGCTCCCAAGGTACCTAACTCCCCTCCGTCCAAGCTGGGTAAGGTTGTCGTACTGAGGAAGGGGCCACTAGGACGCAGGTTCTGACGCTCGGCTCCCTCCTGGGGACTGAACTGGCCCTGGGGAGAGATGCTTAGATATAACCCAGCTGTACGTTCTTCCACCCAGTACGGGTGTGTGCAGGTATAGGACCTCACACCATGATCTCGAGCAGGAAAGCACTTACACTGAGGTTGCTGGCACTCCCTTGCAGGCAGATATTGGGCAGTGAGGGGGATGTGTAGAGGCCTAGAAGACCACCTGCACCTTCCAAGGTGAGAACTCTTTGTTGCGGAAGCATCTATAAGCAATAAGGGAACAACAACATTATTAGTTAACCCCCAACCCAGAGCTACAACAACCTGATGAGCGTGAACAATCTCTAACCTGGTGTCTTTATGAAACCAATGTAAGAAGTTATAGTCTAAACTATCATTCAAAATGGAGCAAACCACAAATTCCTCAATAACAAAAGAAGCCAACACTCCATATTTCCTCTCCACCCTTTTCTCTGAACCCACGTACCTCGCTGGGAATATTAGGCACACTCCCAGTCAGTCCGTTCTCACAGATGGCACTATTCGAGCTGTTTGGGGAGGAAGGTCCGGATCCTGGGGCGCTGTTACATACCGACGATACTGCAAAGGGTGGAGCACCATAAAACTCATCAATATAAGACTGGCAGAATAAGAGACAAGTAGGATGGGTGGTGGAAAGTGGAAGCCCAGGAATGCAAGATGGCAATGGACAGGGTACAAGGTGGTATGTATCTGTGGAAGGTCTAAGGAATGGCATACCTTGGATCTCGATAGCTCTTTTTTTGAATGCACTGATAACGGTCCCATCTTTTCTACGAAGCAAAGGACTACTACGCCGTTCTGCCACCTTTTGCTTTAACCGAGAGCGAACCTTTAGGTTGGGTTCAGAGGCTGCAAGAGAAAAACAAAATAAATGACCTTAACAAGCTGGACAAGACCGTCAGTTCAGAACATTTCGATAAACAGAACACTGAGTTCTAGAGCAGCGCTGTTTTGAGGGTTCACGAGTAAGTAGGCCACTTATCTTGCAACTTTATTGCTTTCTTTCCTACTTGATGCCACGACCCTTTCATCTTTTTTACTTCCCACCCACACTGATCCGGTGCAGTAATGTGTTTTTACCAGTCTTGCGGAGTGGGAAATCATCTCTCCCGTCACAGGTTCCCAGAAGAGGCAATTTATAGGATGGAGGGGTTGCTGGTGAACCAGCCTGAGGTGGAGAACTGTGGTCCAGTGAGGTATGGTGGGTGCCCCTAGAAGAAATGACAGACAGTTGGCATGCAGAAGCAGAGAAGAGTTGAAGGGCAATGAGCACAAGGATGAGCTGAAACCTGACAGTATATAAGAAAAAGAGAGGAGAAGAACAAGAAGACACAAAAAGCTTTAGGACCTTCTGCAGCAGGAGCATCGCCACTCACCAGCACTTTGGATGCTGCAGGATGGAATGGTTCACACTCCCTGGCACCTCCTTGGATTTACTTAGCAAAAATTCCTGTAGCTTTAACTTCACCTCTGTGCTGGCAATAGCACCTTGGGTAGACAGAGAAAACAAAAACACGGGTTAAAGGCCAATGGAAGAAGGTGTGAGATGCGTAAGGAATTATAACCCCCTCAACCTACATTTATGTTTTGCCCACATCAGCCATAAACAGAGAAGAACTATCTTGAAGTGCGTAAATAATACCTTTGACCTCAGTCCAGCACTATTATCCCAAGATGTTCACCAGACAAGTGTCATTATCTATGGGCTTTGTCTATAAGGCACAACAGCTGCTTTCTAACAATGGCCACTCAAACTGTGCCAAGGGTTACAGCTCCACAGACTCGTGTCTCCCTCTTACTTTCTTTGCTTTTTTCTTTGTTCCTCAGTATCAGAAGCTGTTGTTCCAATCTCTGCTTCTCGGCTTCCTCCTGTCTCTGACGCTCACGTTTTCTCTGCTGCTCCAATTCTTGCTGCCTCTTGGCTGCCAGTATTTCCTGCTGTTGCTGCGGACAAAAGACAGGCAAGGTTTAGAATAGAGGAGAAAGTACAAAAGAGAAACAACATGGATAAAGAAACCAAGGGATCTGGTGCTGGAACGGTAGGGCTGTGTCCAAGGGTACAGGAGACCTGAAGATATAACAGTCATGGAAAGCGAGCAGATAAAGGGGCAGTAAGACATTGAATGTCAATACAGACATTGATACGTAGGGTGGTAGGTGAAAAGGTGACTTGAGTAAGATAAAAAAAGTGCAGACCCTGAGAGAGTCGGATTATGAGAGGAGGTTGTCCATGAAGAAGGAGAGGAAGGTGCATTATCTGGACCAGCAAGGGCACAGGAGACAAATCTGAACTAGGGGAGCGGGAGCAACATCTACAGTAAGTGGGAAGTCGGGGTAGTATGTGAATTGGGGTGGCGTAGGGGGGACTTGTTGGATAAGGGTTGTGGTCCCCACCAATATGGAGTAAACAGAGGTGAAGGGTTATGGTCCCCACCGATATGCAGTAAGTAGTGGTGCAGGGTTTGGACCCCACCTTGAGGTGCTTCTGGATTTGGACCTCATGTTGCCTGGTCAGATTCTCGTGCTGCTTCTGGAACTCCGCAAATAAAAGCTGCTTCTGGAGTTGTTGCTGTTGTTTGAGGAGAAGAAGCTGCTGCTGAAGCTGCTGCTCTCGAGTCGCAGGATCCAGGGGCACTCCAGGACCGCCGCCTGCCCTAGGCTCTGTCCTCAACTCCCCGGGATTTGGAGAGAGAGTATTGGGAGAGGGCACCGCCGCAGAAAGGATGGGACTAACCTCCACTGCTGAAAGACAGTAGCATCTAGTTAGCAAAGGTACAACTGTCTACAATATGATATGAAGAACAGGTCACCAGGAATCACATTACTTAATGATACAGATAAAGAAATTCCTCCATAATTATACAGGATAAAATGGGATTCTGGTCATGTACATTAAAAATATCCACTACTTAAAATCAGTAAAGGTGGGGGAAAATGAACAGCGCTGCAGAATATAACAGCGCTACATAAATTAATCAAGAAGAAGAGAACACAAAAGCTGGGATATAATAATCTCTCAGATAAATGTCAAATTCTATGACTTCTCCAATACAATTCCACTTGGATTTTAAAGCGGATATCCAGGGCAGGAATATACTATAGTGTGCAGGACATTTGTCCCCTAGAGGAGTAACATGTTTAGGGGGTCTCGATCCTATGTAAGAAAAAAGGTGACCTTTAAAGTGACAGGTTTAATGGGCTCCAAAGACAGTCTTAACAGAGGTTGACAGAGGTTAAAGATAACATAATTGTATTTATATTCTAGAAAAAAAGCCTGTCTGTGTGTTTTGCAGTTCAGTATTGGTACCACAAAGGGTTAATAGGTTCTATATGAATTGGGTTGAATATTGGGATGTTGAAAAAGATTGGTGCACAATGGATGATGCATGCGAAAAGAGGGTAAAAATGGGGTAAAAGGATGAATGAGAAGCTTGAGAGAAGTAAGGATGAGTGAGTGAGTGAGTGAATGAATGAAGGAGGAATGGTGTGAGGGAGACAGAAGGAATGGAGAGGTGGTGGATAGAGAGAAGGAATGGGAGAGTATAGTACAGTATAGGGAGAGAGAGCAATAGATTAAATTTGATTAAATGTCGAGAGGAACAATAAGTGTGAGTTAAGTAAGAAAGAATATGTAAAAAAAAATGTGAGGAATGACAGGAGTGTTGGAGGGATGTAAGAAATATATAAGATGATTGAGAGAGGGATAAGGGATGCCATAGAAAGAGAGATGGGGAGCAGGAGGGATGCGGGAGTAAAAGAGATGGGTGGGGGGAGCAGGTGAGAGCAATAGAGCAATGTGAGACACAAAGACATGGGGGAAATGTGCGAGACTGTGACAGAGACATAATAACACGGGGGCTGCAAAGGGGAGAAGACAGCAGGAAAAGGATGGGGAAGAGAGTAGATGGCGGCAATAGAGAGAGATCTGGGGCAGAGGTGTGGGGGTAAGAATGAAATGTTAGGCAGAGGTAAAGGAAGGAGTGTGAGTGGAAGGGGTGAGAGTGGGATGTTGGGCAGACATAAAGGAGGAGTGTGAGATGTTGGGCAGAGATAAAGGAGGAGTGTGAGTGGAAGGGGTGAGCGTGGGATGTTGGGCAGAGGTAAAGGAGGAGTGTGAGTGGAAGGGGTGAGAGTGGGATGTTGGGTAGAGATAAAGGAGGAGTGTGAGTGGAAGGGATGAGAGTGGGATGTTGGGCAGAGGTAACAGAGGAGTGCGAGTGGAAGGGGTGAGAGCAGGATGTTGGGCAGAGGTAAAGGAGGAGTGTGAGAGTGGGTTGTTGGGCAGAGATAAAGGAGGAATGTGAGTGGAAGGAGTGGAAGGGTGAGAGCGGGAAGTTGGGCACAGGTAAAGGAGGAGTGTGAGTGAGCGTGGGATCTTGGGCAGAGGTAAAGGAGGAGTGTGAGTGGAAGGGGTGAGAGCGGGATGTTGGGCAGCCGGTAGGGTTCATGCTGAGCACTTTTATCATCAACAATACAACCAGGTATTAGTATTGTTAAGGCTAATGAGTTTGGGCCAGAATTTGATATTTACTTGCGTGTTTTTTAACCGACAGAGAGTTAAAATCTGGGTACATAAAGACACGGCGGGGGGGGGGTAGTGAGGGGAGAGCTCTGTGCAGCGCTCCTCCAGTCTGCAGACATCAGTGGAGCTAAAAATATATAGCTAGAAATATATATAGACTGAGACACATCACACAGCCACATACACCGCGCACCCCCACCGCATGTATATACAGTATATACATATACATACATACATACACCAGTGTGCAATGAAACATGTACTGTTTTTGGTCATTAGGTGAAAATTATTTGTATACTGAATGAAAGCAAACACAGGAAATAATACATTACCAGCTATACATTAATTACACAAATGCCAATACACAGTGTATTATTATCATATTGTGATATCTGTGTATTAGGATGGGGTGAGAGGTCTGTGTCCTGACGTCTGTGTATTAGGAGCGGTGAG
>VKOC01000010.1:3476105-3616754 GCA_009364415.1 Spea multiplicata
TTTTTTTTTACCACAAACCCTTCAACCCTCTTGTTGCTGGTTGAGATACAAACCCACTGTTGGTATACTTATAATACCACTTCTCTGCCGCTGCTGTGGTGCACAAACTGGTCACTTACAGAAAGCAAGTCACTTAGAAATGCAAGCCCCTTACAGTGAGCAGGGGTGACTAGGGAGTCTAGAGAGTTACAAACGGGGCGGTCAGAGAGGCAAAGTCTATAGGCAAATAGGGGTCAGTAGGCGGGCAGCGATCCAAAAAGCATGGTCAATGGGCAATACAAGGTCAGTAACAGAAGGCGGAGAATTAGTGGCAAAAAACAGGTTACAAGAGGGACAGGAGCACAGGGCTGGGAAGGTACTGTAGCAAACAGAGCATCTCAGAATATCTGAGCCCCGACACAAAGGAGCTCAGGGTTTTTATGGGATCCTTCCATTGTATCTCCCCTCCTACAGTCTGTTGAGGGAGACGGCGATGAAAGCGCCGCCCCTCCAGCTGAACACCTCACTGTAATGCCCACACACGCTCCCATCGTACAGTATGCAGAGGAAGGCGGCACTAGGGTAACATACTGGAGAACCGCCCGTCCCACCACCATTGTCCCCATTGTAATCTCGTTTGAGCAGGGCCCTCCTCGCCAGTTGTCTCTGTAAGTCAAATTGTTATGTTACATACTACTTGTTTTGTTCTGTCCACCCATTGTACAGCACTACGGAATTTGATGGTGGTATATAAAACAATAAATAATAATAATAAAAAAGAGCAGGACAACGGAGTCTGTGACAGACATCCCGCAGTGGACCCGCATCACCCTCGCCACGGGAGAGGCCCGGGATGATTGATACGTGCCTGACATTGGCTGATGTCATGGGGCGTTTTCTCTGACATCAGCAGGCATTCACGCTGACATTGCTGTTTAAGGGGGAAATGGGCAGGGAGTGGATTGTGTCAAAATGCCCCTCCCAGGACCCAGAGTTTTCTGGGGGCAATCTGGAGAGTTAGTTAGTATGAATTAGCTTGGGCCTAAGATTACAATTCTCCAATTCAAAACCGGAATTGAGAGGGCAAATCATTCTTTTGGGCGATCAGGCCACCTTGTGTGCTGCTGCTCAATGGGTTGGTTACAGGGGAGACCTCTGATCTCCTCAACTAACCCATTTACAATATGGAGGTCTGTGTTGGTCTGGCACAGGCCTCAGTAGACTCCACTCAAAGGCATTGTGCACTTTTAAGACACAGAGACCTGGAATATGAGGTAGTACCTCTGCTCTCAACTGAAGGTAAAAAAAATGATGAGTGTGTGTCTGAGGGGGCTGCCATTGGTTCGGCCTAGGTCAGAGGTAAACACATCTCTGAACAGCCAATGAAATGTTCCTGTTTATTTTGATTATTTCCTTGTATGCTATGGTGATAAGACTTGTTGTACATAACTCCCAAGTACTTAAATTTATTTTAAATGCAGACAACAAAAAACAATTCAGTGATATCATGAAGGTCTTACATATGTGAATCAGAAGTTAATTGTAGTCTTATTGTTTTCATAATGTAACTCCTACATAATAAATCATAAATCACCTACCAACATTTCAGATGGTTATGTTATTGTTCAACCAAATACTAGATGATACCATGTTTCAAAGGAGGGGAATTGTTACGACAAGTAGTCAAGTTTAAAACCAGAGGGCCTGAGTCGTCCAGCATAAGTTCTACGCTAATACAATTAATTTTAGGAAAAAATGAAAAGGCATGAATATAAGACTACCCTATAGGAAAAATGTTTTACTAGTAAATATGCCACCCTGTCCCCCTAAACTTACTAATGTAACCCCAGACTTGCCCCCTGTGTTCTAGACTCCCTGGTCTCTAGTGGGGGCAGCCAGTGGACGTCTTACCGATAAGAATAGACAACCTCTGCTGCTGTCGGCACTTCTTCCATGGCTTCTGTGATGGAGCGCCAGAAGGTCATGTTACGCTGGCGCTCTGTCATAGAAGCCCCTGCGGAAGTGTCAGGCAGCAGCATTCAGTACGCAGACGTCCACTGGCTTCCCAGAGAGGAGGATCCAGGTCCAGGTCCCCTGCATCACTGCAGGGATCTGGATCTAGTCAGACCAATATAGTCTATTTTAGCAGTCACATGCTAACGCAATGGACATTATATAAAATATTATCTGATTAGCTGCATAGTGCAATACGCTCATATCTACCAGTACCAAACATTCTTAGAAGGAGTAGGACATCAGCGGGAAAGAGAGGGGCAGAGGGATTTGGGTTTAAAAGTCCCCAGGTATGTGTACATCAACAATGTTTCCGAAGCGCAGTCTATTATTATTGTGAATGCTGTGAATTGTGAAAGTTTTATTGAAATCATTCTTTGTTTAGTTTGTGTAAAGGCATCATGCAAATTAAATGAAAATACATGTAAATCAGCCAAACCTTAAAAAAAAACATATTAAGTCTGTTTTTTTAAGACATCAGCCTGACATTCTTTCCTGTGCAAGGAAGGTAAATTTAGGATATATTTATAGGCATGATATGATGGAAAATGTGAAGGGAGAGAAGATATATTTAAGGGATTTGGGCTATATTAATACACAGCTTCCCATTTCAATACTAGGTAATGCGTATTTGTAAATTTCAGAAGACACTTGTCAATATAATTGCCAATAAAATCCTTGTCTGAACCACAAATATGTTCATCTGATGAGGTTAATATGAGCCATCATATTTCAATAACAACTATACTATTGGTTATTATGGTATGTTTATTATAGTATGGTTATTCCTATGCTTATAACTAGCATATTAAATTTTAATGGGTTACATCATTATTATTTTTATTTTATACATTTGGAGACAGTCCACAACGCAGTATAAAACTATCAAATGTGGTATGATATGATACAAACAGAATCCTGTGCATCATAATTATACATATTATTGCTCTTCATGAAAAAGAATACATACAACAACATTTTTTTTAAAAAAGTGACAAATTCCATCAGGTCACCCGGTTCCTAGACCCACCTTCATTTTCACATAGAAAGTAATGAGGAATAAATACGTTTCAAATCATGATAACCACATTAGAGAACAGCTATCAGTTACCAGACTTAACATCAGCTAAAACCATGTTAAAATTAATTGTAGATGTTTATCGTAAAACATAAAGTGAGACATTTTAGAGGTACATTTCTGTTTCTGAAATGCATAAATTGTTGACTTCCTTAGTAGGACTGACGTAAAATTTGTGTTGGTTGCAGGGATAAATCTTGTGTTCTTACAGATATCAAGTCCCACTAGGATCTCACTAACTGACATTACGAAATCAAATGAGAAGAAATGTTTCTATATATCTAAAACACCCCCAGGACGGGTGTTGCGATACTGTTAGTCATACAGTGTAGGTTGCATGGGGTCCCATACCACCTCATAATCACTTTACATTCTGTTTCTTGCATTTTGATGGAGACATTGCACATATGGGTTAACACATTTTTTTTACTCCCAATCCTCTCTGGTAAGAAAGAACACAAGATCTCTATCTGCCGGTATCTAGTGTGATAGATATTGTGGACCTAATAAATGCTTATGCAATACCAAGACTAAATGGGTATGCTATACCTCATCCAGCATCATTGTGGGTTAGGTGTGACAAAACTGATAGTACAGGAAACACTTAATAATATTTGGTGAATTTGCATTTATTAATAGAGATAATGATTTTAGATTACCTGTGTCAGCAGAAAAGAACCATTATGCCCACCCAGCCTGCCAAAAAATCTGCTCTTCTCTTAATTTATATCAACGACAGTATCCAGAAATCCATTTAATGGTTATTGGCATCCCAGATTTTTTTAAATGGTGAAAGAGGCCAAATCTGCAACCCTATTAAGGTGTGATGCCTGGTAAGCTTTGTAAAACCAGGTTACAAGAAGATCTTTAAATTGTTTATACTACCACTGGCCATAGGTTTCATAACCCTATGAATTCTTCAGGCAAAATTGGTCCCACAAGGACATTATTTAATCTAATTACAACTTATGGGAGATATGGCTCCCTTAGTACTTTGCAGCTTTAGCTTTCTGTGTTTCTAGGGCTTTGAGAAGGAGTCCTGGGGGGATTATATTAGTTACAATAACATTTTCACTCGGTATCTGCTGTTTTAGAGGTCATGAGCTGTGTTTGCCATCAATAATTGTATCAATGTATGTACAACATCAAGCATGTTTTCATGCCCTAACTAGCTAAGCATTTACCAGATTTATTACCAAACATATGGAAAACACTCCTAGAAATGATTGAAGCTTTCTGTATTTCCCACTCAACCCATATTCCTACTCATTCATTTAATTTAGCATTTTAACATCAAAATAAAAAAAATCTTGATAGATGAGTAAGAACAAAATATAAATCTATTACATTTTACTCTTTGCTTAGTAACAGCAAAACAAATCAAGATAACCCGACCTATGGCAGGGCCAAACAACCCCATGAATATCATATTTACCTTTAGTGCATATCCTGTGATAATAGCGTGATAAAAAGTGAACCTGGGTAGATGGAAGTGAGCCATTGCCTACCCTACCCAGGACTCCCCACTGACATCAGAGGGCGGTATCAGTGATGACGGAGCATTCCCGCTGACATCGGGGGCATTCCCGCTTATATCGGGAACGTTCCAACTGATCTCAGGAGGCGTTCCCGCTGACACCCCGGGAAACACCTCCATGTAAAGTGGCCTGTCAAGTCCCCATTCCTGCGACCTGGAGAATTTGAGTCTTGACACAGAGAACTGGTGCTTCTCCTGGAGCTCTCTGGGTCAAACCCAGAGAGTTCCCAGGTATGTTCATAGGGCATATGAAATATTTTTACACTTGTAAATGTGCATCTGAATTTGTTAACCATAGAGATGTACTGATCAAAGTATTAAATTAAAAAAACTTAACTGGTGCTATTTACATCAACCATTCTGAAGCCATTATCAGCAATGAAAATGAATCGGAAATTGACAAATTCCCTATTGCTTTTCTAAACCTGATTCTTTCCTGGCCAAGCAACCATCGCTTCAATTGATAAGGAATACATGCCTCCCAACTGTGGGAATGTAATGAGGAATTTAGTAAAGCAAACACAGATAGAATGATTTAGCCTCTGCACAAACCTAATCTCAGATAAAATGGTAAAAAAGTAAACATTTTTTTCACACACCCTTAGACTGCAATGATGTTTTATTTTTTAAACCAAACAGGGAAGTGGGAAGAAAACGCTGCAATTGTTAGGGCAAAAAGGGTGGCGCAGTGAGAGGATGTCACAGTGTGAGAGAGTGTGAGTGTTAGGCCTACCTGGTCCAGGAGAGAAGGGATCTTGTGCAGGAAGGCGAACCTTGCACTACCCACTAAATAGAAGCTAGCTGGTAGACTGTTAGTAGTCAGCTGAGCAGGGAGCAGGTGTTAGAGAATGTTGCAGACCACAGGAACTCAGGTGCAGCAGATACGGTTCCCAGACACATGAGCAGGAGACACCGGACATGAACCAACAGGCACACCGTAGCAACAGACCAAGGGTTAACAGAGACACTGAGCATGATGTTGGACGACAGGCACACCATAGCAACAGACCAAGGGTAAAGAGGTAAAACGTAGTCAAAAACCGTAGAGGCAATACAGAGGGTACAGGGACAGATAGCAAGGGTCCGGGAGCAGGAAGGGTCAGGAACAGGCAGGAAAGGGTTAACAGATAAATTCAGGGGAAGCAGGGAACTAAACCGCCAAGTTGCTTTTAGAGACTCCAAACAACAACTGAGTACCTTGGAAAAGGTGTCAGTCATTAAAGTAGTCTTAGAAGCCCCCTAATTACCTTTAAGAGTGCTGGCTTTCCGCGCATGCGCAAAGTACTCGCTGGGACAGCTGCAGACCATGCGGCTGGAGGACATGGAGTGTGAAAGAATGTGATTGATTGGGCTCACGAATTTGAGAATTTCGTAGGGGGGGGATCTGGCCTTATTTTTCGAGGCTTCGCACAAATCGCCGGATTAGCTAAAATACAGTAAATTTGCCATTTATACGCAAAAGAATACATAACCCTAATGACTAGTATGTGAATGTGTTAAGAGTTGAGGAAAATCAAGGAATGGACAGTTGATTCATCTGGATACCTGTTACAATAATCACAGTGCATAAAACAGGTCCTTTAAATTATACTAACAATTTGAATATTAACTCTATGATAGGTTACTATTCTTCTTACAAATGGCTTAAAATCTTATGAATCTTAACATGCTTTGGGCATTTGGGACATCCAAGCCATTCCCTACTTCCTGTCGCCGGTACAATAAAAAACCCCTAATAAGCAGTTAATCAAGAGCAGTTATTCAGGAACAATGACGCAGATGCATCCCTATCCCTAGGTACATACAATACACTGCTCTTACACACACCTGCTCATAAACACACCTATACACATACATGGCCCTTACACATGCCTCTCCATACACACTGCCTTTACACACACCTGCCCATAAACATACATATACACGTACAGTGCCCTTACACACACACACATATACACATACACTGCCCGTAAACACACCTGCTCATAAACACACATACACATCCACTGCCCTTACACACATATAAACATATACTGCCCTTACACACAACTGCCTTTTCACACACATATACACGTGCATTGTGCTTACATACACATATACACATCCACTGCCCTTACACACAGGCACAAATGCCTATACTGCTCTTACACACACCTGTCCATACACACACACGGCACGTAGTTATGAGGGAGCAGTAAAGAGAGGTCTGAAGTGACCTTGCGCTCCCTAATGATGAGCCGGCTAGAGTGAGATTGTGATCTCCCAACTAGTCCTGCAGGCTGGAGCTGCTGATTGGGCGGGGCGGCTATGCGCCCCCCCCCCGCAGCTGCATCTGAGGTGAGAACGACTCTCACCTCACCCTGCCCCAAAGGTAGGGATAGGTAGGGATAGGTAGGGATAGGTAGGGATAGGCGGGACAGAGACCCAAAATCGGGACTGTCCCGTCCAAATCGGGACAGTTGGGGAAAACATTTTTAACACACCATATGGCAATTTTAAGATATTTACAACAGGTATTTATATGTCATGTCTCTTCTACTGTGATGATGTATCCTAGCATGCATCTGCGTCAATTCCCATGATGCTCAGCCAGCCAGGTGTCCACATGACTAGGCATCGTGGGAGTTTAAATTCACAACTAACACCTGTCATATCATGGGAATTGTAATTCACAGCTAACATCTACTGTTAACTGCACTTCCCATGATGCTCAGCCAGCATCATGGAAGTAGTATGTCTGGCTGCGCCTCATGGAAATTCAATGTGTTCTTTATTTTTAATATGCCTGACTGTGCTGACAAAAATGTGGCGTGTTTTAAGTAGCGATGCAAGCTTGGCATTGTAAAGTGCAATTGCTTGTATTGATGAGTTCCGCGAGAGCGATTAAAAAAAGTGTCCCTCTTTAACATTTTGAAATGTTGGGTGGTATGTGAATGTTTTACATATCAGTTCAGACTCATATAGTTATGTTTATTTCCTGTTTATTTGCTTTTCTAATCTAAATGTTTTCATCTTCTGTGTTAGACTGTTTTTCTGAGCAAAATAGATTTCTGCAAAACTGCAATTCGATTGTTAGTATTATTGAAATGGAGCTAAAATCTTTCATTAAAATTATCAATTAGCTGTCATAACATTAGTTTCATCAGAAAGTTAATTAAGTATATTGGAAATATTATTTCTCGCTACTCATTCAGCATACTATATCATTGTATCATTGAGTCTAGTGTTTTATGTAACCGCACACATTGTTGCACACATAATTACTCAATATTATAATTCCATATTCTGTTGTACTTTTCTGCCATATACACTAATCTTCAGGGTTGCTTATGTGTCTGCCAGCTTAGTATCAGCATTTTATGTTGAGCGTGTTTATGATGGGTCACAGCTGAAAGTCCCAGTAGACATTCCCTCTTACACCAAATCTTGCTGTCTTAAAATGCAGACTGTCTCAAAATTATCCTTTCCAAACACAAGGCCAACTAAAAAACAAATACTTTTCTTATGATATCCTGTTAATGTTACTTACTATAAGTGCCTACTGCTTGGGCTCGCTTCAACTGCCCTTCTTCACTCAATTCTCAAATGCCAAGCTGTTTCACATCACATGCTATGGTAGAATGGTGAATTTACTAAAAGCCCCTGTCACGAAACTAGGGCTGCAGAAGACTGTAGAACAACTATAGTTGTTTTCCCCTGTTTCTTTATTTCCCCTAGCAGTAACCCTGATGTTAAAAACCCAGCGGATCATCACTTCCTGTGATTGACCGAGACCTAGCCGTGAAAATGAGGGAACTGTATGGTGCGACTGTGTTGCTACTGCTACCTGTTGTCCCACCACGGCTCTCTTTTGGGGTTATACAATGTTCGTGGTGGGCAACACTCGAGGGAGCTCATTTGGGAACCCTGGTTGAATCACTAATCTTTAGGACCAGGGTTTACCCAGCTGCGGCTATGGAACTACGGCCCGGCTAATGCAGACTATCCCGGGGAAGTTCCCGACACTGTCGCTCAGGGTCCCGGGTGGGCATTGTTGGTCCTAGAAATACATGGAGGTGCTGGGCTATCTGGGCAGGGTATCGTTTGATGTGATTATGATAAGCATCTGATAGAATTCAGTATATGTGTGTTGTCCAAATAAACTGTTCCTGTTGTCACCTCAACATTAGTGCTTGGGGTGGGCTGCCCCAAATTTATTTTTCCCATTACTTTCCCATTCATTCCAAACCAAATAAAAAAAAAAGTGGACCTAGGACGCCAACCACGTATGTCAGGGGAGTTGCACTCTCCCTTCCCCACCCATGATCCCACTGTGTGGGACTATTGATCATGTCCTGAGCCAGTCACCTAAGAATTGATTATAAAAGAAGATTGATTGCATTTAGACCTTGACTCAGATGGTAACTTTAGACAGAGGAAAAAAGCAATATGGGAGAGTGAGTTAACAAGGGTGAGTTAAGAGAATGACTTCCTCACCTTTCAAATCTGCCTCGGGAGCAAGCATGATGTGATTTTGATGGGGTTTTTTTGCTTATTCCCAATGTAGCATTTTCTTTTTGAATCGTTTGGAGTCCCCTCTAGTGTGCCTAGGGATACTTTTTGTTGTTGATTATTGATTTTAATACAAATTAGTCACACTGTTATTTGAAGTCAGCTGATGTAATTTATTTGATAAAATTTGCCTGACATACGGTGCCAGAAAGGTGTAAATAAAAGGGATTTAGAGTGAATCAAATTACTGGTATATTTTTTGCATATTATTCTGGTTTACACCTCTATATTTCACAATGCTTGGGGTCACAGTTGAAGCTATTATTAATAATAATGAATGCATCAGTCTTATAAGCAAGATGAAAATAAATGTTATGTGACAGAAACATTTAAATACTAGAACAGACTGACAAAGTACAGGAGAGAAGTTTATTTCAGAGGAGAATTGTTAGAAGAGTCCATAACCGAAAATTGGGGGGTCAGAGGTTTAGGAAGAGGTTAAGGAAGTTTTACTTTACAGAAAGCTGGCAAATGGAACCGCCTACCTGTAGAAGTGGTAACGTTTAATACAGCGAGGGAATTATTACATGCATGGAATAGTCATAAAGTTATCCTAAATCTAAGATAAGACCAAGGACTGATTTTGGACTTAGTGTCTACATCAGGACAAATGGGCAGACTAGTTAGGCCAAATGGTTCTTATCTGCTGTCATATTCTATGTTTCTATTTTAAGCATTGCATGAAACATCTGTTGGCAAGGAACTTCATTCTAGATGTAAATGGTAATGCACATACCTTGGAATTTTTGGGCTCCGGCTACCCAAAACCTACCCTTGTGGGACCAGCCAGGACTGCCTACTCATGTCAGTGGGAGATCCCGCTGACGTTGGTGGGCTGTTCTGCTGACCTTGGGGGCATTTCCTCCAACATCAGTGGGCGTTCACGCTTAGAATGTCAAGAACACCCCCCATTTAAATGGAAAATGGGCAGGGAGTGGGGTGTATCAGGACCCCACTCCCGCAACCTGGAGGATTCAGGTATTGACCTCGAGAACCAGAGAACCGGCCAAAGCCGGAGAATTCCCAGGTATGGTAATACAGTATCAATGCAGCTTCTTGGGAGGTTGTAATAAGAACCAGGATTGAAAGTAGTATCAATTGGCAAGAACAACGGAGCAAATAAAAAAATATATTTTATCATAAAACAGTCACATTTATGAAATTTTAAAATGCATGAGTTATATATTTTTTAAGATGGGTTATTTTTCGTGGCAATGTATATCCAGGGTGCCCCATATTTCTATGCTTCTGCCACCTCTGATTACAAACCATCTTTTTTTTTTTTTTTTTTTTTTAAGAACAGGTACTACCTGTCTGTCTTAAATTTCCGAAATGCACCCCTTTCTTCCTTCCTCTTACAAGCCCCATTCCTAAAAATAACGTTGTCACAAATACCAGCACAAAGTTAGAATTCTAGAATTGGGCTTGAATTGTTTGTTTCACCTTTTTCATTTCTTATACTCAATATTGACTGTTGCCTCACAGTTTATTTATGACTTGGTGATTAGATTATCTGAAAGATGTGCATTCTCTCTAGTAATTATTTTACTCCCACTGGTTATAAATAACTTCCACCATCTCTTTCAGATACAAAACTGTCATAATTATTTTTCTGAAATATAATGTAAATCTTGGTGGGTTATTTTGAAATGTTGAGGTTCGTTTTCATTTGGTTGCTGCTTACGTGTTAATGTCGAGAGAAAGTTATTTGCAAAGAAAATCAGAGAGTACAAACTTCGTCTTGCTGTCTGGTGTTAATTTTTTAACTTGTTAAGTCAAAAGCTAGGATATGCTTACCACATTCATATAGGGAATTATGATTTTACACCTGGTATCATTTATCGGTGATGGCAGAGTCCTGGATATGACACCATCACATAGGACGGTGGCTACAATGGTGGTTCCTGTGGGACTGTTGACCTAGTATCCTCATTTATGATTGATTTGTCAATGCCAGGGTGATATGGAGGCACCATGAAGTTATTGAGCTCTGGCACAATCAATGCAGTTTTTACAGGTTAATGACATTTCCATACATTTGCAAAGTGACCAAAACAATTTAAAAGGGGACACTTGGCTACCATATGCATTAGCGTGCATAAGATGACTAGAATGTCCCTTTAACATTGTGTATATATATATATATATATATATATATATATGACACACAATGTGATCTTATAATTACTCAACCAAAGCAACTTACAGTTTAGACATTGGGATTTCACACAGTTGCATGTAAGCTGAACTAACATCTTGTAAATATTTTATGGCAGTCCCTGGGAAAAGCAATCCTTCACATCTAGGATGCCATTGTAATTATATACTGTCAGAAATCCATGCTGTTGGAAATACCATTTTATTTGACAGCTTTTTGTCATTATCCAAATTTCTGTCAAAACTGACACAGCAGATGGGAAAGGTGACACCTCAGAGAGAAAAAAAAAACAGTCTAAAAAAGTCTAACTTCTTTTTCTAGTATATTTTAGTAATTATGACATTAGTTCAGGTACCACTAAGATGAAATGAACATCATATCATATTCATTAAATATTACCCCTTCTGTTAGGACATCATCTCATACTTGGCTAAAAATGATTATACTCCAAAGCCGGTAGTCAGACGATCCAGGTCATACACATGGAGGAAAGAACACAGCCAAATCACAGATCAGAGGGTAGTCAGGACAAGCCAAGGTCAGATTCACCATAGAACGAAACTGAACAGGTTAACAGCAAAAGACCACACCAGGGTACAGGTAACAGGGCTTCCGGATTTTTAAATTTGGCGCAGGTAGCCACCACGCCCCGAACACTGACGTCACGCGCGCCCGATGCTTCCTCCTGACCTCGACACGAGGTAAGTGTAGTGGCGAACCAGGAGCAGGACGGACAGACGCAGGACGACGGGGGACAGCAGATTTTCGGGAACGGGTGACAATTATAGCAGGTCATCTTATACCATTGCCTAAGAAGTCAGCATCAGTTGCTTTGGTTACCTAATGCCTTTGGAAGTACAGACACAGGCCTTTAAAGTCCACTTGGTGATATCTGAATGGGCTAACAGGAATACAGAATTTTTGGCAGGTAAGAATTAGACTTGTGCATTCGTATTCAGGCAAACATGAAATATTTATCTAAGATTTATCTAAGTTTTTATTGTTCAGCCCGAACACCAAAGAAACAAACATGGCAACGGGAAAACGTACACGAAGACGCACAACATGAAGAATCTTCATGTTCATCTTAGTCTTCATTGGTATCTACAAACTAATCTCCTTGGTCCCTTCTAGCCTACCTTGTCTATGCAGCATCACAGGGGTTAACGGGAGCGCGAATCCGGAGGATCTCGCAAGGAGTTAAGGTTTGTGCAAGTAACTCTAGTGGTCGCCTGTAGGGGCCTCCTCTGGCATCAACCAATTAACACAAAGATGAACACGAAGAGTTGGCTGGTGCCCAAGTCTAGTAAGAACCATACGGCCCATTCCAATCTTCTTGTTTTTCCTGAAAACTCTCATACCTTGTCCTAGATTCAGCATAACCGTTCTTCACCGTATTATCCTCTGCCTCCTTTGCTGGGTGGCTATTCCACTTTTCATCTGAAATATAGATTAGCCACTTTGTCCAAGGCCTGGTTCATTGCCTGGGTAGAGCTTCATCCAAACAAGGCCTTTTTCCATGCCTTCATACAAAGAGCTGTACTTAGGTTAAGCAGGTGTATGTCAATCAAGCCCAGACTATTTGTTTATGTACATACATGCACTCTCCCTCGTGTATATATATATATATATATATATAGTCCAGGAATAACAATTGCACACCAAACACCACTTTTCTGCCCGGTGCCAAGTAGCTGCAGCAGCGAATCATACAATATCCAACAATAGTTACCGGCACTCCAGGGACTTCTCCAAATAAACAGACGAAAAACTCCGGTTTTCTGGTCAACGTTTCAGTCTATTTATTGTAGACTTTCATCAGGACAGGATCAGGATGTCCTGATGAAAGTCTACAATAAATAGACTGATCTAAGTATTAAGCAAGTAATAGACAATCTAAGTAAAGCAATGGCTACCCCTTAATTAGGCAATACATCATCAGCAATTCCGTTGTTTTATGAATAACTAATAAATTATGAATTCAGAATAAGACTAGATGTACAAGATATATGGAAAAAAATATAAGTACGACACAAAAAGTTGATCGCAATATCTTATTATTATGACCGCATAGAAAAGGATATTTATAATATAAGTATTTCATAGTTTAGATCCCCAGGCAAGCATGATCCTAACTTAAAAGTGTAATAGAATTCCTGCAGATATAATCTAAACAAATATCCTTACTAGTATTCAATAGAAAAAATATATGACTTTTCTAATCCCAATAATTTTCAACCAGCTGGAATTTTATCATCAACAATATTTGTAGAAATAAACTGTTACTAAAGCCATTTTACTTTTTTCTATTTTAAATAAAAAGAACAGTAAAGTATGGCTCTTGCGTGTAGTATGAGCAATATTTATAGCAATATTTAGAAGGCCACAGTTGTGTTACCATAGAAACAATGAATTATACATTACAACTGAGAAAATGAATTTGTGTTTCTCAACATAAACAGGGCTGCTATCAGGGGGTACACACAGTACCTGTGTATGAATCCCAGACAAGCAAGACTGGGCAGCTGTAGACTTTTGGCCTGGTTACCTTTCTCTAAGTTGGGACCCGTTGGCCCCATTCTGAGCATGGGGCAGGTTAGTTGGAGACCCAATGATGTCGGAGGGCGGTGTGGCTAATGTCGGTGACATTTAAAAGGGAAAATGGGCGGGGAGTGGGGCGTGCCAAGACCCCCCTCCAGCAACCCAGAGGATTTGGGTGTTGACCCCGAGAACCGGAGAAGTGGTGCTTCACCTGGAGATATCCAGGACAAACCTGGAGGGTTTGCAGGTTTGCACCACTTAAATGGGAAACTAGAAGCTGTTGACTGAGGTATATTAATATTGAGAATTTCTGATTTGAGATAATTAATCTTTAAATTGCATAATTCACCATATGCTGCCAACTCTTGTATAAGATTAGGGTGAATTATTCTTGGTTGTGGGGTGACAAATAATAGATTATCAGCATAGTCCACTAGCTTTTGTTGTGTATTACTAATAGCGACCCCATGAACGTCAGGGTTGGAATGCATTGCATGGCATCCTTCAGTAAGAATGGGGTTGGGGTTATTATACTGTACATTGATTTTATCCATGTTGGGGCCTAGGCCATATGTCCTTAGAGTTGGAAATAAAAATATACAACTCACCCTTTTGGCATCAGGGGACAGGAGTAGAGACTCCAGTTTTTTGTCTGAGCATAATGTATTATGTTGAAGATTTTACTTGTATTGTCTGTAGCTTCACAGCCTCTCACAAATCCCACCACATCACTATGTATGATACTAGGAATGACTGATTGGAGCCTTATAGCCAGGACTTAGTCTTCCTTAATGTTTAAGTGCCCTTGGTAGGTGTTTCCCTGTTTTGTTTCCATATTTGTAAAATGTTTTTTTTTGAGCGAGCTGAAAGCATTCAGTTTAGACAGAATACCGCCTAAGAACAAAACAGATGGAATTCCCATCTCAAACTTAAACATTTCCACTCACAGACTGCAAAACAGGCTGTAATTTCTCTGCGTAATTTATACTTAAATAGTTGATATTTCTTGGATTTCATGTCACTGGTTCAACTATGCATTATATACAAACTACTTTTGCAGCACAAACTCAACACTTCATAATGCATAGTCACTATGTTAAAATATTTGAGTTCAACCAGCATTCCCTTACAAAACAGTTGACTGTGTCAGGTGAAGACCAAAACCTATTTGAAGAATATAAAATCATGATTAAAATGTCCCTAATTACCTCACAACCATTATGCAGTGTTTAGCATTTGTAGAAGCAGCTGTAACAGCTGTTAAAATGATGTAAAATTATTTAAAATGAGTTTTTTAATTGTTAAAGATATCATGTTATTAAATCAAGGTTGGAAGACTATATGTATGACAAAAAGAGACGGAATGAGTGTTTAAAGGCGACGAACACTCTTAAGGGAAACTCTAACTTACACAGTAATTTGTGAACGTGAATTCTGTAAAAAAAAAAAAAGACTTTCCAAAAACTGAATGGCATCCGTTGCTCGCCAAGCAGAATCTAGATGGGGAATTAAATCCTCCACATACTCAACCTAAAACTAAATTCCCCCCCAAGAATTAGTTGAGGGAGCACAAATAGTTCACATCCAGAGGGACAACTGTCTCTATACAACTACTAAAAACAACTAGGGGAGCAATGACAATCCTATTAATGCCACCTTTTTAGAGTCGTGTGAATTCTATAGTTTTACATATCTGGACGTAATAACAATCATCCATTCCTTAGCAGGTCTAATAATTAGGTTGATTTAGTCAACAAAAATAAAGCCAAAATAGAAAAAATAAACATAAAAAAATAGTTGCTGCCATCTGTCAGCTTAAGTTTGGCCATGTAACAGGACAATCATTCCAAGCGCACCAGCAAATCTACAACAGAATGAAGAAGAAAAGAATCAATGTGTTACAATTGCCCAGACCTTAAGAGAGCTGTGCATAAACAAATGCCCATAATGGACTGAAGGAGCGTTATAAAGAAGAGCGGGGCAAAATTCCTCCATAACAATGTTAGATAAAGTCATACAGAAAAATTACTTAAAGTTATTGAAGCTAAAGCTATCTACAAGCTATTGAATCATACGATTTACTTACATTTTTAAACATGGCTTCTCCATTTTGGCTTTATTTTTGTTGAATAAATACTTTAATGTCCTGTATTTCATCAGATGAAATATGGTGTGATATGCCATGTGTTGTTGTATTGACCTTATTTTTAGACCTGCTAAGGAACAGATAATTGTTATTATGTCCTGACACGTAAAACCAATTCAAAGAGGGCGCATTTTCTTTTTCACACAACAGTATGTGTATATAAATATTTATTTCTTTCTTTCTTTTTTCTATACATAATCATCTTTTACCACACATATATACATGTACGGGTGACAAACCAATTTAATAGACAAAACTAAAGAAACTCTTACTATTTTCAAAGAAAATGCTCACATAACATGTACATTTGTTACTTTTGTATTTTCTCTGTCTGTTAAATATTTATAACTGTGTCAGGCTATAAAAGAATATGGAGTGAAAGATATAGTAGTATGAATTCAGTAAACTTATTTCATCTGATTAAATACAGGAAATTAAATTATAAATCTTGGCTTGAATTAAGAAAAATACAGTAACAAGTGTTCTAAAAAATAATCGTTTTGTACCATGCTTGGACATGAACAATTATTGAACACAGTGTGACTCCTGTTTTGGAGCTATTACTTACATTCTCTAATTAATAGTTATAGAATAGCTCTGATTTTAATGACAACCTGAAAGACCTTCCAGTAGTTATATTGAAAGCAGATATTTCTGCATCTCATTTACCCACTGCTTCTAAAATATTCTTCCTCTAAGTATCTAATGCTGCAGGTCTGATATCAGCTTTAGACCATCATGGGCAGGTATATATTTAGGCATATAGTGAATAGTCCTAGGGTATCTCCCAAAGATCAGTTGGTCTATTTACTTATAGAGAGAGTGTTAGTCAGTTTAAGGGTTAACTCAGTCAAATTACATGCCCTCGCAGACTTATGCTTGCAAAACTCACAGAATGACTAATTCCTAGTGCTTAAAATTTTAAATCCAGCAAGTTACAGGCTTGAATGATAGGGAAAAGGGTTTCCCTGACCTTAAATATGGAATGAAGGGTTTGCTGAACAGGCATTCTATAGATAGGATAGTAACTTGTTAATGCATGGTATAATTGTGACTGTAAAAGGGCAGTACAATATGCTTACAGTGACCACCTAAAATAGGGTTTAGACGTGTAAAGACCTTAGTAAGCATGTCTGAACACCCAATCAGGTGAAGACCAATATATATATATATATGTGTGTGTTGTTCCAGAGATACGAAGTTGTAGGCAGAGTCACTTAGGTGCAAGCAAAGGTAAAACATTTAATACACACAAAAATGGATGATGAATATAAAAAGTAGATAACAAAAATAATACAAAATAAGTCTTACAAAACCTTCAAGAGGAATTTATCTCATGACATCTGTCCTATGCCTTCCTGAGGATGGAGGGAGGGAGAGTTCAGGACGTGAAGAGTCCGTGGATGGCGACTACATCTCCCCTCAACCTCTCCTCCCATGCCTCTCCAACGCCTTGCTTATATGCGGTTTGGATGACGATTTCAGTCTATTGGTCTTCACCTGATTGCTTACTAAGGTCTTTACGTCTAAACCCTATTTTAAGTGGTCACTGTAAGCATATTGTAATGCCCTTTTACAGTCACAATTATACCATGCATTAACAAGTTACTATCCTATCTATAGAATGCCTGTTCAGCAAATCTTTCATTCCATACTTAAGGTCAGGGAAACCCTTTTCCCTATCATTAAAGCCTATTAATATATCTCAATGATCATTTATTTATGACATATTTTTGACTATTGCCTATACCAATAATTACATATGGTCCTTTTATATTATTGGGGTTAGCAGAGATGTTAAATGTGTTAGACTCTTTTACAACATCTTTGGATTGCAAAGTAAAGTAAGCATGATGTGTTTTCCTTAGCTGACACCTGCGTCTACAGTCGTCAACATTGCCCATTTCTTTGTGCTTCTTTAAAAGAGCTCGGGCAGAACATCTGGAAACCTGGTCTGCCTTTTTGTCTAGAGACCTTGCCGATGCAAGACCCTTTGTTTTGTTGCTGTGGGGAAGTCTGCCAAAAGACAAGTGATAGGAAATAAGAAAAATGGCTTTTTACCTGTACTCTTTGTCTTGTTTTGAGATTAACTGTGGCCCTTAATTTATACACAAAATATATACTGATGAAAGGCTACCTAAACCTAAGGCAAATAAGAGACAGGGCAGAACACAAAGTGAGAGTTGTGACTCATCCCATTGACTTCATTATACATTATGATGGTCAAATCCAAATCAGCTTTTGCTGCACGAAAAACTTGGCAGGTTTTGAATAATATTATAATAATGTTCTGAATTTCAATTCCAGGTTTCCTTACTATGCAATTATACATAATACAGGGCCAGCTCAGACCGTCACACTGTAGATACCTGCAAGTATTAGCCCTGTATAATGCATAGTAGGGGTCAAAATTTTAAAAACGCAATTCTCCTTCCATCTTTCCTTTTAGTTAATAAAGCCCAAATATAACTTTCTGAGAAAAGTTTAAGATATAAAAAGCTTTCATATAAAATACCAGGAAACATCGCAGGAAACAAGGTCAATTAGTGGTTCCAACTGTACTTGGGCGCCGGCCAACTCTTCGTGGGGGAAAAAATCTTGGCTTCGGGCGAATATTTGTGTATATTCTTCATGTTCGTTTTTTCCGTTTTTTTGTAGAAGGGGTTAATACGGGGTAAATGCGGCATGGACTACACAGCAGCTTTGGCTCCAGGATTTTAAATTTCCGTACAAGCAACTCTATTAGTCGCCTGCAGGGGCCTCCTCTGTCATCAACCAATGAAGTGCGCCTGTCTCCCTGCTCCAACAGTTAAATATCTGTACAAGCGACTGTTGTCTCTGCCGCCCAAGTTGCACCAAGTTAACCCCTGACGGCGAACCTATGGATCAATTGGTTGATGCCAGAGGAGGACCCTGCAGGCGACCAATAGGTTCACTCGCACGGCCTTTTTAACTCCTGACAGCGAACCTACAGATTTTCGCTTCCGTCAACCCCTGCGATGCTGCGTGGATAAGGTAGGCTAGATGGGGAAGGGACCAGGGAGATTAGTAGACGAAGATTCTTCTTTTCGTGCGTTTTCGTCATCCTGTTTGGATGTTTGGAACATATTCCAAAATGGAATAATTTGTACACTTTTTTTTGTTTAGTTTTCAGTTCATTCCCTTTCCGACCACAACTTTTGTTTCCTGTTTTTTGTTTTGTTTTCTTTTTCAAGAGCAATATGGATAGATACCTCTCTTATCTTATCTTTTTTCATTAATATATATTTTTATTTTTTGTGAACTATAAAAATGTCCTCCCCTGTAATGATCACAATAATCAGCAAGCAGGGTTCCATAAATCTCTAGGGTCTTTTTTGCTCCTGAGACCTCCCAGCATGATCAGGCATTTACACAGTAGCAAAATGCTGCGGCTCATTCATTTCCAGAGCTGTAAATGGCTAAACAGGTTAAAACAATAACAGTATACAAAAACATGAGGAAGGCTCATATCACTAGGAAGGGTACACTCATTTTGTAACAATGGTTAAGAAGTCAATGTTGGTCTTGACGGACCTATATCGTCTTTTTTTTCTGTCTTACTAACAATAAAACTATATAAATTATATCTGTTGTATTTTTCATTAAACCTAGGACTGTGAAGGTCTTGGGGTAAATCAAAAGCAAATCATAGTACCAGTATTGCTTATTGAGGCAATAATAATGTTTTTATTTGTCACTATGAGGACAGAATACACTGAAGTCTAATAAATCAGCCCCCATATTTTTTTAAAACTTAAAATGTACATTTATTAATGGAATGTGTGAATGGTTGTCTTGTCAACAAACATATTTGCTGTACAGAAAGCATCTTTCTTTTATTAAACCTGCTTTTTATATCTACATTTACTTGAATAATCTATTATGTAATATAAAATATATTCCTTTTACAGATGTTTTTAACAATTATTTCACCGTATCTGTCACATGAAATACACACCGTTGTTGTTATATTTTATGAAGCATGCAATGCGAAAGGAAACAGCGATGCCATGTACAGCGCTCTGTCAATACAGTGAAAATTGGTCTGGCTTCCCAGACACACGCGACTCAAAGGGTTGAAGCAATCTCAATTAAACCTTCACTCCAAATACTTTCATAGTTTTACTTACAAACGCATTATGTGTTTGTATGTAGTCAAAAACTAAAAATCCATGTAGCTTTAAAGTGTAACAAATATCAATATACTACATCAATTTGTACATCTCTAAATAGCCATATGCTTCATGCAGGCAGTAAAACTATAAAAAGTAAACATGATACAAAATGTATATTAATAGCTGACATTTCTGAAAGAAAACTATGAATAATAAATACAAGAACTTTTTATATTCACTGTGAAGACGAAAAAGAATAGCTTAGTGGAAAAAAAAATTAAAAAAAATTCTTGGATTCTGACTTAAAGGGCAGTGCGCTTAAGATATAGTAAATCCAAATAAAATAATATACTAATTAAGTAAATAGAAGTAGTTTCTTTGTCTTTCAGTGACAGGTGCCACTTGTATTTATTGGTAGCTGGACTTAAAGTGGCAATCCCCAGTCATTCTCTGATTCTCTGGCACCAGTGGTTTGACTCTGCCCATGTGATAGGACTGCATTGTGTCATAGGAAAAGTGTGCTGAACATTGCTTTAAGGAAATTAGAATGGTTGAGGGTGTAAGACCTCCAGTTTAATATTGATAACAGTAAAATAGTGCACTTGGGACATACAAATCCAAAGCAAAATATAGCATATGATACATTTATACTATATTTATAGATGCTCTTAAATTTCTGCAGTGTGTATTGAGCCAACAGTCACAGGACATGATCTACTTCTGGAATAAAAGCATGGGATACACTACTAATACTGCCTGGTGCCACCTAAGCACTAGGTTGCAACGCACACTTTGAACAACTTTGACTTAAATAATTGGACATTTTGCTCATTCCAACAGTAGTGTCTACCTTGTTACAAACTATTATATCAACCTGAAGAGACCTTACCATTGAGACAAATAAAATGGATTTAACTATATTATGCAAAGCTTCAGGTTAGGACAGATTGTTCCTACAATTTACATGCCCTCACCTATAAATTGCAGATTTTAATGATGCCTGTATACACTTGCATGTCAGCTAATATACAGGCTGTTTTGCAACTTTAAGCATGTAAAGGCAAATAGCTTCAGTCAAGTCAGGTTAATCAGCTGACCAATTAATAGACCCAAAATGTTGTTAAAGAAAATGGAATCATACATGTCTTAACACTATTA
Organism: Spea multiplicata; assembly: GCA_009364415.1. NCBI lineage: Eukaryota > Metazoa > Chordata > Amphibia > Anura > Pelobatidae > Spea > Spea multiplicata. The sequence goes on from VKOC01000010.1 coordinate 3,497,403, forward strand.
ACATGTCTATTTTAAAAACATTCTTACTTTACAGCATTTTTTCAAACCTTTCTAAAACCTCTGCGCATATATTACAGATGGTGGCATGCGTTCACTCATGAGCAGGATCAGATAGCTAGAACCTGGTTACGCTATGTAGGTCTTATGTATGTAGACAACGGAGGCTGACCATCTTATAAACAAATAGTATTTTAATGCAGCAACAGATAAAAGCCTGTGTTTTCTACATGAAAAAGTGAGCATATGGTAAACTGGGAATCTTTCCAAATATATCTGCAGAAGATAATCTGACAATTTTCTAAATGCACTAGAGAGTTTATAAAATGTGAGGAGCTTATTTCTGTACAGTTTTGAAGGGATCGTTACTTTATGTATTGGGCATGAAAGATGTTTTACAGTATTAAACTGAAATAATCTCTGCACAAAATCCACACTTTCCATTATGCCTTATTGAAAATTTACAATGTATTTGGTAATGTTAAATTGAATTGAGTTCCAATAAACCTAAAGTACTTGTATTTTCTATTAACAAAACATAAATACAAATTATGACTGACATTTTTTTCACAAAGGTTTATTTCACAGTGTAAAGATCTTTCTGTGGAAGTTTAGCTAATTATAAAAACATAGATGTCTTCTAGATTTTTTTTACTCAGCATAACACTTATTCTCCTAAACAGTATCATATACTTGGTTATTAGAAATCTAAAATAAGATGTTATTTTTTTCATGGCTTCATAAACATAACAAACAAGTGATTTAATGTTTTAAGCTTTGTAGCCTGTTTGATTTAATAAAATATAACATTTCTCACATTTCTACAACTGTATAGATTAGTTAACCAGTAAATTGCTTAACAGTAGCAATTGCAAGGTGGATGTAAGTTTCAACATACTTCTGTGGAGTAAGCTATCATCAAGTGCAAACCTGGTTAAAGGGGTGCCTAGGAGCCCACGTTTCATTAGCTTTCGATAATTTGTTTTTACTTGTGTTTTTCTACTTATTTAGATGCAGATGTGGGTGAAATGTTTTAACTGCATTATGCAAGTTTCAGGTGAGAACAGATTTTTCGGTCAACTTACATGCCATCACCTATAAATTGTAGATTTTAGCCCCTTAACGTCCATTGATGGGCACATCACTTAAACGGTGTTGCTGTAATGCCTCAATGTCGAGGCATTCAGGAACACCGAGATTGGCATTAGGGGCCATGTCTGGCCCATCCCCGGGGCGTCAACATCCGCCATACATTGTATGGCAGCGGACACCATTCCAAAAGAGTTTAGGAGACGATCACCTCCTAAACTTCAAAGGTGTCCCTGAAATGCCTCGATCGCGAGGCATTCAGGGACACCGAACTCCCACCTCAGAACGCATCCCACCCCAGAATGTGTCTGTTAAAAAAACAAGTTGGAAAGTTTGCTAAAGGGTCACCAGAACCTCTTGAGAACTCTGGCTCCACTTGCAAGTTGAATACAGGTACTGCATTCAACCATGCAAGTCAATGGAGCCAGCTTTCTAATCACAATGTGATTAGTAAAATATGTAAAAACTATTAAAAAATATGAAGGAAAAACTAAAAGTGGTAATATTTAAAAATTATGCATCAGAGAAACCATCCAGTTCAAGCAAAAAGTCAAAAAAAATTAAAAAAAATAAAATAAAAATAAAGTTTTATTAGTATGAGAAAGTGCTAAAAGCACTGTATCTTCCCAACAATCTCGATGGGAAAGAGTTAAAGTAAAAGCATTTTCAAATACGAAGGGGTGTCTATTTAAAAAAAAAAGAATGGTTTGATGGGGTAAATTGGAGTGGCCGGGTTCACAAATAGGGCATAGGCACAGACTGACCAAAATGGGGAAAAAGTGCACTTCCCAAAGGTAGCCTTTTAGCCCCCAAACACCAGACGAACCCATGCATGGGTGGTATCACTGTACTCAGGAGACGTTGCTGAACACATATGGGGTCTTGTTTGAAACTGACATATACCAGGAGCTGTACATCCATACCTGAAGCACAATTTTTGTGATAAAAAAAACCCACAAACTAAATTACTACCACAAAGTTTGACAAAGGGTGGTAGTAGAATTAGTACATGGAAAGGGTTAAAGTACCAGCATTTGAAATACCTTGAGGTGTCCAGTTTTCAAAAATATATGGTTTGATGGGGTAAATTGCATTAGCCGGCTTCGCGAAATAGCACATGGGGCAGAATGACTCGATTTGGAAAACAAAATGGTTTTTAAATAGCAAAACACTACTTGTACTTATTGCCCAATAACTTGCCGAAAAAAAGCAAAAAACTGAAAAAACATTAGGTATTTCTAAACTCAAGAGAAATAGTAGAATCTATTTAGCAGGTTTTTTTATATAGGAAATTAGATAATATGATAAAAAAAATGGTATCTGAAGAAAGTCCTTCTCGTCCTGAAAAAACAATATATATATATATAACTTGTGTGGGTTCACTAAATGAGTGAGGAGAAAATTACAGCTAAACACGAGCTCCGCAAAAGTGTTAAAACAGCCCAAAGGGTACAAAAAGTAAAAAGCACCCTGGTTCTTAAGAGGTTAATGATGCCATTATACACTTGTATAACGCATGTCAGTGAATATGCATCCAGTCAAGTCTGGTTAATCAGCTGACCAATTAATAGACCCACAATGCTGTTAAAAACCAAATCAAATAAAATCAATGGGTAATTGAGACGGCTTGTCAATTTTGATAACATACTTCTCAGAGTTTTTATATATTTTAGACCAATTCACATAGAATGTTCCTACCACTGGATCAGTCAGACATAGCATGCAGGGAAAGAGTGTGAGATGTCATCCAATAGAATGATCTCTAGCTGTGGGTATTACCTGTCCCTGGGGCCTTTAATGGGGAAGACATTAGAGTGGCAGAATTTAGAATGGCGGGCCCAGTCTCAATTTTGACCATGATTGTTACTGAGGTAACATTTCCTTTTACATTTTGTACCTGCAGACAAAATGAAGAGTTACACATTTGCCATATAAGGTTCTTTCTTGAGAAAAAAGTAAAGTAGCAAAATGTTTTACACAGCTTTTTTAACTGTATACAACAACACATACACACCTGCCAAAAAAATACATAGCGAGACATGCTCTCAAGCATGAAGATGTCTGGATAGCTGATAATTAAATAGATATACCTGTGATTAGATAGAGAAGCTTCATTGTATGCGATAAGGTTTGCTTTAACACAACACTAATATACAGTAAATTCGCTAAATATTAAGCAATTCAAAATAACCTAACAAACATTATAAAAATCCCTGTAATAATCCATAAAATATGACCTATTGTTTTTGACAGCTAGACTGAACTCAAGGAGCCACTGATAACAACAGGTATTTAAGCTAAATTGGATAAGTACGGAGGGACAATATAACCTACTTTATCTTTTTGGACTCCATAATTCCTCTTGGAGTAAGGGATCATTTATGACACTATGCAAAGATCATTTATAGCCACATAGAAAAACTAGCAAGAACAGATACTATAGTGTAAACATGTTACCTGAATAAGATGATCTGCTTGCTAAAAATGTGCCTGAGCTGGAGTGGTTATCGCTTGTCATTTGGATGTAAGGGCTGGGAGTTAAATTGCTTCTTGGTAAGTATGATGTTAGTGTCTTAAATGCACACTACAACCATGATATGCATGATCCCTTTACTTCTACTGAAAAAATGTGAATTTGAGTGTCAAGTGGAAGTATAAGAATGGAATATGAATTATAGTGTAAGAAGTCGTTATGTATACAGGATTTCCTCCACTGGTGCTCAGCAGTATGAGGTGGAAGGACAGGAAGGTAGTGGAGGGGTGGGAGGTATGGCAATGTTGCAGGTTAGGAAGTGGTAGTCAGATACAGAGAGGATGGTAATGAAAAAATAGGAGATGGAACAGAGGTGGTAGAACAAGGATAGCCATGGTCAGGATCAAGGAATGCAGCAAAACATATAAGGATAGCCAGGGTCAGGTTCACGGAGATCAGCAAAGTCCAGTAAGAATAGCCAGGCTCAGGTTCACAGTAATACTTAGTGCCGGTTTTTAAACTTGCCGCTCGTGGAAGCCCTGCCACCTGTGTGTGAAGTCATCCAAGCGCGTTCCCCGTCGTCCCCATTCGTGCACAAATAAAGTTGAGTGAGGGCGCGGAGGAGGGAGCAGAAGAAACGGAGCTGGACCCGGCACCCGCAGTTACTGGGTACTCAGGTGAGTGGCTCCATTGGAGTTTCGTGCAGGGATCCTGAAATAACAGAAGTCTACTGTAGCAAAAAAAGTGTTATTCTAAGTATTTTTAATAATGTATCAATAATCAATGTTGAATCATACCTCTGCAACCACTTGAAAGTACTGAAAACAAACATTTACAAATAGCTAAAGATAACAATTTCCACTGTAGTTCAAAATTATTGAAACATTTGCTACCATGCAGGAAATGGATACAAAAGGAATATTTAAACACATTGGTTGAAAAGGAGAGGTAAGAGAATGAATTGAAGTGTTTCAATATTATAAAATTAAATTCATTATGAATACAAATGTTGACACATTATGGAAACTATGGTATGTGTAAATTTGTAGGTTACATTAAATATTGGATTGTCTAAACATGTAAATTTTATTTTTGTAGACATGAACGTTTTACATGTATTTCATCGATAATTAACATTTTCAGACAATCACCAATTTTCAGACAATATAAATATAGATTCAGTGTTCCAAAAAATATATTATCATTTCAACATGGGTAATGATGATATGAAAATAATTAAATACAGCATATATGACACACCACAACTAAATATCACTATTTTTACCACAATATAGACTACATTTGAGGACTGTCAAATCAATGTGCAAATTACCATCTTACTATCTTTCATTTCCTGTTGTAGTGCATTTTACCAGTTAAGTATAAGGGAAATAATGATCTTTTATATTATTTTTAGAACTAAAAGGAAAATATTTTTTTTTTGTATTTGCTTTTCCTCAAGGATAAAAGTACTTAAGCCTGTCATAATATATTTTATTAATGGTATTTCAGAAACATACTCGATGAAAGGCAGTACTCAATTTGAGTTATAAAATAAAAATAGAATACATTTTATTTGAAATTTTGTGATAATGATTGTCGCACCATAGTGATAATGTTAAGACAACTTTATGAAACTCTGCAAAGCAATCCACACAAGTTGTACATACATAGTTGATAACAGAATTATACGTTGAAATAACAAAGACGTTATACATATTTTTCTATGTTGCCCAATAAAATGTATCATCATCAACTGAAGTCTAACATAAACCAGTAATGCCATCTCTTGACATCTCCCCATATTTACACTTGTTGTAGGTGCTACTTTTATTGTTAGGTTGTGGTTCAACAGATGGAAAACTGGTGGAGAATTTAGGTGGGGGAGTAAACAGCTTGCAGTTCAGTTAACTGAAAAACAGCACAGAGGCCACAAACGCTTATGTAACTTTTTCTACCATGGCCCAATAAAAGGTATCAACGTCTACTAAAGACGCCAAAAATAATTTGTTCTATATAGTTTACAGCAGAGCAAGGCTTCAGCTCAGCATCTTTCTCTGCTGATGACTGTGTGTTGGAGGTGGACTGGCTCTTATGTTACAGGAGAACCCAACTCTAGGCTCTGGCTTGGCTTATACTAACTGACTTTCTGCTCTAAGGTAAAACATTTCAATTTTTCCAAAATTTCCTGAAAAGATGAACCTTACTCTGCTCGATACTATAAAATAGTGCACATAATTTACATTGTTTGATTTTTTTGTAAATAATATTGCTCCTGACCATTTTGTATGATTGAACTTGTGTAAATATATGTATCAGTTACTTTATATATTATATTGTATTGCTGAACATTGACTTCACTATATTGCGTCACTTACACTGGGCATTAAAATCATAATTTGAAAGCGTATATTTTTAGCTTTTACCGCGCTGGTGTCTATTTGTAAAACTGAGGATGCCTGTGGTTTTTACATTAAGATCTGGCTTGTAATTACTACTTCACAAATAAGTGACCTTTTTTGTAACAAAGGCACACTGTGTCCAGAACATAATGTTATTTCAAATGAGTTTTATAGACAAAACATATATTGCATTATTCATTTTAATTTTCAGAAACAGGCACTTAAATGGTGTAGTCATGTATAGCAAAAAATATTTTCATATTTTAATTAGACTTTTGCAAAGCATTTGATATGCTTTTCTAGGTTATAAACTAGATATCTAAAATCATTAATTTTTATGATGAAGTGACACTAGCTGACCATTGGTGGTTAAAATAAAATTTAAAAAGAAGCAAACAAACCCTAATTTGTTCAGTAAGTGAAGCCATTAACAGACTGCATGTTGCACTGACAAACAATATTGCTAATGAATCTGACTGTTTCAAATTATTCTAATGATTCAATATTACAAATTAATGTTAGTTTGATAGAGGCAACATTTATTCGTACAAATTACAGATGATCTGCACATAAACCAATATGTTCCAATAACTTCTTGGATGTCTATCTTCTGCTGCTGATCAAATGTGCTGTAGTCAGAAGATAATATAATACATATTTATAGGGACCCCAGTGATGTCAACATGACATTTTCAACAGCATCCTTATATAATAAAAGTAATCAAAAATAAATAAAAATCCAAACAGTAGAAATTGCTGCCAAGGGTAGTTCTACAAGCTATTGAATCATAGGGTGTACTTAATTTTTCACACATGGCTTCTCCATTTTGGCTTTATTTTTGTTGCATAAATCATGATACAGTGTAATAATCGTGTATTGTTTATCTGAAGTTGTATTTACCTAATTTTTAGACCTGCTATGAAACAGCGATTGCTATTAAATCCTCATATGTAAAACCATAGAAATCAAAGAGAGTTTACTTTTCCCCCCCACACAACTGTATTTCTTTTTTGTAAGAGTGGTTATGAATCACTGAAATTTTTAGTTGGTTCATGATATTTGAAACATTAGTTCCAAAGAAAATATAAGACAACTTTTATGATTTGAATCATTTCCTGACTGATTTAGTAATCAAAACAGTCATGTAATAGAAATAAAGAAATCAGTATAAAAAGCAAATTAAACCATGTGAATAGAATTACAGTTTTTAGAAAGAACATTATTTTTTTAAAGTGTAATTTGACAGTTTTCACATTTACATCCTCTCAAATGTTCCAGATTTCACAGATGACATTTCCTTCCGTATAAACCATTATGCACAATAACAAACAGTTTGATCATCTCAAGCTGAGCTTAATGACCATGAACATTTGTATACTTACATAGGTTTACATTTTACTGCACATTTTTCTTTGGGACTCTTTGAGTGTGTGGTTGTGGTGGGGTCACTGCTGTGGCCTTATGTGTGGTTTTAGATGGTCACTAAAGTTTTTGTTTTAGTAGGGAAAAGACAGGAAAGAGAGGAGTAAGAACAGAGTGTTTCACAAGAGCGGAGAGGAAATAGAGGGGAGAAGAGAGAAAATGTATGATACATAAGATAATAGAAAAAAGTGTTAGAAGACTAAGGAAACAGAAGAGAGTACAGAAGAAAAGGGGGGGTAGAGAAATGGCTCTACATGGTGTGAAAACAGTCTGCTTTTGTCTGCAATGTGAGCTATCTTTAGTTCCCCATAATTTGTGTAACACTCTTGTTTCTTTACTCTTAACCTTGGCAGTTTTTCAGTGTGATAAGGATTACATTCCCTTTAAACTCAATGTCCTATATATTTGACATTCTATCTGCAAACTGCTAAAACAATGAATATGTACTTAAGTAATACCTTGATTGTGTCCAGTGACATTCCCTGTAGAATTGACAGTACCTTACATGCATGCAAAAGCCATAACAAACAAACAAATAATATTTGTGTACATCAATAATTTGTGTACATGCTCTCGTTCACACTGACCTAATGTACAATAATCTTTTTTTATTATTCTCTGTGCTACATTGCTGTTAGATGGTCACATCTGACTTCACTATAATTTTCTCACAGCAGTTTTTTTCACATTTTATATAAGTTCAAGGACATGCTGCTATTGTGTGGAGTGGCCTGATTTTTATTCTATTGTTTCATTAATTACTTGAGCCTTTCATACTTCTTAAAGAATAAAATGTGTGGAAATAATAATCACCATGTCTCTATGGATATGTGTCATATGATTCTATAGTGATGTAAAATGTATTCAATAATTTGACTAATAATATGTGAAGGTTTATATTGTGGAAGGAATTGTCTGTTTTATCTTATATATTGCATGCATTGAATTATTCTTTGTGGACAACTCAAGAACTTACTGTGATTCTGCATCTCAGAGAAAGATGAGCCAAAGGCAGATTCTGGCACCAGCCTGCTAAGTGTCTATCTGATGTGGCCCTGGCCTGCTTGTGTTGACCCTTCATAATGTACACTGAATTTGAGGGGTTGAAGCCACAAGCCTCCTGCAAATTTCCCCTTTAGCTAGAGTAATGGGAATCAGCTTTAGGTTGATCACTGGTTTTCTACACGTTGGTTGGCTCCAGGTGACAAACCAAAGATACATCTTGCTTTTTGAGCTATTTAGTATGTTGGAATACCAGGTTGACTAAAAAATTTACATGGGCAGACTCTGCTACTGCAATAATGGAAAAAATATGGGTAGGTTATCTGGACTCTATCTGGAAAAAAACAATATTCTTTGTAAAAAAAACCCCAAACTTTTAAAATGTTTCCCTAATTGAATGATACCACGTTTAAAGCAAAGTTCATATATTGTTAGACTTTATTCCCAAACACAGGAACATTGACTATCCATAATGTCAGATTTTTTGCATTATTTGGCACAGCCATTCTCAGTTTTTCAGATGTTAAAAATTTGGTAATGGATCTGCTTGTAACCCCCTAAGCCTCTCTAGCTGCAGCAGTATCCCTTTCCGTAGGGGTAGGAAACGCTTATTGTCCTGCTTGTTCAAACGTTTAAGGAGAGTACACAGACAAACTCAAGAGGTTTTGAAGTTGGAAGGAATTTAGCAACTTGCCTCCTTCTCCAGACCCAGTGATCCTGATATGCACATAACTGCAGAAGTGGCACTAAAACGCTAAAATAATTTATGTACATAATGTACATAAAGTTATGCTTCACTTCATGCTAAACCCTTAAAGGCATGGGTTAAAAGTTTCTATGAACGTAGTACTGTTTATTAAATATCTTAAGTAAATAGTTTAAAAAACATAAACCAAATTGTATTACATTTCTTATATTCCATAACACCTTTTACTGTGTCATGCTATTTTTTGGTTTACAGGTATTATTAGCCTCATTACCTTTCATTCTTTATTCAGAAGCATAAATAAGTAATTCAACAGTACTTAATTTTCAATAAACTTATGTTAAAATAATAATACAAATACAAATAAACGTTTACAAAAAAATGCACACAAAATATAACTCAGTATAAATTCAGCAATAAAAATGACAATATAAACAAATAAAAAGATGAAGAAACACTTTGTCACAAACATATGCCTGCTCAGGAGGCGTTTAGAAAAAGCCTTTTCTTATTCAGCTGTATGAAGCGTCTTATTGGTATTAATAGATGTATTAGCTTTCACTCTTAAAATACAGAAAAAACAATATTTACTTTTATGTCCACTACTATATTATCATAGTGATTTAATTTATACAGGTATATTGGAGATATTTTCAGGGCTTAATGATTTAATTGTACCTGTTGGTCCTTTTCAAACCCGTTTAGGTTTTACATTTCTTTTTATTATTGCCTAAACTTTTCATACCATTTTGAAGACAGAAGAAACAAGTGAAGAGCAGGTAAACACCATAGCTTCATTTGTATGATACATGCTTGTTATTTCCTGTTAAATCTTACATATAGCATAGAACTGTTTGTCAACCTTTTTGGAGACCCAATTATGTTACACATTTATGAATATTCATGTAATCATTATTATTATTCTTACTAATATTAATTTCAAACAACCTTCTATTTATAGTTGGGAACAGTTAATGATATTTGTCTCCTGAGATGTTAAATTGCGCTGTACAACTGAAACTAAACAAGAGGACCTTTTTGTAACTTATCTAAATATAAACATTAAACTTGTCCATTCAGATTTGTACGAATCAAGCTAACCAAATTTGGGAAATTCAACGATTCATACAAAGCCACGAAAATGAGGGTAGACCCCGCCATGAAGCATACAAAAATGAAGTAAAAAAACGTTTTCAACGAAAATTTGCGGGTCCTTTCACTCACACTCTCATTCTCTTCCACACTTTCCCTCACACTCTCTAGCTGTTTTCCTACCTTTTCTGCTGACCACTGCCAATTTGCATCTTTCTGTTCATCTTTTATCTTTAAGACATTTTGGACAAGACTATGCTACCAGTTTGGAGAAGGCCCTTTTCTATTCTAGCATGATTGGGCCCCTGTGTAGAAGGCAAGGTCCATAAAGACATGGTTCACTGAGTTTGGAGAACTTGTCTGGCTTCATAGAGCTCTGACCTAAACCCCATCGAACACCTTTGGGATGAACTGCAACAGAGATTGTGAGACAGGTGTTCTCGCCCAACATCAGTGCCTGACCTCACAAATGCTCTACGGTGTTACGTCGGATCAGGAATCACAGGTAATGGACCCAAAATGCAGGAATGGCGAGAATCCGATAAACAAGCCGGGATCAGGACAGGCAGCACAGGAGCGAAGTCAAAAACAATAGCCGAGGTCGGGGCAGGCAGCACAGGAACGTAGACGAATAACAATAGCCAAGGTCGGGACGGGCAGCGCAGGAGCAAGGTCAGAAGAACAAAGCCGAGGTCTGGTACACGAAGATAACAATAGAAAGCACAAGAGAAATAAGCACCCTGAGAACAAATTACATGGACTCGTTGAACGGGCAAGGAAACCTGGGACCAGGAAGCTTAAATAGGACCAATGGCGGGAGATCAGGAAGATGACGTCATCGCGACCGGCGCAATAATAGCGTCGTCGCGATGGCAACAAAACAAAACAAAAACCTACAGCCTGTGTTACTTCCGCGAATGACGCGGAAGGGCCACACAGGCAGGGGCGGTAATGCAAACAGCCGCCGTGGACATGCAGCGGCGATCGGCACTCGATCGCCGCCGACATGCCCGCGGCAGCTCAAGCACAAAGTCCTCTCTGCCTGTGTTGCCGCCGCGAGCGACGCGGAAGCGCCACACAGGCAGAAGAGGCACTGGTCGGGAGCCGCGAGCATTATAGCGCGGATCGTCTCTCCGATCGCCCGCCTATATGCTGCGGCAACCCGATCAGAGCCGGACAGTGGCTGGGAGGCGTGCCTGCTCGATGCGCACGCCCCTCGTGTGCGTGTCGGACGCACGTCAGTACGCGAGGGGGACGTGCGCGAGGAACGCCGTGGGACCCCGACCGGACAGGTAGGTGTAACACACGGGATGAATGTGACCAAATGATCAAATAAACCCTCCAAATTTTGTGGAAAGCCTTCCCAGAAGAGTGGAACCTGTTATAGATGCAAAGGGGGTGCCAACTACATATTAATATCTGTGTATTTAGAATGTGATGTTGTAAAAGTATATATAAACATACACACACAGTATCTTTCAAATCCCTCCTGTATGTTCCTCGTGGCATGTAGCTTTTTCACTAAACGGCGATCCAATCACCTCCCGTGGCGTGAAGCAATCATGCACTGACACCGTGAGCCAAGAAGTGATGCAATTTCCAGATCTGCAATATCGGTGAGAGAAGGTGATTGTCATGCGTTGGGGGACCTGATCATATTGCTGCTTTGAAGGACAAGTGAGAAGTTTGGACATGTAAAAATGTTGGGGCCCTGGAGCAAATGCTCTGTCTGCTACGCAGTTAATCTAGCCCTTGCTACCCTGTTTGTTTAACTACAATGTTAGTGATTTTTGCCAGTTAAAGAAAATAGTTCTAAGCAGCACAAACCATGGTAGAAAGAAATATTAGAATTTAGTTTACCGTAGGTTTTCTTCCACTCCTACTTTTTTAAGTTATATTTCTAAGGTTGTCACCATTTACTGCACAGGTTCTTGGACACTCTTCAAGAGTTTGTCTAGGGTGTGGTAAGTGGTGTAACATAGTAACATCAGTAATTTAGGTTGAAAAAAGACACAAATCCATTAACCATGCTTTTGATCCAAAAAATGGAAAAAACGCACACAAGTGATTTCAAATTGTGCCCCCAAAAGGCTATCTTACTTCTCGCTGGATTAACGAGCTAAAGGTAATCAGGTCCTTTTAACTTATTATATTTAAAGTATATTGTTTGCTAAAAATCACCTAGCCAATATTAAGCTTCTTTAAAAATTGAATTTAATAGAATAAAGTATATGGGTAGTGTATCCCATGTCTTTATTGTTCTTCCTGTAAATAACTTAATTATTAGTTAAATAACAACTTTTATTATTTTTTTAAGTCTTAATGAATGACCACTTCTTCTTTGCATTTTTTTTGTTTTTTTGATGAACAGGTCATCAGAAAGGCTAGCATTGGTTTTGTTTGCATAATATCATATCCTTTTTTGTAGCCCGCCTCTGTCCTTTTTAAGAACGGGTGCCAAGACTTGTACTTCATATTTAAGGTTTGGTGTTACCATTAAACAAAGCAGCAATGCAGAGCATACCCAGGAAATATCATTAAAAAACATAAATGTTGTTATATAGCCAAATATTGCTTAGCCTGCCACTTTGTGAAAGTACCCCAAGTTTGTGAGTCCTATCTAATTTTTCAAGGCTATATGAACAGACAACAGTGAGTGAATACCTAACTTACTAGCCTTTACAGCAGCTGAGATTGAAAAAATGTATTGTCAACAATTAATCACAAATCATTTTCATGATTTCCCTAACATGACTCTATTCCGGGTATAATTTACACATTTATTTATTCTCTTAAATGCATAACTTTGCATTTCTCAACATTAAATCTCACCTGCCATTTAGCTGCCTGGGCTTTCAATTTGACCAAATCTCCTTGTCCTACAGCCTGCTCCTGCTGTGTCCTCCAAAAGGGAGGGGTAGTGCTAAGGGTTGCAATTCTACAACAGGATAGCATCTTTTGCCATCCCTGATGCCTGGGTTTTCACTTCCTGCATCCTCGTGGGGAGCTGGAGATAGTGGCAGCAGGGAGAAGCTTTGGCCTTTGAAGCCAGCACCACCTCCTTTGGTGGTTGAGTACATGTGGGCGAATCCAGCAACATCATGCGTGACATTTGACTGGCAGATTTGACCTTACAAATTTCCTGTCATCTACAAACATTGACACATCACTTTTAATACCACTGCAAGGTCATTAATAAAACCATTAACAGTAGGAGTAGGATAGAACCCAGATTAACCTCCTTACCACTTTTATGCAGTTGGAGAATTTAAGCCAGTTTTCACTCCAGTTGCAAAAAAATGTCTATGTCTTTTCTTTTGTTCAATTACCTTTTATGTGAAACAGTATCAAGTATCTTTGTGAAATCCAAATAAATCCCATCTACTGAAAGACCTTGATCTATATTTTTGCTCATCTCTTTATAGAATATAATTAAGTTAGTCTGACATGATCTGTCCTTCATAAAAACCATGTTGACTATTACTAATGAAGTTATTGGAAAAAAAGTCTTCCTGAATATTATCCTTTAACACGCTTTCAAATAATTTCCCCACCACAGACAGCACTGCTTTACGTCAGTCTTCTGTCACCATACCAGACAAGAGAGACTGGAGATCAATTGAAATGGTCTAGCTATTTCTTGGCTAAGTTTCCGGAGTACCCTGGGATGTATACCATCTGGCCCTTGGGTTTTATGTGTTTTATTTGTATTTAGCAGTTTTATCACTCTGTTTTACGTTAGCTAATTGCATGACTGCCACATGTTTTTGTAACATTAAATAAAGTGCTATAGACAGAGGCAAAACATAGTTAAAACGTCTACCTTCTCTTGATCTTCTTTAACCAATATGCCAATTTTTTACCAACAGTTTTCTTTTTGGCTATCCTTTTCTCATTAACTACTCTTTTTGCAATTTTTGTTAGCCTTTTTGTATTTAATAAATTATGAACCTGATCTTTGTGGACATTGGCGGTGTTTTAAAAGGGACAGCTAAATTGTCTGGGTTAGTAGAGAGACAATTAGAGTGATGAGAGAAAGACAGAGTGGAGGAAGAAGAAAACAAATCTACTTGTACTTGTCCAAATGCTTCCCAGCCCCCCACCCATTGTTTCTTGGTACCCAGGACTTAATTATTTCAGGGCTGTCCAGGTAAAATTGGAACAATGCCTTTAGCAAAGGAAAGGAAATTAATTAATTTCTTGTATTAATATCATGAACTTTCATTAGTCTATTCACTAAAATGTGAGTTGGCAAAAACATTATAGTAACATGCATAGGTTGAACTAAATTCCAACTCCCTAAATACTAACTGTTGCCAATAGGCATTTGCACTTGCATAAATTAACACTTGGCTTGCTTCTTCTCAGCTGCAGGAGTTAAGAAAAAGCAAACAAACATGAAATGCATGTCTGCCCCCTCCCCACACACCACCATTGCAAATGTACATAAACGTAGATATAAAACAGATGTTCCACAGACTGCTTCTCAGCCGCCATGTGCAGTGGGGTAGAGAGTAATAAAATACTAATGTATTGTGCTTAGTGGGTTGGGGATTAGTTGGGGAAGTAAAAAAAGCCTGGTGGCCTTATGGATCAAGTGTCAAATTCTGGATCTAGGGCAGTGAATTTGTGTACCAACAAGGTTGTTTTTATTAATGGAAGAGATTGGAAGTATCATTATGAATTTATCATGATGTACTGAACATATCTCTTCAAATAGCCATGCTGGAAACTTTCAAGTTAAAAAAGTCAAAGTCATGTTCTGCTAAACATAAGATATAAAATAAAGATATATTGTCCTTCTAGATTCTGGTATGTATTAATGTTCAAATCTGATTATGTTTTGTTATTAACTGGATTAATCACAGCACTCTTATTTAAATGTAATAAGTATGGCACTGGAACAAGATAAGGTATGCCAAGTAATGCAGGGCATGAATTAAAGTTGTTACAATCCCTATGTGTGGCTGTGATTTTTCTAAGTTCAGGTAATATTATCAATCACGCGAATCATGCGAGGGCAGTAAATTTTAACCTTCAAAGCTTAAAAAGAGATGTACGGTATATAGAATGGTATATAATGTTTTCTCATTCACTAGTAACAGGCACTATATATACATATATATATTTTTAGCTATAATGTTGAGTGGCAGATGCGCAAAGATGAGATTTTTTTGTGGAATACAACTGCCATTATCCATTATTACGATGAGGGTGAGAGCAGTTGTAGCTCCCAAAAGCATGTGCCCCTGCAAAAAAGGATAACATATTAGTAGATATGCTTTAGTGACTTAGAGTCTGTATTGGTCACCTACACAGGATTTGTGTGAAAAGTATGGACAGGCATGGATCTATTAAATAATTGCAGGGTGAGAGCTTGTAAGAAAATTATTTTGTTGTTGTTACTTTTACTATTTGGCATGTATATGTGGTAAAGGTATTTGTATACAGTATTTCCCTAGTAAAGTGTAAGTTGCTTATAATGTTTTCCCTATAGCTAACTATAGAAAAAAATAAGAAAATTCCCATGGGAAAAGTGAATCTAGACCCCTGGCCATAGAAAGGCTCTTGGACGCTGATGTGCTTTTAATCTAATAGGTTTTATAAGAGGGGAGGAAAAAGAGGTGGACTACAGGAGGCCAATTACTATTCTGCTTTTACCACCATCTGTCAGATCTTATTTATAAACCAACTTCAAAGCTACTACACAGATAGAAAAACACATGTTTTAGCTTCTATTAATATGTTAAATAATGGTAAATGTTGCCATTTAAAGATAAAACTAGAGCTAGACATTAGTTTTTTACTTGACTAGTGCATCTGCTGTTGTGCCTATGATGTTTACAACACATTGATGAACGTTCAGCATGATCTGCTACTAGGGGTAAGCATCTAGTGTTCAGTGTTTCACTTTGCCGTGATATTAGCTTGCCACAGCAGTACTTGCCAGTTAGTATTCAACCTACGTGGTCTTAATCATTAGAAAACAAGCACTAATGTCTTTTTTAATTACTTTATGCACAGTATGTCAGCAGCTAATTAGTTATGACTGATTCTGTCAATTTCATTGTATTTTCCAAACACAACACAGCAACTCACAAAGAATAGCAATCGGCCATTATTACAACTAGTGCCACCGACTTTATGATTAAGTATCAGTTTGCTTGTCCTTTTTGCAGGTCATTTACCACATTCACAACAAATATTTTTCAAATTCTCATTCACAAAAAAACCCAAGTAGCAAATTAGTAAAGGAAAGGAAAGCATCATATCTACGATCTTGTAAAAGGTGTTACATATGGAATAGTTCTTTAAAGAGGGTCAGATCTTCTATAGGACACACTCTCTATAGAATAGTATTAATATTCTTATTATAATCTTTTATTTATGCAGCACCAACAATTTCCGCAGCACTTAATACAACATATATATATATTCAAAGCGTACGACAAGACGACTAAGACAAACTGATACATAAGGTGGAGAGAGCCCTGCTTGCAAGCTTACAATCTTGAGGGAATGGGGTGAATATTTAGTAATTTAATAATAGTTTGCTGAAGATGAGAAAGTTTAAACTCTAGCAATTTGTAAGGCTAAATTCATTGGGATTAGCCCTTTACTGAAATATAATAGTGTCAGCAGCTGCAATCTTTAGCTCTCCTGCAATGTCCTGGGCGGCTAAATACCAACTTATCTCTCACCTGTTCTAAATACATTTCATCATTTTGCCCACTATAATTGGTCCCTTTTAAATAAGTGAATGCGGTCCACCATCATTAGCCTATATCAATTTTACCTCCTGTGTGTCTTCACACTGACTTCCTTTCAGTCTAAAACGGTCTTCTCATTACCAACTCAACAGACTCTTTATAAATAGTGATAGCAAAAATCTAAAGGCACTCCCAACTCGCTAAAAATGTAGGTTCATGGAAACAATACCGATCCATATTTTAGTTAGGGAATATCGTATTGTGAAATAACTGAATTATATGATGCCCACTACGTTTCTCTTTTTTATGAATATCAATGTTTTGAGAAACACTAGCCCAGCAGTGGAAGTCTGGAGAGAATGCTTACCAGTGGGGACATCCAGATTATTTTTCTAATATTATTGATGTTGTACAAAATATATAATCAGTAAACATTTAACCTATAGATTGTTTCCATAATTCCTACTATGGGATTATTAAATCTGTGTGACATCATTATAACTCAATAATTAGTTTAATATATGAATTATTTGAACCTTTATTGATTAAACATATATAGCCCCAGATGACGTTATAAGATTTTTCAAACAAAATTGGCAACTTTTATCTAAAACCAAATATTACATAATTTTTGCAATGTTTTGCTGACAATATATAATATTAATCTTTTGTTCTTCTGTTTTGCTTCCACAGACTAAAACTGGTTTTGCACAATTGTATAATGAAGGTTCAGAGAATGCATATGATGTACGTATCCGACTTACTAAGGAAGCATTAACAATACAGAAACAAGACGTGATCTGTGTCACTGGAACCGACCACAGTGCAAATGTAAGTGCTTTACCAAATAAACCAATGCATTTCCATATATACATATCATTTATCTGCATGCTCTTATTGCGTTACATTACAATACAATATTATTCCTAAATAGTCATTTGCATTCTATGTTTAGTAACGATAATAGTATATATAAACATTTCATTGTGACAAAACCGGTGTTTTTTAAACACATATTTAGTAAAACACTTGGTTATGTTACCTGGGATTCATATATTTACAATAAATGCTAATACATTCATTAACAAAATACCTAAGTTTCGCCCATTGCCTCTCTTTACGAACCTCCTGTAAGCATATCTTATGAGAGTAAGGCCTAGCTTAGGGTCAGTGACACCTGGGGCAGTATTTCTTCTGTGCCCTCCCCATAACTTAGACGCATACAAATTAACACAGAGACTCACGCTAACATCCAATCATTCTAAAAGAATTGTTCAGTTTTAATTTGATCATAACTGCAATAAATCTATAATATAATAAAATATATATGTTGTTTATAACATATCTTGGAAGTAGCAGCTATATTACGTGGCAAAGCTTGCCATAGCTTAGATTTTATAACATCTTTTCTTTTCTGTGACGGCAAAATGCATAAGTACTCACAGAGGGTTAGGGTTACTCACTCAATATACATTCTTCTATAGTAGATAGTAGGTATAGTAGAGTCGTGGCGTTTAAGGTTGCCTGCTGCATAGTTTCTAGAGCTTAGAATGAATGAATGAAGTGCTATTAACCATATTGAATGTACAATAATGCACAACATTTTCCTAACTGGTGCATAGATAAAAATAACTATTACATAGTATTAGGACATTGACAGTGTATATTACCATTCCCTATTGATGGTAACGATGGAGAATTAAAGACCATTCATATAATTCATATTATTCCCTCAAGTTACTATGCTTGAGCAAATAATATGAAACATACTCTAATTTTTTCCCCTCATGAGTGCATGAGTGTAACCATTGTAACCTGGTTAACAATCATTTTAATTTCCAGTCCTTGAATTTCTGTTCTTGTCATAAGAGATTGTCTAACATATTTGATTCTAAATGTATTTTATGATATGTTTATTTATTTATTTGTAATAATCTCTGCTTATAAAACAAATGTTTAAAGGTAAAATTTGATAACCGTAATTAATACAATATATTAGTTCTTCATACCATTTTTCCTGATGTGTATAGTCGCAAGTATATATAGTAATAAAAATAAATATTATGAAATCAAAATATACCTTATCAGTTGATCTGAATTTAGGATATTTAGCAACTCCCTGTAGTTTACTAAATGTTTTGAGCAGATAAGCACAAATTAAAACATTTACAAATATTTTCAATGTATCATATATCTAGTTTAATGCACAACCAGTTTGCACACCCAGGAAAAATATATTAACCCCTTAAGGACAACGGGCTTTGTCGTGAAGGGGTTAAGCTCTCAGAGGAGATGCCACAAAGAAAATGATTAGCTTATTAACCCCAAAACGGTGATTGTAATTTACTCTAAAATAAAATATATTGATAAACTCCAGTGGAAATATCTTTTAAAATGGTTAGAAGCAATATAGTATGCAATAAGTCCAAATTCTTTACTGGTAAAACTAATGGGAGGCTACAGGACATCAAAGACGTGAATAGGTAGCATCCAGTTATGGTCACCCCCATTGATTAACACACCAGACACCATTTTCTATGAAGGAAAATTGTGGACCACATGACTGAGGTAGCGCCAATGCGTCGCCCTCTTTTACCCCCCCAAATGAATACACAAACACAAAGTAAATAATATAATGTTTTATTATAAGTCAACTATGGAAAAATAAGGCCACCTGTGCAGTCCGCTTTACGCCTTCCACACCGTGACACAGGTATAAATAACTTTATTCATAGTAAAATGAACTTTATTTGAAAACACAATATAAACATAATATATAATATGGCGATGCACGTGCCGCACCACCTGACTTACTTGTGACACGTGCAAGCCTTAAATAAAACAATTGTAAACAAAATCTAAAGGCTACAAATTGTAACCCTAAATTGTAAACAACGACTTACATAACTGTAAACTACCGACCCGGCTGGCACAGGCGTAAAACCGTAAAAACCGTAGAGACCACCGGCGTCCCCTGCACGGCAGCCATTGTCACGGCTGGATTCACCAAGGCACAAGCCCAAGGAGTGTCCTTCACTTAGGCCGAGGGCCTGTGCACCACGGGTCAAACCACACCTAAAGGTGGTTAACCCTTGCTCTATGCCAGCTTGATAACCAACCGCCAAGGAACAAAAAGAGGGGTGGGAGGGAGGGAAGCTTTCCAGGTCAATTGAAAAAGTGACCTAAACAGGGTTGGCTCCCATATATATAGTGACCCCCACCCCTAAGCACAGTAGGATGATACGCACCTATCATTGTCAGCTCAGGGCCATCAATCAACATTGACTGACAGCCCCCGAGCATGAAAACAGGAAAAAGGGAGGGGGAGAGGGCTGCCTGACGTCCCCTCAGTCATGCGCCCCTCTTGCTCCATGCTCTCGCCTGGGGCTTTCTTATTACCACAGCACCGCAATACCAAAATAACATTTTTGTATTAAGATTTCAATTTAACATTAACCTTTTACTTGCCAAAACATAAACTTTTATGACACCAAGTACATCAACCACCATTGTTAACATTTCTTATACACCATCAACCAAAAGATCCCAAGGATAACCAGTTATAACCAACTTAATTAATGGCTGATATGGGCGTATCCACTTGTATCCCTGCTGGAACTGCTATCTTTCCCACAACCACATGACTACTTGAGTCATAACGGCAAGTGCCCCTAGAGTGTTCTGCAATTACTCTTAAGGCTCTGTGCATCACGAGTAACCATGCCTATATCTAACTCCTGCAACATACCAGCCTCAAACCTCCTCTGGACCTTTAAGTCCTGCGGGATCTGGCCTTTGCATGCCAAACCTTACAAACACTACCCCTCATAATTCCTTCTATTACCTCTCTGAGGGCGAGGTAATATCTCCTGATATGCAGCTCCAGGGATCCTTTTGATTATATATGCATTCAGAAGTCTTTTGTTTCACCCTAGAAAGTGGAAGTTATTTTAGTCATGATGCTATGGAAGCATTTTAAAACAAATCTTAAGAAGATATTTTCCTGGATATTTCCAACAGACTTGCACGTCATTTGTCTCACCAGAATTCAAAAATACACAGTATCCAAAATAACTACTTGCAACAGCACATTTTCATCTATTACTTACTAGTCAAGCAACAATAATTAGTTAATTATTTTAGTGCAAGGAGGTTTCTTTTGATTTTTTTTAGAATGCATTTTCTCTGTACCGTTCCTCTATTCATTAAAAACAAAAACTTTATTAATTGCATACCCAAAGTATTATCTTTCTACTATTTTAGAGATTATATAAGATTATTTTGTAACTCGGATGTTAAAATTTAGCAATGTCAAACTGCTTTTTTATAGCATGTTGCTTCTGCACAACATTATATTTTCTCACTAAAGGCTACAAGGCAAATATGGGTATGTTTCATTGGATCATGATAATATTATCATATTTTTTTATTATATAATACAATTTTTCAAGGCATGGATAGAATAATGCACTTAAACTATTACTACTATTACTATTACTACTACTACTACTACTACGACTACTACTAATAATAATGATAATTAGTATGTGTGTTACTTCATTAATCCCCACCTTCTGATTTGTAAAGTACTCAAACTTTGTTGTAAGCATTGGAGATAACTGAAAGTCATAATTTGTGTTTGCACTTTATAACCTAGCTAAATGAATTGTGAGGTCTTGTTAGTAAAGTAAACCCAATCGAGCTTGAAGCAGGGAAATATATTATGTTTTGTTTTTTTTGCCCAACCTTACATAACATCATCCTGACTTTTGTTTCTGCTCATTGCAAAACATATTGGAAATTGTCTTACTTTCAAAATGAAAGGAAAATCACTATCTGATCAACCAAATCAACAAGGTATCCAAATGTCAGGAACTGGGTCCATACAGATGACTGTAATGACCCAGAGCACCCAAAGATGCAGTTCAGGAGTTATTGCGCAGTAGCGGAGTAGGACAGGGCCTGGTGCAGGGCAACTGCACTCTCCAGGGTGTTGAGCACCTAGGGTTGTGCAGCCATATACCAGCACCCTGACATAGCAGCAGATGTCGTCCAGAACAAAGCAGAACCTGGAGATATCCTGCAGGCATCCTGGAGCAGGCATGAAACATAGCACTAGAATTATATGCAGGATGCTGCAAGCTGGAAGTTGGGAAGCTAAGCAGAGTAAAAGCAGAAGCATAGTGAGCAAGTGGGGCAGTGCAAGCAAGGGGGACAGAGCAAGGAATAGGGAATGGGAGACCAAGCAAGAAACATAGCCATACAAGACATACATGTACAGGACATAACAAAGGAAAGGGAACAAGGCAAGGAACACAGGGGATGGAGTAAGGAGCCGAGATCCTCAGACGCTTCTCCTTTAAGCAAGGATAGGAAATCTTAATGGCGGAGAGGAGAGAGAAACCGAGATCCTCAGTTGATTCAGGGAAATAGAGGGCAAAGGTACATACGAGACAGACAAACATGAATACAGGAAATAGCCTAGGACTATGTGATAACAGTTGGAGATTCCGTCACATCATATGGCCATAGTATGCTTAGCCCACCACTACGCCACAGTACGCCAATATACGGTGGGTCCTAATGCTAAACCCTGCCTACTGAATCACTAATAAGCTGAAACCAAACATTGAATCTAAACACAAAACCAAGGACATACCTTTAGACTGCAGACTGAGACAAACTTAACAAATGTGTGGGGTACAACTTATAAAGGAAACAGAGCTGAAGCAAAGAGCAGAACTGGAATCAAGGAATCAGAAGCACAGAACAGATCATATGGAAATCCAGGAATGGATTACAGCAAAGGGGGGAACTCTAGCGAGATGGGGGAACTCTAGCGAGACGGAGGGAACTCCAGCAAAATGGGGGAAACAAAAGAGAAGCAGCTCCGCAGCCTGGATGGAGCCTGACACCATGCTCTGTATCATTTGTATCTCCTGACATTTGCAACAACGTACGTGCAACCAAATATTTTTTAGCCTAGAGGACTAATCGCTTATTTGGGAATCCCATGCCCACGCCGAGCTCTTCCTTTGTCCCACTGCATTGCAAACAGAGGGACTACTCACACATACCTGAGAACTTGCAGTGTTTCACTAGGAGTCTCCTGGTGAAGGATGCCTCCCTAGGGACTCACACAAAAGTTCAAGTGAAACCATACTGACAGCAGTCCCCTGGCATGCATGAATTATGATACCACGGTAGCCCCCCACACTATAACCCCCATTAGAAAACAATGCAAACAATTTTAAAAAACAATAGATGAGCATACATTTGTATAAATATATTTATTTCCCATGTTTTAGATTTAAAAAATGAGCTCTGGACTACATCATGGCCCGCTGAAATATTGATGATGGGATACAATTCTTCTGCACACTCCCTGACAATCCCCGGAATTGTAGAAACAGCCCAATTTAAGCACGTAGTGACAAAACTCTGGAAATGGGTCACAGATGCTAAACCACAACTGTATTAAAAAATCCACATTCAGCTGCATGCTAATTTTAGCCTATAAGCCCTGAAGGTTTTCTTTTAGTTTTGGTACATATTTCTATTGTTTTATGTTTTGTAATTGTACTTTTCTGTTTGATCCAACCCAGCTCCCAAATGCTGAAATGCACTTGTCAGACATGTTTATTTTATTTTCAGTTCAGTTATTTTCAGTTCAAAGACACAATGCTTGTATTGCTTTATAAAAAATAGAAAATACTATCGCTATTAAGACTTGACTTGGTATGCAGTATTGTCCTAATGCTCTTTGTGGCGATAAAATAACAGCTTACTCTTTCAGATTCTGTTCAGCATTGCATTCTATTATTAAGCATGTGGAGAAAGAGAAAATATTAAATATATATTTACTGTAGATATACTTGATAAAAAAACAATGTAAAGAATATGAACTGTTCAGGAAGGCTGACTTTGGAAAGTTTCCCATTTGACTGTAAATAAATATATTATGAACACTTAAAGAACTAAAAGTATCTGTTTTTGGTTAACTTAGTAAATATAGCCTAGAAAATAAGCAAAAGGGAAAGAAAAAAAAAACAGCATTTTTTTTCTTATATTTAAAGATAGGAAATGTAAACTAGCTTCACATGTTTCATGAGAAATGTACATTATGAGAAAAGCAGATTAAAGTTATCCACACACATTGAGCTCTCCCACCAGGTTTCACAAATCTAATGCCAGCTAACAAGTTAAGCCTCCTTGTGAAAATTATATATACGAAAATAAAAGAGTAAGTTGCAGAAAATTTTGATTTGCGATATTAGTAGAATTTCAGTGATTTCTTATGCTGTTCTGCAGAGGTACTAATGTAAAGTTATTAAACACTCTAACTTTAGGCCTAACTTTAGACATAGCCAAAATTCTTTGTTGTATAATGTAAAACTATTAGTTAGTTTGAACAATTTGTTTCAAATTGTTTCATTTTTCATTGGCTTTTTTTAGAAAAAAAATTGTACATGGCACCTGTTTTACAGTAAATAACAATATACAGTATACATATGTCTTAGATGTGTATGCAATACAAATAAATATACCAGACAACAATGTGAATAGTTAGCAAAACAAAAAGAATTATGCATATAAATATTTACCTAAATTTTATTTTTTTTCCAATTTTTTAAAGCGCAGAACTGTTACACTTCACAGAGACCCCGTTGGAGGACTGGGTTTAAGTATTAAGGTAGGTGAAATTATAATTCTAACATAAAATAAGACATTAGGAACACCTTAACTATTATAAAGAGGCTGTGCTAAGAACAATCCAAATGATGGTAATTCATTATCTGGTTATGAAAAAAATATTAGACATTGCCAACCATCCCCTCTTTATAGGTAGCAAAATTGTACTGTATATCTGAAAATAAAGTCATATGGGTTTTGCATATATATATATATCAGCCAGAACATTATGACCACTGACAGGTGAAGGTAATAACACTGATAATCTTGTTATCATAGCACCTGTTAGTGGGTGGGATATATTAGGCAGCAAGTAAACATTGCATCCTCAAAGTTGGGTAAGTGTAAGGATCTGCGTGACTTTGAGCTCAGAGCATCTGCAGCTCTTGTGGGTTGTTTCTGGTCTGCAGTGGTCAGTACCTATCAAAGAAGGAAAAGGAGTGAACTAGCAACAGGGTTATGGGCAGCCAAGGCTCATTGATGCACGTGGTGGGAAAAGGCTGGCCCATGTGGTCAAATCCAACAGATGAGCTATTGTAGTTCAAATTGCAAAAGAAGTTCTGGTAGAAAGATGTCAGAACACACCGTGCATCACAGTTTGTTCCGTAGCCGCAGATCAGTCAAGGTGCCCATGCTGACCCCTTTCTACTGCCAAAAGCGCCTACAATGGGCACGTGAGCATAAGAACAGGTCCACAAAGCAATGGAAGAAGGAGGCCTGGTCTGAAGAATCATGTTTTCTTTTACATCATGCGGAAGGCCGGGTGCGTTGCTTACCTGGAAAACACATGGCACCAGGAGACATCCATGGAGGCCTCACCTCGTAACTCACAGGTCTTAAAGGATCTGCTGATAATGTCTTGATGTCAGATACCATAGCACACGTTCAGAGGTCTAGAGGAGTCCATGCCTCGACAGTCAGGGCTGTTTTGGAGGGAAAAGAGGGACCTACACAATATTAGGCAGGTGGTCATAATATTATTGCTGATCGGTATATATATATATATATCCTTATTGTCTCAAACCTAATATCCAGACAGACAAATTGCAGCTGCTCTACTTTTATAGCACTAGCGGCAAAGGAAATATATATTTAAAAACACCCGTAGTGATAAAGACAGTGTTACACTATATAATGATGCTGCGTATTTAGTGGTAATAAAATGCTGCACTACATAATTGTTATATTCAAATATCTTGTGGGTGGAGAATTCAATTACAGGTTTGCAAAGTGTCCTGTGTACGATAATAATATTCCTGCGAACGGCTATTAGCTTCAGCTGCACTACATTCAATTTACGGAGGTTCATTATTTGCTACTTTAAAACCTCTACAACTGAATGTCACCAGAATATTTTGTTTTCATACCATTTGAATTTATTAGCATAAACCTTTAGTTTATGTGTGAAATAAATACCAGACTATTTTCTCTCTTTTTTATTTCATTGTCCAATCAAATCCAATGCCATTACTGTCTCAAGCAAAAAGACTAACTGCAGCCCTCAAGGGTAAATGTATAATTCTATACATGGTTTCTTTTTCAAAAAAGGTTTTATGAGAAGCACTTGATTTTTCTAAATAGAACTGTCCCTTTGTTCTTTCACATAATCCCAGCAATGGATGTTGAGTTGTGACATTTGGATTCTTAGCAATTCCAAAAACTGTGATGAAAAATTTACTTTTAAGGCTTATCCAGTGCTTTAAGGTTTTTCCAGGTTATGTGGAAGCCGTGTGTATGTTTGGAGTCCATTCTCAGCAAAATCAATTTCCCTCTATTGAGTATTGCCATTCTCAAAAAAAGTGTCCACATAATATGTTAGTTCAATTACTTTAGTTAGTATTTTGTTAGGGCTTTTAGTTCTGTAAGAACAGTGGTGCCTCCAGCTTTCATATTTACGGGGGGCATATGGGGCGCCAGGGACCAAAGTAGGGAGCCCAATTATAAAACGGTACATATAAACTATATATATATATATATATATATATATATATATATATATATATATATATGGTAATAGAAGTATTATTAAACACTCATCTACACACACCAGACAAGCCAGAAGGCTTGTTTTTCCCTCAGAAATCTCATGGTGCTTTCACAACCACAAGGGATTCTGGGTAGGCACATGCAAATAAGGTTAACAATTATCACCTTTTGCCTATATATCCACTTTATACATGGATTGCTTGAAAGTAATTGCCCGCTGTAGAAGACAGCCTTTAAACAAAACTCAGGAAGAGGTAAAATAGCCAGATCACCACCGGAGTTTTGTCTGCTATATATTAATATTTGACCCTGCTGCCAATATATATTATTAGCCCCTGCTGCCGATATATATTAATATTAGCCCCTACTGCTGATATTTATTGAAATACTAGACCCTGCTGCGGATATACACTTATATTATACCCTGCTGCCGATATACATAAAAATGATACCCTGCTGCGGATATATACTTATATTATACTGCCAAAATATATTAATATTCGTCCCTGCTGCCGATATATATTTTTAGTCCCTGCTTCCGATGTATATTAATATTAGCCCCTGCAGCCAATATATATTAATTATTAGCCCCTGCTGCCAATATTATATATAAATATTTGCCCCCTGCGGCCAATATATAAATATTTACACCTGCTGCCAAACAATATAACTATTTGCCCCTTGCTGCTAATTATTATTAATATATATATATATTATATTATTTTAAATTATTTTATTTAAAGGGATAGATTTTATTTTTATAAAATTTTTTAAAGGGGGGGGACCCTGTTGCCAATATATTCCAAGGTATCGATCAACTGAATAGCACATACAAATCCTATATTTGCAGGTAAACATAAATAATGAATAGAAACATAGCAGATACAGATCAACAGAATAACACAAAACCCACCTTTGCAGGTATATATCAATTGGAAATTACATATAAACTCTGCATTAAAGGTATAGATAAAACCCCCTGAATTACAGCCATAGATCACAGGTCACACGCCCCAAAGCAAACCCTGGTGTCCACATTGCCCACGTAGAACCTGACAAGCACCCGTCAAACAGCCCAGAATGAGTCAACTTTGTCCCCAAACAGCTGAGCGTACGCCATCTTTGTCCCATAAACAAGCTACCTGTGCTTAAACACCCTGCTTATATCATCTTTGCTTTTTTGACAAATCAATAATACACCTATGATTCACACAAACACTTTTATAGTCACTCACTAATTCACTTTCATTCACACAATCATTTATTTTTCCACACAAATAATATACACATATTCATTAATACACCCACACAATAATCCATTCATTTTCTCTCTCATTCTGACTCTTTATTTCAATATTCTTGCCACCCTCCCTTCTGCCCTATCTACCCCCTCTCCCCTCCCTATCTACCCCTCCCCTCCTTATCTATGCTATCTACCCCCCTCTCCCTCCCTATCTACCCTATCTACCCCTTCTCACTCCCTATCTACCCCTTCTCACTCCCTTCTGCCCTATCTATCTCTTCTCACTCCCTATCTACCCTATCTACCTCTTCTTACTCCCTATCTACCCCCTCCTCACTTTCTACCCTCTCCCCCCTTTGAGGTTCACTTACCTTGTAGAAGTCCAGTGGTGGGATGGAGAGGCCTCTGTCTCCCTGTTCTGGCACGGTGCACATGGCTTCACTGCTGAGTGCCGGAATATGACATCATATTCTGGCGCTCATCTTGAAATACCTAGCGGAGAAGAGTGAGGGGCGCTGAACGGTTGCTGAAAACGTATTCCTTTCTCTCTCCTCACGTCTATTACACAAAAAAAGACGGCTTTTCAATTGGGGGGGCACACGGGGGGCACAGTATGATGTAGGGGGGCCATGGCCCCCTATGGCCGCCCCTGCCGATGCCACTGTGTAAGAAATAGACCTAGTTCCGTATATACACATTAGGAATTGATAAAATGTCCCTGCAAAGAACATATGTTTTTAATAACCAGACATAACTTTTAGGAGGTCTTTTGGGATGCTACCTCAGGCAAGACACAATCCAAAAGAAGTATGTGTATAATCCATATAAGGTAGTATATTTAGCCTAAGCAATATCAACCGATGTATAAACATTCATGAATAACATAGTAAGGTATCTCTTCCATGCATACATACATCATCTATAGTAGATTCCACCAACGTGTGAACAACTTCTGTGGTTTTGTGTTATAAATGGTCAGAGGGACATTTATATATTCAAGTAACGGCAAGATTTAATGTTAACAGAGAGCATTTAGATATCCCTATAAAGGGGAGATCTAACAAGATCTCACGCCAGAGTCTTGCTTATAGCCTTGTTACATCTAAAATGTTTTCCTGGCAAGACTTCTCATTAGATGTTCTCATTAGCTCTTTTTATTTTTTTTCATATTTACTTACCTATTTTTCGAACCTTGAATCCATTTCCTTGGTTTGTTTCTGGATGGATTAGTAAAGATTTTTATGTCCCTAAATGTTCTAAAATGTTGCAATTTGTTTAATGGGATGTTGTTAAGACTACAAGGGATGCATAATTTATCAAATTAAGCACACCAATTTAATATGCACTATCAATACTATTTACTCTATAAAATGCCAAAAATAATTTGTTTTGTTTTTTCATCTAGATATCTTAGTAAAGGTGTTCCATTTCTACCCATGTTAGGAAACATCTCTTACAACTTCATTGGTTATTCAGTGTCAGTTTCTGTTGGCATCTTTGCTTTTCAGGTGCTCTTAGCTCCTTCTATAATCAGAAATGGAAATCATATGCCATCATTGTCATTATGATTTCTACCTAGAATGTGTGTGCTGTGGTTGTGTATGGTAATAAATGTGTCAACATAGTTTGTAAAAAAAAACATGTCTTACAATATTCTTGTACCCATATGATTTTAGAGTCCAAAATCTTCACAAAATGTTTTATTATCAACCAAAAACAATTCGCTTTTTAGGCTGAAACAGTTTAACAGTTGTAACTACATAATATAGCTGTAATATTATTGTGAATACACAGTTTTGCTATTCTTGCTATTCAAAAGTATTATATCATAAATGCAGAATTTATATTTTCCAAAGAAATCAAAATGATCGAAAATCCATCTACTTATAGAGTCTTAGATGCTGTGTGTATTTGAAAAGTGTGCATATGGACAAAACAGAACAGATTTAACATTTATAGAGAGATTTTGAACTACTGGTGTATTTGCCACAATGTGTTTGAATATTAAACTGCATTAAAGAAGGAACACAATGTTATTGCGCATTTCTAATTTACACTCTCTTGGTTTTACAGGGTGGAGCCCAACATAAAGTGCCTGTAGTTATATCAAAAATCTTCAAAGGTCAAGCAGGTAAAAAAAGAAACGCGTGGTAAAATAATGGGCAGTGGAGTAATAAGGTTTAAAAAAGCATCGCTCATCACTGTTAGGTGATAAAATGATTAAATATATCTCAGTTTTATTAAGGCAAAAGATTGGCTTCTGTAACTTTAAAAGGTCACTACCTATCTATTTTTACACATTAAAATTGTTACATATTGGTTTCTTTTCAAATTACTTGTTTTATTATTATTATTAGTACTTTGCTAATACATTTTTTAACTAAACAACCTCGCTCTATATTTGTTTGGTTCATGGTGATGATATCCCTTTAAAGGGGCAGTCTAGCCATCATTGCATATGAAAATTTAAGAGGTCCCTCTAAATGTACATGGTGTCCCTTTTGCAAATGAATTGCTGGATTCTGCAGAATCACTATATGCATTCACCCCTACCCTCGCCTCCAGCACTTTTGCGTGCAGATGTGTTTGACTGATACACTTACCAACAGTCAGCTCAAGTTCTGGGTCGCCGAACACTGAAACCAGGGTTTGTTCTGATCCCCATGTACACGCACAAGTACTCCTATTGATTTTATCATCAGAGCACAGAGGATGAGGGCAGCTGCAGCTACACAGTTGCAGATTCTACCTAAATCAAGTACTTTTATTTTTCATTCTTTTCAGTTTTTAAGGAGTACATATTAAAGTGCTTGCAGAGTATGTTAATATACATTATTGCTTAGTGGAGCTTCCAGGGACAGTAAACTGACCCTTTAAGTAACTTACTATTAGATTACAACTCTGGAAATGTTAGATTACAACTCTGGAAATTTTTTCATGAACATAGATAACGAAACCACTAAAAGCCACAGATATGTCAACTAGACCTGTGCTAGAAGGAATGGAAGTGGCAGGGGAGTGTTTCTCTCTAATTGAAAGTCTATTCATGAATGTTTAGACTTTCTCTTACATCTGTGCTAGCAAAATATCATCTTAACTCATTGTTTACAGCAAGTCCAATACACTTAATGGATGTTCTCTTCCTTTTTATATATTATTTTTTTAAAAGACGATTTTGCTTGAAATGTTTGGTAAAAGAAATAAAAACACTTTTAAGCCTTTACAATATTTTTAAACTACACAGACCACAAACTTTTAAAACGCTAAGGGTTAATTATGCTAAAATGTTTTTGGAAGACTTTGGCTATGTGACTTTGTCGACACATACAAAACATGTCAATATTTATTTTTGATGAAACGATTTATGAAACATTCTTACAATGAATGACACGAAGAATACAATATTATTGAATCAGAGAGCTTCTTAGAAAGGTCAGTTCTGTTGATGATTTGAAAACTGTCACTCTAATAGAAGCTGTTGAGTAGTGATGAGTGAATCATTTCCAGAACTCAAAAAACACTTTTCCTGTGAGTCGAATGCCTTCAAGCGTAGAAAGGTAATTTTATGTTTAAACTGAAAGTTCTCGGAGACGATTAATGCATTTGACATAACATTAAGTATAAAATGACAAATATGTTGTGTTCACTCAATTTACCAGAAACATATGGTGTATTTTTTAGTACAGTATTTTTCTTATTAGGTGCATTCTTGAGCTATACTATAAATCAAAGGGTAACATTCAGTTTTTTCAACCCTCAAGGTTTCCGGAAAGAGTTCCGTATTCAGATTATTGTACACCTTTTTTCAAGTAAATCACAGGAAAGGCAGCTACCATTACTAAATACACAACCCCCAAGTTAACCCTTGTTAGAATACCCAAAACTATTACATTTAAAGCAAGACAAATGCTCTTTCTTTCTTTACATCTATAGTATATGTTGATGATTATTTTTCCAAACATATAATCTACCTCAACAACTGCAATCCTTCACATAAGGACCTGGGTAACTTTTTTTTTATTTCACATGTTTATTTTTATAATATTTCTGATTTATGGTGGTAGACAGGATAGATTATAAAAAAAGAAATTGTAAGTATACATTTTTGTAAATGTACAATCACCATTTTTAGAATTTTAGAATATGCAACTTCACAAATCCAAAGTAGTTATTGTCCTATTTTTTTCCCACTGTATATTTTTTGGCAAAATAAATATTTAAGTCCAAGGGAAATTTAGATGTTATGGGTCTGTGGCTAAGGTGGCAAAACTGGAGTAACAGCTGATTTCGTGTCCCCATGGTATACATATAAACTTATACAATGCTTTTTCTCAACACCATTTTGTTGTTTTGTTTAGTATACTGAACTTTGAAATACAGGATTTGGAAAAGTGACAGATTCAATTTAAGGGGATTGTCAGTAGGCTAAAATAAAAACTTTGGAGATGTGTTTGAAATT
This sequence comes from Spea multiplicata, assembly GCA_009364415.1. Lineage (NCBI taxonomy): Eukaryota > Metazoa > Chordata > Amphibia > Anura > Pelobatidae > Spea > Spea multiplicata. Next base: position 3,529,677 of record VKOC01000010.1, read on the forward strand.
CTGAAATGCACATTATTGTTTCTTGAGAGACTTCCAGTTTGTGTTCCACATTTTAATATAACACTCTCTAATAACCAGTTTTTCATGGTACATGCTTCCCTCAAATATACTGGTTCTGTGCTCAACAAAGAGTTTGTAAGCTCTAATTTGATTTGCTGGATATCCTTATAAAATGTAATTAATTCTAACTTTTATGTTAAAAATATTGAAATTGTTTTAGATTTGAATTTGTATGCTTTCTGTTGAAAATTGTGTGGCTGATCCCAAAATTCTTGGGAACCTAAGAAAGACATGGTTATGCTTTGAGGTATATGTGATCATGCATAACCCCTTAACGATCTTAGGATGTACTGTTATGCCCTCAAAAAATAAGCCGTTTTTAAAAGTAAAAAATATAAAAAAATATATAAAAAAGTACTTAATCACCTTGTAACCCGTTCTACTAGAAATCTAAAAAAAAAATAATTTCTGCCCAACCCAAAATGTATTTAAAATATTATTAATACTAAAAATAGTGTGATATGCACAGGCACAATTGTGATTTTTTTATTTTTCCTGTAAATACTCTTTATCTGCAGACCTGGAGGTCACATGGTATTACAGGACATACCATACTGAGCTGATTGCTAATGGCAGTTCTAATGAAATCATCCTTATTAATGGAGTCCTTCGTCCCTTTGATTTTCAAGAGTCAGGAGCCCCCTCTAGTTGGTATTAAAAATAAGGCATTCTTTTTTTTTTTACCACAAGGCAGCATGGCATTGGCATACACATAGCTGTTTTTTTCATTGTGTAAAAAGTTATACTGGTGATGAAATTGTGAATTTAAACTACAGATAATTATTACAAAGGTGAATCAGCTCCCATAAATGTAACTTTTATTCAATTAATAAAATACAGTTAAGGTGGAGATCACATACAGGTTAGACACAAGAGACTGAAGATTAGAAAACTAATGTGGTGTTAAGTCATTCAGTACATGAAATTGTCTTATTTGGAAAACAGGTCACTATTTTTCAACAACACAATCACTTAAAATGTATTTATTTATTAGCGCATTTGCATATACAATATGATTGTCAGTGATGTAAGAACTCACATTGCCAGTGGAGTATTCTGTCCATAACTTTCTGATGTTCCATGGGCTGGTTGGAGGGGTCAGAGATCTTCCTTGTGACTGTTGAGCACTCTGCCAACCCGACTAAGGCTCCAAAATGATTTTACTTTAAATGACTTTAAAATGTAGCACTCCAGCATATAATGTTGTATCCCAATGGTCACCATAGAAGAAGGAACATGAAAATTTGTGTAATAGGGGGTAACTGGGATGCACCCACAATATGCCACTGTATAAAATGAAAACAAACATTTCTCTCAAGTCTCCAGTTGAGGGAGATGGCAATCATGCACAGTTGACTTTAGTTGATCCAAAACAAGGAAAGTGGCACTGAGAGTCAGATAATATGGTTGAGAATCAGTAAGGGTCATTGGTCAGCGTTCTTACTGGTTGGGGTGAGGAAGATGGAAGTTTTATGGTTTTGTTGTTCTTGGGTTTTTTAAGCCTTTAAAAATCTAAAGAGAGGTTTTGAAAACCTCCCTCACATGAGCCATCCCCATAAAAACTAGCAGGAGAACTATTCACCTCTTCCTTTGCTATATGTATGTTGCAGGAGCAACCATTACACAATTTCAATCTTATTAAACAATCCATCATCTGATATACTAACCAACCAACCAACGTCACTGTCAAGCTCAAAGATCTTTAATTATGCATTGCCAAACTATATAAGTATGGATAATACATCTCAGCATATAAACTGGATAGATATGCCTAATTAACACTGTAAACCAATCTAGCTTCTCCTTAGTGTAATTCTGGCATAACCTGGGTTTTCATTTAAAAAGGGGGAGATCATGATATTAGAATTGTTTTGTATGATGTAATATAGCACATTTTAAATATTTAAATATAATTGTTTTGATGCTATTTGTGATGTTTTTGCATTTTACAGTTGCACATTTAAGTTAACAAATTTTAATTTTATTACTCTGTAGCTGACCAGAGTGGAATGTTATTCATAGGCGATGCAGTAATGCAGGTAGGAAAATTCATATTTAATATTTTATATGGATTTTTAATCAGATTCGTATAAGACCAGGGAGTTCTCCTTAATCATTTCCATCATTATTGCAGAAGAAAAGTAGCAGAAAATAGTTACGGTAGCAATTACCATGTAACTGTTTCATATTACAGGTTTTATTCTTCATTTTTTTTAAAATTGCTTGGGTAAAAAAGACAACGGAGTCTATTCTCCAAAGGGAAAATCTTATTGTTAAACCAATTAAAAGTCTTCAAAGTCTTCTCATTCATTGAATTATGCATAATACAGGTCCAGCCCAGTCATTCATACTGGAAAAATCTACAAGTGCTGCCCCTTAAAATAAAGTGGGAGAGCTAAAACCACATGCAAACTCTCCTAACAACTCTCCATTTAGTATTTAAACTCTAATAGCTGTTATGATTTTGTAGGTTGTAAAAGTGGAACCTACTAAATGAAAGTTAATAATGTCAAAAAGTCAACTGTATTGTAAACAAACATAATGTGGTGTCTTTATTTTATTATTGGTTCTCAAACCTGATTTTGGGAAATATTGATTTAAGTGGGCTCCAACTTTTTAATTAAGCCATTTTCCAAGTAACTAACAAATTTATTATATGGAGTCACAAATTACACTTTGATTTTGTCATGTTTTTTTATTATTTTTTCAGGTAAAGGTAAAAAGGCTGGAATATCTGTATATCCGAGTGACCTTTAACAGCAATAAGGCAGGATTGAACTAGTTTGGCCACTTTTGGCCAGTCTGTTCTATTGACTGATATACTTACTAGGATATAGAGTATATTTGCTATTGGTAATTTGAAAAACAAAACAAAAAAAACAATTGAGATTTAAAAAAAAAAAAATATATATATATATATATATTTACTATGTATGCATGGATATATACTAAATATATACTTACCTCATCTTATCTTACCTCTTTGTGTTTTTACTTTCTTTCTTACAATTTTTTTCCTTTTCTCACAAAAACAGAGGTTTCCCCAAGGGCCCCAATAGCATTAAAAACATTACTGTGAACATACTAAGCAAAATATTGTACCGTCTATAGAAAAAATGTTTAATCTTCCAAAGTATACTTATATCCATACCTGGAGAAATTAGTGGACAAGCATTTAAGTCGGTTAGAAATATTCTCAAGGATGGTAACTGAGGAATGGAAGTTTTTCAAAAAATGTTGAAGTAGAATATTCGTAAGGCACAAGCAGCTGAATGCCCCTTCCTTGGAAAAAGTCATACCATGGTTAATTGTTATCAAACCTCCTTCATGGTAAATTTAGAAATGATGTTGTCTCATATTGTTGTGTGTAAGTGCAAATACTTTTAAACTTATTAATTTCTGACATATCATTTACCCTTTAATGACAAAGCCCGTACATGTACAGGCTCAAAATACATTGTTTTCAATGGGTTTAAGGACCGCCCATTGTCCTTAAGGGGTTAAAAGCAGAGGTTATCCATAATAATACTATATTGTCTTTGCAGGTTAACGGCATTAATGTAGAAAATGCGACTCATGAAGAAGTGGTAAGTTGTAAGTATTTTGCATTGATCCATGTTAAGCTTTTATTTGATTCTGCAGTTAAATGCAAAAAAAATATAAAACAACAAGCAGGATGCTGTGCAATTACTGACACAAATGAACCTTAGCCCAAAATAGCAATCATTTAAACGTAGACTTACAACACATAAACACAGCGGGAAGACTGGAAACTGATTAAGTTTAAATGTTTCATGCAATCTATGTTTAGGTTAAAAGCTTTGAAATCAACTATTTCTTTTTAAATATTTTTCAGTTTGACTTTCATACAGCTAGTTCCTTTGTGCCATAAACAAAAGGTGTATCCATATAAAAAATGAGCTACTGTATAATGAATGGAGTGACCTATATAAACAAGAGATGCTCCAGGTTTTTAGAGTCTCTAAAATAAATCTAGAAACCATCTGTGCACAATGCAACTCATGAAGAATGCATGATCCTTAACCACGGAAATGTGTATTATATTATATATTAATACATATTATAATCATATAATTAAATTATATATATATAGGTCTCTCCTATTCACTTTCTGACTTTACTGAGGAGCCGGCTTAAACCAATGAGTAGCTGCCATGTCTCCTTATATGTTAGCACCTATGCATATGAGTTATTTTAATCAAATTATATGTTGAATAAGAAATAATTGTACAACTGTTTGCAGGCTTGCAAAAACCCAAAATGTCAAAACATTTTAAAACAAAAGGATACAAATTTATCATCAGTAACAATGTAAATCTATTGCATAATTTTACCGGTTGCAAAGTTACACAAATATGATGAATCCTATACTTTTAAATTGTATTGACTGTAACTCAATTATTCATAAATTCATGTTTATTCAAATATTCACTTTCACAGATGTATAAGCATTGTGTTGTACAGCTTTATTTTAAATGTTGTCCCAAACTATTTTTCATTATATAAAGTCTCTGTTCATCCTTGCCTGCTGGTAGGATTTTAAAAAAAATATATTTCAGCTCCCTATATCAGGCAAGAGTCCACATTTTTTTCTGACAATGCTACACTTCAATATTGTATTTTTGTCCTGTTATTTTCATTTGATTCTCATTAATTACGCTTCAACCAAACCTCTTGATAAGAACACCCTACCACCTAGGGAGCAGGACTAACCCCCCAATCACATACTTTTTTATTTGGCTGACTCCCCCTAGACACAACATTTTGCACCATTTGTTTCTTCTTTCTTTTTCTTTGCATGCATTCGAGGAGTTAGTCGTCAGGGATGGAAGGATAATATACATTGTATCAAGTGTATCAAGTATCTGCATCAGTTTTTTCCTTACTTTCGATTGACTATATTACGTTTGAATTCATTTATACATTCTGAGCTCGGCATTTTTGCCCTTTTGATTTCATTTGATCTATACACACATTGTGGGACATGTGTCAAATGCATTGTAGCTTTCTACTTTTGGTTATATTGCTTTCCTTTTAGTTTGGATTCACATTTTACGATCATTGAGGTGCGCTTCACATCATCTATATTATTTCTCTCTTGCAAACTTAAAATCCAATCTGTGATTGAGGGGAGGTGAAACAGTAGGAGAGGACTGCTTAAATGATAATGGGCTGTTTGAGTTAGGATGATCTTTAGAGGTGTGCTCAGATGGCTTGATTGGGATGTTGGCTGAGAGTGTTAGGAAGAAAGTTTGCACATTTCTAAAAAAAAGTGGGTTCTCAGGAAGCTTTTAAAAGTCGCATACAAGGGAGAAAGTCTGATAGAACGTGAAAGTCCATAGAAGGGGTACAGCACGGATGAAATCCTAAATACATGGGTGGGAAGAAGTATATGGAAATTATATTCTCCCCTAAGCAATTAACCGCATGGATTGGTTTATAGGTATATAATGGTATATAGACACATCTTGACTACCATACTGTACAAACATATATTCATGAACACAAATAAATGTGCTATTATAATTACAGAACTGGACAGAAGCTAAGAATTAAACAATGAAGCATACATAAATCATTCTTGTATATGCTCTTACAATACATTCATTATATGTCATGATATTAACACAATATTATTTATTTTCCATGCTGGCATCTTTAACCATCTTAATGATGCCAGGGCTTGCTATGTCCTTACAGCTTGCAAAGAGTTAATTATATTTCCATTAGTATAATTATTGCCTTATAACTTTCATAAACTAATTGCAGAATGACGTAAATTATATCTGTGTTGGAGGTAAAATATTTTTAGCCTCACCGGATTACAGTTTAATTATCATGAAGTGCTTCCTATTTTAACATTTTAATTAAGTAGTCAAAGTATATTAGTTACTCTACATATTATACAACATAGGGACATGATTTTGTCTGATTAGTTAAAGATACCTATTCATTTTTTTTTTAATAATTAAATCGTCTATGATAGTCTTATTAACACAGTAATTAGCATAGAAACATACAGACCTCAAACAGCATGAGCATCCAGGAGAAATATTGCCACTGCAATGAGCAATGGAATAATGTGCATCCTAATAAGATAGAATGGGTAAATTATAATGAGCCAACAATTCAGAACATGGAATATAAAAGAGGACAGATTCAATGATTGATAATAAAACATATAGTTACTTCTTAGATTGTTTTGTTGCTAAACACCTCAAACCTTTGCCTAGCCTGACATTGATCATATGCTGCCTGCACTTGATTTACTGGACAAAATATTGACTGTAAGCTTGTCTTATCCTTGTCTTGCTATGATTAGAAGATTTTTTTTACTCTTTGTTTTTCTCTTTTTCATTTTCTCCATATGCTCACATAATCTTTGAGGTTCAGTACTAGGGTAAAAGTTGGTGAATAATTTAAAAATAATAATACTAAATAATAATAATAATAATAATATAATAATATTGATATTTTTTATTATTTTGTCTTCCTTTGAAGCTGTCATTAAATTTTTTTTATCTAAAAAGTGTTTCATTAAGAATATAGCTGAATAACCTATTCAGAGTACAAGAACTACCTATGTCCATACAAGTTCCTTGTGAGTTAATTTTGTATTTTAACATGAAGTTCATAAGGGTTGATTTCCGATTACCATGGCCTCTATAGCAATTTTCCTTAATGCTGTAGGATGGAGCAAACAAACTAAATAAATAAATTATTAACTATTATTCACATCATTAAATACTAGAATTGAGCGCTGTCTTCGTGATCAGCTTCGTGTTCGTCTTTTTTTTTATAGTAGGGGTTAATATGGGGTTAACGCAGTGCGCACCAGGATTTTAAAGGTCCGTACGAGCCTCCTCTGCCATCAACCAACGATGCAGCTCATCTGGCAGAGGAGCTCCCTGCCTGCGACGAATAGAGTCGCTTGTACAGGCCATTAACTCCTGACAGAGGAACTTGGCCTGGGAGTCTCCCTGTTCCAGGAGGTAACGTTCTGTAAAAGTGACTCTATTGGGCGCCGGCAGCTAGCTCCTTCAGTGGTTGATACCAGAGAAGCTCCCTGCTGGCGACCAATAGTGTCTCTTGCACCGACCTTTAACTCCTGATGCCGAAACCTGGCCAGGGGAGGGAACAGGTTATAGGTCCATAAGATCGATTCTATGGGTAGCTGGCAGGGTCTTCCTCTTGCAACAACCAATTGGTTGATGCCAGAGGAGGTCCCTGCAAGCAACCAATACAGTCACTTGCACAGACCTTTAACTACTCGCGCGATCCTATAGATTTCCACTCCTGTTAACCCCTGCCATACTCCGTAGATAAGGTAGGCTAGAGGGGCAAGGGACCAGGGAGATTAGTTGGAGATATTAATGAAGATGAAGACAAAGATTCTTTGTGTTGTGTGTCTTTATCTTCGTGTACGTTTTGCCACCGCCATGTTTGTTTCTTCAGTATTCAGGCTGAACAAGGAAAAAGCACCCTTTGTGTTCGGTTTCATGTTTGCCCAAATACAAATGCATAAGTGGAGAAAATACCATTCCTGGGACAATACTGCTAAGAAGGGGTGGTTGGTCAAGGTTCATACCGTGCACATTTTGCGGTGAATTGTGAAAATCACTATCCACCCTTTTGGTAGCCAAAGAATGCAATATCATAAGCCCTCAATTCTTTATCTTTGGTCTATAGTAGGCGACTATCCACCTAAAAATTAATATTAAAAGACAAATCATACAGCAGATAAAAAGGCCCAAAGATGCATTTAACTGTCCTTCTTTCACCAATTTGGGATACTTAGAAGTAGAGGAGTAGGTAGTGCATTTTTCTGCTAATATGGTTATTGTTTTTAATTTTGATTCGTCTTGATAAGGTGGGGTGCAATTTGCAAGTTGCAAACCCAATTCCTGAGTTGCAGGTCCAAATACATTCCAGAGTTGCTGTAATTTTCCCAGCTTGCATATACTTGCACTATATACCATTCTGTTGGTTTTTTGCACCACCTATTTTCCTTTTTAATGCAGCAACAGACCACAATAATAATAATACAAAAAGCAATGTATTTTCAATCACAAATAGATTATTTGGATCTCAGACTTCAATATCTACTTTTATTGTTCCCGTCTGTGAGCAAAACAGGCTGTGATGACCACATAAATAAGAAATGTGTTTCATGCCCTGTATATTTATGATCATCTTGGGTTTTTCTGTTTGGAATATTACTTGTATTGTTTATTATCAAGGACAGGTTTTGGTAGTTTTACAAAGATTTAGGAGGCGTTATCGCTTTTTATAGGAGAGACATTAATGCTAACTTTGAAGATTTTAGTTAATAATAATTAAATATATGGCTCTAACTGAATATTATAGAACAAATGATTCAAGGAAAGCACATGGATCTTTGTGGCACCTATGGACTGTATTTATTTCCCTTGTGTAAAGCAGAACACATGTGTTCTGTAGAGTATATCACAATCCCATATAAAATATAACTCTGGAGAATAATAGGATAAGATATCCTCAAATACTGTAAATTCTACTTGGATAAAAAAGGACGCTGACCACTCTAGACCGGTAGTTTGTTGCCAGTTTTCATCTTCTTCTTATAGTATTTTTAAAGAAACAATTGTGTAGCAGCATTTGGAATAGCATTTCCAAATACAGCATATAATATCAGCTCTTTGTATGTCTTATTTACCACAGGCTCCATGAAGTGTACCTCAATATTATAGTAAATAAACTTTATCCTAAAAACATGCCAATAAAAAAATTGACTGCATCATCTTGAGTAGACTGAACTGCTTTAGATTTAAATTATATAGAGCGGGTCCAACACGTCACCCGAAATGGACGTGCGAGTTGTGATCAGGACAGGCTTTAGATATTTAGGTACCCTGTGCAAGCCACTCTACCATCATCACCCCCAGAGTTCCTTTCTTCCCGGCTCTACTGTACCACGTCTCTGTTTCCTTCCACATGTAGTTCACAGCATTGCAGATATAGATCAACTGAATGAGAAAAAATAATAATAATAATACAAATTCTGCATTTGCAGGTATTAATAATTAAAACATTGATACATAGCACTGCAAGTATAGAGGAACTCAATAACACAAACACAGCTTTGCATGTATAGATTAACTGAAAAATCACAGACAAACTCAGTCCTGGAACTAAGATAGCACACAAAGGACTTGCTCCAGTTCCCAGATTGCATCCACAGGACCTACCCAGCACCCCGGTTGGACGCATATGACTTGCTACCTTTTTCCTCAAACAGCATGTCTCTGCCATCTTTGTTCCCAATCAGCATATCTGTGTCATCTTTGCCTCGAACAGCCTGCATGTGCCGTCTTTTCCACAAATAGCTTACATGTGCCATCTTTGTCCCAAGCAGTCAGCCTGTGCCATCTTTACCCCCCCCAAACAGCCGGCATCTTTCATATTTGCTCCACTTACATAGTATATAAATACATACCCATTCATACATTGGTTGTTGAGGGCTCTGGATGCCCTGGATAAAGACAGCCCTGTCATTTTTCCTCTCTGTGTATGGTGTGTAAACTGTGTTTATTTCAGCTTTCTACAGTGTATAGATATTTTGGTAATTTCATTCTGGAATCCACAATTGCTGTTTGGGGGTTAGTCAACCAGATACCATGCATTTTCAAGCAATGTTACCACCAATTATGGTTTAAAGGTGCTAAATCAAGCCTCTTATCTCCTATGAAATTGTTTTAGTTTATTGGCTCCCTGTTTTACAGGTGTAAACTACTTTAATTTGTAAGGTTTTATTAAATATGCACAGATAAAAGCATTCCTTTTTACACATCAAGTTTATATAAATATGCAATAATAATGCAATATTATTGGATTGTTATACACATTATAGATATTGTTAACCTATGCCCATCAGTTAATTTATCCAGAGATAGCCCTAGGCGACCTATGTTTCTGGTGACCCCTCTTGCATGCACACAGGGAAGAAGATGGAGGCAGCTGCCTAGTTTGTCTATATGGTAGGACAAGCCCTGGCTTTATCTTCATCTACAGACATACCTAAAATATAGAAATATGTAGTGTAGAAATTCTGATTTATGTTTCTTGCCTTTTAGGTTCATTTGTTACGAAATGCAGGAGATGATGTTGCTATTACGGTTTACTATTTTAAGGAAGCACCATCATTCCTGAAACTACCATTAGGTAAGATAAAAAATAGCATCATGGATAGTACTTGGTGTGGGAAATGGATACTATACTGCTTATGTGATACACTAGCAACATGTATAGTAAATGCTTTCTTCTCAGATATTGTGTATAGTGCCCTGTCTTGGCTTTGACCCCCAACAACACAACAACATGAGCCATTGGGTATGGTTTGCATAGGTGGAAGAAGAGATTGGAGGTGAAGAGCTGATGCTCATGCATTATGCAAAAAACACATACTATGTCCAGGTTTAGGGGTTTTATGTTACAGAGTTCAGGATACATATTGGACTCGGAGGTTCTCAAATGTTTTGAATACGGTGGAATGTTCTGTCGGCTGTCAGTTAATAAGATCTTCTTGAGATGGTTCAGATTAGGGTTCGTTTAATGTTTATTTTTGTGGAAATTATACTATGCAGGGTGTCACTGGGGAGAGTTGTGAAAAAGTTCTGTTTTGTTAACTGCTAGGATAGACAGCTGTTGGGGGCTTTCTCCCTCTCTTAATACGGTCTCATCTCTAGCACAGTAGGGGAAAATAGACCTTGTTTATTTGGTGGTTGGTTCCATTTAGGTTCTAAGAAGTTACTTAGTTTCTAGAGTCCCAGACTGGGGAGAGGGGAGGGTAAAGTAATAGTGGTTTGGAGCATTTTCAGGATTGCCAAAGCCATATAAGATATTTGGGGTATTACATAAAGTGAATAAACACTACAAATAAAATACAAATAGGTAATGAAAAGGGGGTCGTATAGAGTCCCTGATTCCATGGCAGGTACTGATGTGGTCAACTGCTAGTCTTGCTGTGGTCTCCTCTTCTCCCAGAAGTTTCCATGTATGGGCTGTTGCAATTAATACAAATACAAAAGTATAATATATATATTTTTAGCAAAATATTTTAACTTCCTACTCTGGGATAAACAGCTTTCATTTACATTTTTGGCAACCTTGGAGTTCTTGTTGGAGCTGAGAGTTGATGTCAATCAAGAGCTTAATTCACTCTATCACGGCACTAAGTAATTCAATTTGAGCAATGGAGTTTGGAGCCAAAGATTGAGATTGATACATTTCTAATACAGTTTCACACTGAGCACATAACAACGTTCTCCTAGAAAACATCTAGAAAACACATCCCCTGAGCAATAATATAATAGAAAATGTAAAATAAATTGGACCTTGTATACAGTATGATGTCTTACCTTTTCTTGAAAATGTATATTTCCTTTTTACGTTAATTCTTTTATAGAAATGCAGAGTGAAATTGTATCTTTATGATTAGACTTTGCAGTGGGCTGTGTAGTCAAATCTACTTAAAGAAAATCGCCTTTATTTTTTGGTACACACAAATATTGAATATGTATTATTTATGTTATATACATAGTTGTGTTGCTTATAAATATATTCATGAGAAATAACAGGCATGATTATCAATGTCACTTTAAATCATATAAATTTAGAATTATAAAACTGAAAGAAAAAATACAGTGTTTTAGGTTTACATGACATTTCCTGTAGATAACTTATTTGCTTACTTTTTCAGCTGACTATGGAGAAATCAGAGAACTAACTTCAAATGGTAAGGCAATCACTAGAAAAGTGAGGTTTTAAAAAAAATGTATTTCTGTAATTGAAAATGTACATGCGTAAAAATAAATATTTTTTAAATAAAATATGTTTATACAAGAAATATCCGCTTTAAACCATGATTAAGATAAACAAAGAAATAAAAGAATTATGACCCCAATATTAATTGTCTGTAGGTCTTATGGTACCCAAGTTGTTCAGCTTAGATAGATGACACCATCAACAATGCTTAGCTCTGCAATTCTCAAACTGTGCATTTGTGTCTCGAGAGATCATTTACTTGTTAATAACACATAACTGTTTGAATATAATGCAATGAAAAAGTAAAGCTTTAAACACTGGACAAAGAGAGTTCAGAAGGTACAGATTTCCCCCAAATTAGAAAGATATGAAAATCATTGATCCCTCAGAGTAAGCAAAGAGATTAAGCCACAGCAGCAACAGAGACAGTGCAGGTATGGGCAGACAGACACACCTAGCTACTGAATTTCCACAGTAATAGAAGGTAGTTGGTGTTCCTTAAGGCTTCTGCATTTTGGCTTTATTTTTATTGAATAATTGTAATATGTCATGTGTTCATCTTAGACCTGCTAAGGAACAGATGATTGTTATGTCCTGCTATGTAAATCCATAGAATTAAAAAAACCACAATCACAACCATGACCATAAATGAGACTACCCCTCTTCGATATTTTGGTCACTTCTACCAAGTTCTTATATAATTAAAGCACCAAAACATGTTGTAATGGCACCAAAACAACTTGTAATAGTGGCACAACATGGCATATGAATGGATGAATCTTAATTAAATTTTGTCAATTTTGCCATTATTTTTAATTTGTTTGGTTGGAGACCCTCCTCATTATTGGAGATTCCTACAAATGCACGAAACAAGAACATTTTGTTAAAAACAAAGTTTGTGCAAATTTGAATTCACAAGTCTATAACTATCCAATACCAGTAATATATTTCACTAAAAAAAGTTGAGCAAAAAAAAATAATTTCCCCTGCACCCTATGGCTACAGATTCTACAAATGTGTCTGTATAATGGGTTTGTACTAGAACTGTGCATCCGTATTCGGGCGAACATGAAAACGAACACAAAGGGTGTGTTTCCGTTGTTCAGCCCGAATACTGAACATACCAACATGGCAGTGTTTGAACAACTCTATTGGTTGATGCCAGAGGAGGCCCCTGCAGGCGAACAATAAAGACGTTCTTATGGCCATTTAACTCCTGACAGCAAACCTATGGATTTTCACTCCGTTAACCCCTGCAATGCTGCGTAGAGAACGGGAGCGGAAATCCCGAGGTTTGCCGTCAGGAGTTAAAGACCTTTAACTCTTGGAGCAGAGAAACAGGCCAAGTTCCCCATTAGGAGTTAAAGGGCTGTGCAAGTGACTCCATTGGTTGCCTGCAAGGGCCTCCTCTGGCATCAAACAATTGTCATTGTACAGATGCACTTCATTGGTTGATGGCCGAGGAGGCCCCTGCTGGCGACCAATAGAGCTGCGTAGTGCGTACCGCGTTAACCCCATATTAACCCCTTCTACAAAAAACGGCAAAAAAACAAACAGGAAGAATGTACGCGAATATTTGCCCGCACCGTACACAGGAACGGGCGAATATTCATGGAATACGAAGATTTTTCCCCCCACGAAGACGAACACGAAGACAAACATGAAAAGTTGGCCGGAGCCAGTTTAGTTAAGTTTATACAGTCTGGAAAATAGAATATTTCATGTATGATATCAGATGCACTTTTGTATTACAGGTGCAGTTGCTGTAAAAATTCTGTCCTTTTTTTGCCAGTCAGCTATACAAATTCCAGCCTTTCTATTCTCAGTGTATTGATATTGATTTTTGTCTATTCTGTCAAAATTTATTTTTTTGCTGTTTCCAATATATTTGACAAAATAATTGTTAAATCTTTATATGATTACAGTAGGTTTAACCTGTGACATGTCAAATTATAATGGACTTGACCTTTGTGACCAATATGTCATGTCAGCATTTAACATAATCCTGACATCTACCATAACCTATGCATTTTTAAACTTTGGAAGCTGGTTAAACTTTGAGAATTACTACAACCATAGATGTAGGAGGTGCCCACCTTTTTACAAATAAATATTACCACAAAATAATAGCATGCCAAAAGGTAGGAAAAAGGAAAAATAAGAAAAGTGCTAATGAGATCCCCAATATTTCAGCTGGTAGCCTTTCTGGTAGCCTTTGCTGAACACCAGCCACTAGGATGCTTCCTTATGCTGGATAAATACTATCCTACAGAGAGTTGAAGTCAGCCACAGAAATGCATATTTTAGCCCCAGAGTCTCTATAGAATGATCTATGCTTCTGCAAGTCACACGTAAACAGCAGCCCGCTTGCAGACAATTCCCAGGGCAGGAAGATGATAGGGAAAATGCTGTAGAGTGTCTGCAGCCAGTTCCATCTTGTGTGCAATGAGGTTTATGTTGTGTGCCATGGCATTTATCTGATGATACCTGAAGCTTTTCAGGAAGGAAATAAAAGTTGTTGCATGTGTCCTGAGATCAATGAGTTGATTTTAATACTTTCTGCACTACTTTGCAAGTGATGACATTTCTATTCTATTAAGTTATTGTCACTATATGGTTGCAGTTGATTGGTGTTGGCAGCCTTTGTATTGGTGGTGTTAGATAATGCAAGATAACAGCAGGACAGTAATCTATATGCTTATACTATTAAAACTTGATACAGCATTGCAGGCTGAGTACATTGCTGGCACAAGTACTGGTACACTGTTCCACTTGAATGCCTGATCATGTGATTGAGCATTCTTTTCTGATGCATATCTGAACTGACATTGATTGGAAGGACTAAGGAGAGAAGTAGAGACCCAGAAGGGTCTGTCGAGACCCTGCAGGAATCTCTGATTACTTCCCCTGCTGGTGGGTACAGAAACATAAGAAACACGTGGACCTTTGAAATAAACACAACAATGTAAATGTTGAGTAGTTTAAGCTAGTTTGATTTCAACTCACATATTGTTTTGAGCCACACCAATCCAATCTGTAGTCCAGCTTCAACCAACAATGACTTTTAAGCTATAGAAATTGCATTTCATGAGCAAAGCTAAGCTAGTGTAAATTTATGGTTATCTTGTTTATTGTAATATAATCTTTATACTCTGATTTTTATGATTACAATTAATGCTAATTAAAGATTTTAAAAATGTTATTTGCTCAGTATTTATATTTTTATCATCAACATTTTCAGGCTCACCAGACCAACACAGTGACCAAAGCAGTGGAACTTCTTCACCTCTTTTTGATAGTGGTTTACATTTAAATGGAAATACTTCTAACACAGTAAGTATGTCTGTGTTCTATTTTCTTTTTTTAGCTGTAATTTTATTCTCTCTTGTTTAATGTACAAGATATATATAGGGGTTTTTTTCAGAAAAAGAAGGGCTTTTTTCAGATACAATTTTTTATTATATTATCTAATTTGCTATAAAAAGAATAATAAAATATGGTGGAAAAATTGAAAAAAAAAAGACATTTATTTGAAACATCTTATACTCATCCACAAACGCTAAGAAAAAAACCTGCTAAATAGATTCTACTATTTGTCCCGAGTAGGAATATCCAATGTTTTTATTTTTATTTTTTTGCTTTTTTGCCCTTTTTTATAAGGCAATAAGTACAAGAAGTGTTTTGCTATTTCAAAATCAAAATCATATTTAAAAAAAAAAAATTCTAAATCTGATAATCTTGTCCTTATGTCCTATTTAGGACACCTTTGAATCTGGCTAATTCAACTTATCTCGATGAAACCATGGGTATTTTAACTCTTTCCATGCCAGGCTGTTTGGAAATATACAGTGCTAATTTATAATGGTCTAACTTGCATAATGCTAGTTGCTGTTTTGTATTAACACTTTATTATTCTGTATAATTTGCACAACACTAATTTGTATATTTAGTTTTAATTCATTTCAGGGTTTAAGGTGTTTGAAGGAACCACCTTGCTTAGTGGTGCCTGGGTTGCAATGGTTTGATGTTATGGGAGGCCTGTACGTTCCATAGGTTATTTTTATAAACGCTATCCCCATCTGCCTGGAGACAGGGGGTAAAAAGTCTATAATTAGCCAGTGTACTCTCCCACGTTAAATTGATTAACCCTGCCCTATCATGCATAAGGCAGACAAGACCGATTACCAGGTCCCCTTTTTTCATGGGGTCCCTGTTTCATTTTTTTAAAATTTATTTTTAATTTTTTTACAAGGTAAAATCCCAGTTGGAACTGGAAGGTTAATAAAATATGAAGCAACTTGCACATTTCAACTTGCGTCAACTTTAATCTACTGCAAGTGAGCTGAGAGTGATTTTATGCAAGTGCAAGTGTGAGTTGCCCAACTCATGCAAGTTTACAGCTGCAAACTTTGGTTTTTAGTATACTTGCAAACACAAGCAGTTTGGTGAATAAACCCATTTTTGTCTGAAAGCATCCATTAAAGTTAATAAAACATGTATATGTACAAATAGATCTACAGATTATGATGAATAAAAACACAGGTGGCTCAAATATAATTTACAGTCAACTTTAGGAAAGTGTTATCAGTTGGAAAGACACTGTAGTATATCTCACAGTTAATGAGCAGAACATATCTCTAAAAGCCATGAGGGTATTGAGATATAGAGATATTTTGCAGACTGTGATGTCTTATTAGTGAACATGAAGAATCTTCATAGGTTTTTGGGGAATTAAAATAGCAAGAGTGGATAGATTAACATATGTTGCAATATCTTATTTATGGACGATTTAGTGAAGGGAATAAATGTAATTTGTGTTCTTCCACTTTTCTTGAAGTCTGACGTACTGAATTAGGAGCAGTAAAATCATAAAAAGATAGACTCAGTAATAGATCTTTCTTCTTTTAAAAATATTGGAATCTTAATGCAAAGAAATGAATTACATTTATTAAAACGGGTGTGGATTCATAGTAATTCATTGCTTACCAAAAAATTAGCATAATTAATATAATTCTTTAATTTGACCTCTGGGCTAATATCAATTTATAAGATTATTATAGTCTGTATTGTATCTTTCTTTGGGTATCTTGACCCTTGGACTTCAAATACAAGAATGGATTTCACAACAGAGCCATGCGTACTTTCACCTTTTTGAAAAGTTCTATCGTAGGTCTGCAGATTAATGTGAGTGGCTTTAAAAAATTCTTCTGTTTCTAAAAATATTCTTCACTTCTCTTAGCTGTGATAATAAATGGTCATGATTCAGTGCACAGTTTGTGATACGTATGCAAACGAACAACAGCTGAAGAAAATGTGAGAAAATTACCTTGTTACACAAGGCAATTTGCAACACAGAGGGAGATAGACAACCTTCAAATAAGTTTAGATGTGTAAATGCTAAGTATTTTCAGTATAACAGTGAACAGGGAAGGAGGCACAGACAGATAATTTAGTGACAGTTATAAGTAGTTACGAAAAATTATTTTGTAAAGAATGTCTATATAACATGACAAATCCATTGTTAAGATGTATAATCTGTAAACACAAATATGGTGCATTCTTGTATTTAGAAAATGTATTGCCTGAATTTTTTTTTTCATTCATTAAAGTAGAAAGGTGCAAAGAAATATTGTAATGGAAAGCGTTCAAATAAAACTTTAAAATAAATGGCAAGGTTTGTTTATAAGTTATACATTATATTTATGCTTTGATAAATATATTTATTTCTGTTCTTTACTTTAATTGTATAATTGCTTGTATAACCATTGATAAAAAGGGCAAAAGTAAGGTTTTCAGAGCTGAACCACCATTTTTGTTTATACTTAAAGGGAAGCCTCTCTTTGGAGCACTTTCTAGGATACTGTGAATCAGCCTCTCAGCATAATAAAGTCATAAATGTCCCAATATGCCTTCACAAAGCTGTAAAAAATACCTCAATATCGGAAGGGTATACCCACCTGGTTAATTTGTATCTATAACCAGCAAAATTCGGGGCGCATGTGTACATAGAAAAAAGAAATAATCTGATAGTGTGATATTGTCAAAAACAATAAGATAGGTAGAAGGTGTAAAATGCAAATGAGTGCATTTTACACCTTCTACCTATCTTATTGTTTTTGACAATATCACACTATCAGATTATTTCTTTTTTCTATGTACACATGCGCCCCGAATTTTGCTGGTTACGTATTTGAACGCCGAGAGGAGCGTTTTGGTTGGGCTGCGGCAGTGATACATTAGAGAAGTATCTTTTGGTTCCTATTCTTTTACCATCACCTTACACGTGTTTTTTGGGTGTTTTTAGTTTTTCGTTTTTTAATTTGTATCTATAACTGTGTTTTAATTTTTTTAGACACCTTCATCCCCTTCTTCACCTACAGTGAAAGAACAGAAATACGAGAAATGCTGGATAGATGCCATTTCAATTCCATTATTTATGGCTCGGATCTCAAGGTTTAAGGTTTCTACAGTAAAATTAAGGTCTGTTATCATCTATAGAGGGAATGCAAATTTAAACCATCTTGCTGTGTTTATTACCCATTGGGACGACTCCATGACACTAATCTGTAAGTCAAGTGGTCAGGTGAGGTAAAGGTTAACTTGACCAGGCTTAGACCCTCACATGCTAACACTTGCAAAATAACTTTTTATTGACATAACAGTTTTTATTAATATGCCCACATGAGATTATACACATTTATTTATCTGTTTATGTTTTACATTATTTTTATTATGTTGGAGCACTGTCATGCACTAGGGGGGGTAAACTCTTCCCGGTGATGGAATGTACAAGTTGTTTTTATGAACTTTAACTTGACTCAGTCGAATGCTCATGAGTTGAGAGATTTTTGCGAGTACATATGTAAGTTGAATTTAGTGAATATTTCTGGTTGACTTTTGTCCAGCTCATGCAAGTTAGCTGATTGAGTTACTGATTGCGAAATTATATTTCTAAGTATTATCCTCAAGATATTTTGAGACTTGTATTTATAAACCTTCTATAAATAGCTACAAACTTACAAAGTGTAATATGAATTAACCTATTTTGTTCAAATATTTATGATAAATCTTGAAGGCTTTGGTTAATAAATTGATATTAAAAGTAGTTTTGTTATATTTTACTTTATAAATGTTCCTGGTTTTCTGCATTAAAAAGTCACAAATATATAGGCAAGCACACTGTGCTTAAGCTAATAACACACAAACAATGATATTCTTTCATGTATTTATTTTTGAAAACTAGACACCCCAGGGTATTTCAAATGGCGGTATTTTAACCCTTTCCATGCACTCATTTTATCACTGGACTTTGTCAAAATTTGTGGTAGTATTTTTTTTGTATTATTTATCACACAAATTGTACTTCATGTGTGGATTTACAGCTCCTGACATATTTCATTGTCAAACAACACCCCAATATGTTTTCAGCAACATCTCTTGAGTACAATGATACCCCACATGGTTGTTTGGAGGCTAAAAGGCCACATTTGGGAAGTGCACGTTTTGCCATTTTGGTCAGTCTGTGTCTATGCCCATGCCCTATCTTTAAACCCGGCCACGCCAACTTACCCCCTCAAACCATTCATTTGTTTAGTAGACACCCCTTGGGTATTTGAAATGCTTTTATTTTAACTCTTTCCATGTCAGGATTTTTGGGAAGATACAGCGCTAATTTTAGCACTTGCTCATAATAAACTTTATTATCTATTTACTTTATTATTTTTGGGACTTTTTTTCACATTTTGCTGGAACTGGATGGTTACCTGAATGTGACAATCACTGCATAATGTTTTTTTATTTTTACTATTTTTTATTTATTTCCATTAATTATTATTTTTTAAAATATTTTATTACTCATATTGTGATTAGAGAGCTGGGCTTCATTGACTTGCATGCTTGAATGCAACTGTATTCAACCTGCAAGGGGAGCCATAGTTCTCTGGAGAAACCCTCTTGAAAACTTTGGCAACCTACTTATTGGAAGCGCCACCATCTTTGGAGTGGAAAAATCTCTCGCAGTGGCAGAGCGGTCACAGCGCATCCTGGGGTAAGTTTTCTGTGTTGCACTCGCTATTGGGGCATTTCCCCTATACCATCGAATTTTAGGAGGCGAACGTTGATGGCCTCCTAAACTCTTTTAAAATGGGCGTCTACCACCATACAGTGTATGGCAGATGTTGACGTCCCGGGGACGGGCCAGACATGGCTTCTGATGCTCATCTCTGTATTGCTGAATGCCTCAATATCGAGGCATTATAGCAACACTGTTTAAGCGAACTGTCTAAGCTTGTTTAATGCCATGACGTGCCAGGCCCGTCATTGGTCGTTAAGGCAACAATAACACTGCTAGCTGCAGATCAGACCTACACAACCTTTAGAATGAATTTTAGACCATCTCTCTTGAGATCACTCCACAGCCTCTCCAATGGGTTAAAGTCTGGGCTCTGACTGAGCAACTCACCAAAGGCAGATTTTCTTTTTTAAGGCATTCTGTAGTAGATTTACTTGGATTTTTATGGTCATTGTGCTGCTGCATCACCCAACTGACCTTCAACTGGCGGACAGCCATGCTGACATTATCCTGTACTATAACTTGATATACCTGGGAATTCACTGTCCTGTTTATGATGGCAAGCTGTCCAGTTCCAGTATATGTTGGGTTCAGTATATTTCTATTGGTATGGGATGCATTTTTTATGCATACATAGTGCTGTTTTTTCCTGAAAAAATCAACATTAGTTTCTTCAGTCCAAAAAACATTTCCCCAGTAGTATTGTGGAGTGTCAAGCTGCTCTTTGACCAACTTCAGGTGCACAGCAATGTCTTTTTTGGAGAGAAGTTGCTTCCTCAGTGTTGTCCTGCCATGGTCTACATGCATGTTTAATGTTTTGTGTATGGTAAACACATGAACAGAAATGTTAAGCAATTTCAATGATTCCTTCAAGCCTTTAGCTGTTACTCCAGGGTTCTTTTTATGTCCTTCAGCATTCTGCATTCTGCCCTTGGAGTCATCTTGCCCGGGCACCCTCTTCTAGGGAGAGTAGAAACTGTTGACTGTATAATGCTGGTAATTGCTGGTTATTTACTTTGTCTTCCCACTGTACACAGCATGTACTTGGCAATTCAGTGCACTTGATTAAAAGCAAATGAACAACTGTTCTCATCCAAACTGCACTTAAGTATTATGTGACCATTATCACTTAATAACACCACAACGAGCAACATGAGAACAGCCAAACTACATAAGCACCAATTAGGTCAAAGGCAAAATACAAAACGATGTATAGATGATCATAGCCAGTCCTGGGATGGGAAACATGCAACCTATATAAGCTCTTGCAAAACACAGGCCTAAGGACCAGAGGATATTTAGAGAGAGAGACAGAGGGTCTAGTGAAGGTTAGACGAAGGATTTGATGGTTTGAAATATTTGAGCAAAAATGTATTCGTTTTAGGTTGCTTTGGACAAACTGTGCAGTTAAACTGAATCGCTTTAAGGACGGTGGATTTTCTGGTTTCTCTGTGCGTCTGTACTGTTGAATCAGGGGCATGACTAGAAATCACAGGGCCTTGATGTGAAACTTTCTCCAGGGCCCCAATTTCATGTTCCATAGTGCCAGCTTTGCCCCTAAATAACCTGTCATTGCCGCTGTTGTCCCCAAACAGTACCATCTTAGCACTCAATCAGCCTGTCTGATTTACCACTCAACAGATTGTCACTGCCCCCCCAAACAGCTTGTCTGTGCCATCTGTGCCACCAAGCAGTTTGTAAGTACCCCACACAGCCTGCCTATAACATTTTTGCCACTAAACAGCCTGCCTGTGGGGCTCAGGGGCTGCTTATATCGCTAAGCTGCAGGAGTAATGTGCCTCTTCCTCTGTGCAATGTCCAGACTGATTCAGATATGTTGTCACTTCCTACATGCTGGATCAGTCAGACACAGCATGGAGGGAGAGATTGTGAGATCGATTGGATCATCTTTAAAATATCTGTGCTGCTTGCTTTAGGTATTACCCACACCTAGCAGCTTCAAAGTGGCAAACCATAATTGTTATGCCCCTGCATCGCATGTACAATTCTATGAGGTTTAGTCAAGCTGTTGAATTGCTTACTGTATTTCTTCACACCATAGAGGCCAATTAAGGTTTGGTTAGGTAATTTAATTGTTTCTCATTGTTGAGTTCATTGTTTTTTGTGTGGTAAGTACACATTGTCAGTGTACCTCAAAAAATAGATGAAAACACAGGCAGTGTTATGTTTATGCATTCAGCCTGGCATAAAGAAGGGTCGAAGTAGTGAAGAATGTAATGTGCGTTTATAGATCAACATTGCCGACTACCCATCCCTCTTACTGTGTGACTCATATATTGTTTAGAATATCAGTTTAGGTCGGGGGAAACATTCTATTAATCACAATAAATTAGATTTTCATTTTAATTACATGTGCCACAAGGACAAAATGTAATTTAATAAAGGGAACGTTATCTTTTTGTCCACGAATTTACTGATTATAAATACAATTACAAAAACCTTTGAAAGTATTTAAGTAATTAAAAGCTATTATATTACAAAATGGAAAAAACAGTCACTATCATTCACCCTTAAAACCACAAACCAACTAATGTTTATGCCTAAGATTAGCAAAAAATAGGAAAAAAGCGAACACGGCCACTCTATGAAGACAGAAGTAACCAAATAGACGATAATATAAAAAATATATAATAACGTATCTATAAAAAAATATATTCCAAAAATACATAACATTTTGAATGTACCGATCTTACAATATTTATTTCTGTAGATCAGACTAGTCAGTGTATATGCTTTTACCCACAGGTAGACCAGCTTGTTGTCAAAATTAATGACATTCTATGTCAACACTACTAATTAAAGTACTTCTCTTCCTCTCAAGATCCTCTCAAGATCTCTCAGTGACCACACACAAGAATGCCTTTAACAACAATAATTAAAATTGTTGAGACAGAAAGCAACTCATAATGAATGTGACTGTTGATAGCCATCTTTTCAGCCTCCTTGAATACTAAAGCATGTGATAGATAAATGGAATATGAAATTAATTTGCTCTTGTAGAAGAACAAACAATGTTACAGGATAATCTGAAAGTCTTATTTACCTTAACTAATATGACAAACAATGTACGAAAGGGCATAGGTATCAGGCTTCATTACATGTTAAACAAATACTAAAAACATTGATCTTAAAACTCTTGTAGTTCATTGTAAGTTTTAGCCCTAGCAGCAGATTCAGCTACCGCAAAGGCATGGTTAATTCCCCAGTTCCCCAGTCTTGAGAAGAGTACTGAAGGCTGCACCTAAACTTTGCTTGGAAGTTATGAGATAGTGGGAAGTGCACTTACACTGTGACAGTTTCGTTTTTTTTTTACTAAAATGGGAGCGCAATAACATAATGGAAAAAAGAAAAATCAAAATAGTGTGATATTGTCAGGTGTGTGACTATACGTGTAAAGTGTGTAAGTTCCACTCAAACTTTGGATAGAAATATCAGGCCCCTCTAGTGGTTCTTTATAAAGCTTCTTTTATTCTTCACACAAGTCTACAAATGGTGAAACAGACCACAATGGTGATAGTACCTCTGTACAAGGCGACACAATAAAGAAATGCAGTTACAATTTGGGTTAAGCGCAAAGGAAATAACCCTGTAGAACAGTTCCAAGAGTCTTTTGATCCTCACAGGGTCCACTGTTGGTCTGGTACAAAGGTAAGTATTAAAAGAGATTAAAACGTTTAAATAAACTTATTCTCTATACGTTTCGCCGTTTGGCTTCCTCAGGAGAAAAATCTGTGTCACTGTGTCAATATGACATTAATATGAAGTTGGTCCCCCCTTTGCAGCTATAGCAGCTTCCACTCTTCTAGGAAGGCGTCCCACAAGATTTTGGAGTGTTCCTATTAGAATTTTTGCCCGGTCATCCTGTAGAGCATTTGTGAGGGGGGACAACTACATATTAATGTCTATGTATTTAGAATGCAATGCCATAAAAGTCCCTCTTAGTGTTACGGTCAGGTGTCCCAATTCCTTTGTCCATATAATGTATCTTAATAAGCATGGTTTATCCAATTGATAGTTTCATGATTGGTGGCCAAATTTCGTTCCATCTATTTTTTTCTTCCCTGCTTTCTGTGCACTTATTTGCAAATGTTCTTTTCTATTTCCTCATAGCCTCATAATGTATAAAGGTTTGTATGTTTAAATAGGCAATGCCTTAGCAGGGTGGACTGGGATGGGACAAATCTATGCTTCTGTTGATTTATTTCAGCGTTTCCCCTTCTAGTAATGTAAGAAAAAAATGACCTGATGCTTTGCAGAAAGTACTGTGGTGGGTACTTATCTAGTATTCTCAGATGATGCTGAAAACAAAATGAGGTTGTCTTACATTGACATTTTAATAGTTAACATAGTTATTGTGTGACTAAAAGAGGCACAAAAGGCTTAGCAAACCGTATAAATAACCATAACCAAGTTAATATATCGTTCAATACATTTGATTATTCTGATCATCTACTTTTTCTCTTTCACATTCTCTGAACAAAATTATTTTATTTCTTAATATAACTTCAAAAATAAATGAGTATACTACGTCATATTACTCTGTTTAAAAGAACACACAAAAATATTCATAAGATAATTATTACGAACAGTACCAAACAGTCTATCTATATACTTACTAAAGCATTTGCATTTAAATGGTTATATATAACATATACTTTACATAAGAAACATATTGGGAATATGTTTTCATCTATTTTTAAACTTAAATTTAAATAAATCTGAATTCTGTGGGATTTTTATATATTCAATTGCACCTTATGCAAATTAAGGTTCGATTTGACTTTACACTTGAGAATGACCCAGACTCCTTATGTTTACTGCAGACCTAACTCCTTTGAACTTCTGGCACTAGACGGAGTCAGCTCTGGCATTCTACAGTTTCATTCTGCACACGACAGTGCTGACTGGCTGAGAGCAGTATCAACAAACATCAATGATCTGATGCTTCAAAATGTACGTTTACCGTTTATTTACAGTTTTGGATCATATCTGTGAAACGTTATGGGCAAATTGCCTATTTTTAATTAAGCATCCTAAAACAAGCCAGCAAATAATATTTTGAACATTGTCAAGTAAATTTAATTTTCAGAACATTATTTCTGTGTAATTGTGTGTAACGGTTTCAGATCAATTAACATTATTAGTTAGCAACATATATAATAATAATTGGGGATTACCCTAGGATTGGTGTAGAGATAATGTAAATTTTGTTTGCATCATCTACTTTACTAAAACCTCCAGCAGCAAATAAATGGTTAATAACAGAAAAACAAACAACCAATCAGAAATATGCAGAGTCCATAAGAAGGCCCACAGAATGACGATGAGCGCGGGCCTGCCATGGCCGAGAGGTAAATACGGCAACAGCGTGCAACACAAAATTTAGGACACTCAGGAGAGTAGGGGTAAGACACCGAAGAGGACAAAGATTTAGTCCTACAAGAAATAGAAACCACCATGCCGTCGGCCGAAAAGGTAAATTAATCCGTGCCTAAAGCGGTAAAATCTGACACTCTCCGAGAAGAAATCAAGCAAAGCAAGAGCCAGCTTTGCTGAAAGCTGACGAAGAGACAGGGAGTCATTATCCAGCCATGACTCCATGAAACGAAGAATGAGGGAGGCATCCCAGAACAACAAATGCCATAATTCGGCAGATGGTCTGATCTTACCTAACTTACCCAACGAAAAAAGATGAGCCAGAAAGTTCAGCACCATCACCACCGGTGCTGTAAAGGGATCAATGCGTCCTTCCAGGATCCCCATGCCTGAAGATAGGATCTTCTAGTGCCTGGAGCCCAGGAGTCCCAGAGCAGGTCTTGAGCCTCAGATGATAAACCCGATTTATCCCAGGATCCCCAGAAACCATCCAAGCCATCAGCGACAGCAGATGGTTACCTGTTGACTGCGAACATGATGGAGATTCTGGAGAATCACCTAAACCGGGGTAATGGCATATGCCCCTGAGGGTGGCCACATATGCAGGAACGCATCTACCGCCAGGGATATTGGATCTGGTAACAAACTGAAGAAATCCTTCACCTGGCAATTGAGATGGGAAGCAAATAGATCCAATGCCAATGGGCCCCGAGCCCGATGCAGGACACAGTAGACATCGGGTCACAGACACCAATCGCTCGCATCCCTCCAATGTTTGTAAAAACAGTCCGTGACTAGGTTCTCCTTCCCCAGGATGTATTCCGCTCTGATCCAGAGGTGAGGTGATTGATATAGCTCCTTGGCGGGTTGGACAGAAGCTTCAATCTCAATCCGCCCAGACGATTAATATAGCGGATGGCCGACACATTGTCCATCCGAAGCTACAGCGAAGGATCCAGTTGTCAACTATAAACATTTGATGTGGAAACCTTTCTCCTCTTCTGTCCAGAAGTGGACGAGCTTCTGGTCTTGAAGGAAGAGGAGGTGCCTCTGCCCCTAGAGGCGCCTCTGGAGAACAAGGATCGGTATTGGAACCGCTGACCCGCCATCCTCTCCTGGAATCTGGACCTCTCCAAAAAACGATCTCCAGCCCTGAAGACCTTCCACATTGAGGTCTTAGCCTTGTTCAAGGATGTGAAGATATTCAGGTGCTGGTTCAGTTCTTTGAGAAACTTATCCCCAAACAGGAGGCCTTTGGCATCTGGCCCCAACTCTTTTGGCGCTGGCTCGGCCAATTTACTGTCCAACTTAAATAGGGCCTCCTTCCTGCGTTCCGCGGATACAGCCGTGTTAGCACTGCCCAGGAGGCAAACAGCCTGACCAGGTAGAGATCGGTCTGGGTACTTTCTGACATAGCCTCATCAGCCATAGGGTGAATCCGTGTAAGAGGACCTGCCACGTCCAGCAGTTTGTCCTGTGCAGGCTCTGCTGCAAGACTTTGAGAATATTTTCTGGACCTGTTCATGAAGGTGAAGAACGTAGGATCGAACTCCGGGGTATTCGCCACCTTGTCAAGAAGACTGGGCTGAGGGCACCAAGATTTTAAAAGTTTGTACTAGTGACTATATCGGTCGCCAGTAGAGGACTTGTCTGCCATGAACCAATGGCAGAGGAGCTCCCTGCCGGCGACCAATAGAGTTGCTCGTACAGACCTTTAACTCTTGGAGCGGGGCCCGGCCAAGTTGTGGCACCAGGATTTTAAAAGTCTGTACGGGTGACTCTGTTGGTCGCCAGCAGGGGGCTGCTTTTAAAATCCTGGCACCAAAGCTGCTGCATAGTGCGTACCACGTTAACCCCGTATAAACCCTTTCTACCAAAAACGGCAAAAAACGAAGAACAAAAACGAACACGAAGAATGTATTGGAATATCCACATTGTATGTATATGACAGGACAAGCAAACAAGGGTTATACAGTCTGTAAGCAAGAAACCGGACGTATGGCAAGATAGATAAATACTGTTAATAAGTCTTTTGACAGGGAGCCCACTTGGAAGGGCACGAAAGGCACGGCGTCCACTTGGAAGGGCACGAAAGGCAGGGAGCCCACTTGGAAGGGTACGAAAGGCACAGAGTCCACTTGATATGGACACAAAAGCAGGGAGTCCACTTGATAAGGACACAAAGCAGAGAGTCTACTTGATAAGGACACAAAAGCAGGGGGTCCACTTGATAAGGACACAAAGCAGAGATAAGGACACAAAAGCAGAGATAAGACACAAAGCAGAGAGTCTACTTGATAAGGACACAAAAGCAGGGGGTCCACCTTATAAGGACACAAAGCAAAGAGTCTACTTGATAAGGACACAAAAGCAGGGAGTCCACTTGATAAGGACACAAAGCAGAGAGTCCACTTGATAAGGACACAAAGCAGGTAACCAGTCACGGTACAGGTACAAAGCCACAGCAGAATGGTCCACAGACTTCAATACAAAGGCCCTGACTGAAGGGCAGAGCTGGATGAATTAGCCAAGATTCAATGCCGGAAACAAAGCGCACCTGGATGTATTGATTAGGGCTCAACTCAGGTAATAAGGTACACCTGATCCTGGTAATTGAGTTCTGAGAGCTCCAGAGGGCGGAGGGTGGCCACTAGTGGTAGCAGATTGATATACCACATGTATGAAAAAGCCATGGTTCAGGCAGTGAAAAAGTGGACCCTGACAATAACAAACTGGTACAAAAGTAAAAGAGGTCCCTGTTCTTGTGAGCTTACAATCTAGCCTTGCATAGTTGTGACTAATCTTTACCACTCCAGCTGTTGTAAAAAAAAAAAAGTTCTCTATTAACACCTACTATTGTTTTCTATTAATGGGTAACTAACATTTGCCTCCCATCAGGAAACCCCTCTCATGAGCCAACAAAGTTAGGTAATGGGGATGAGTTAAGAAGGTATTGGGGCAGGACAGGGGAAAGGTAGGGAGGATACTTCCCTTGGAAAGAATCAAGCAGATGCCCATGGCTGTAGCATTTCCATTTAAAAATTTATATATGCAATTTGTAAAATAATGAAAGTTATTTTATTGGGGAAATCTAAGTGTGGAAATTGCAAAAATTTTAATAGGTATATTGCAAGTATAAAGCAAATTAGAAAATCAATACATTAGCATGATTTTATGAAACTTATACAATTTGCTGAACATTGTGTAGCTTGCTCAAGTTACTACTTAACATCTTGAAGCTGTATAAATTTCATAACTTCTCAATATAGCGGTAGAAGTTGCAATTTATTTTATACGTTTTTATTTGCTTATTCATTCTTGTATTAGAAAGTCTTTCTATAATGGAAGTGTAATAATAACTTTATAATCGAATAGCTATACTTGACTTTAAAACTATAATAATAGACTTATTGTTGAACAGCATTAAACAAAAAATGTCATAATTGCTCAGGAGCTGTATTGGCTGGCATAATTCCTTGGGGTTATGTACATGTAATTGATTTTGAAAAGATGTCATTTTATAGGATAATATATGTGATTTAAATCTCAGCATATTTTTGATCAACATTTTGGATTCCCATGGATTATCATTCTTTAACATAAATGATTTTTTTGAATGCACACATGCAGATATCTGTATTGTATAATTTTCTGTGTGTGATGGTAAAGAAGCCAGTACCAAAGCAATACAGCAAACCAAACTAAACATTAATGTCACAATCTTGATAAAATGTCCTTCTTTGTACATAAAGGTTTTTTTGCAGAAATTATTTAAACTTGTCGATGTTATGTTTTGCTTTGTTAGGTCATAGCGGGTCCAAGGTTAGAAAGTTCATAAACTGCAATTTAAACTACATCCAATAGCTTCAAGAGTAGCAAAAATAGCAGGGTACTCTTTCTAGATGTGGATTTCCTAACAAACCTTTTTTCCCCGTATAATAATAATTTGCATAGAAATGTGTGTTGGGCTAATTAGTTTTACATACTTTCTTAACAGATGAAAATACTGAACAAATGCTACTCACCGTCTGATCAGGTATGTTTCATATTTGTAATTTCCTCTATTTTCATCTCAGTTTGTCTAATTATTCACAAACATTTAATGTATATGCAGTATATATCATGTATGATCTCTTTCAAAACTATGGTTTCTATTTCAAGATGCCATTTGGGCATACAATTGGGTAGGTGGTTAGATCACTTTAAATACATGTGGAAGCTTTTCTCAGCCCTTTTTTCCCTTCAAATTGGAGTTACCAAGACCATTTGTCTTACTCATCTGAAGCAACAAAGGCTAAGCTATAAGTCATGCTTTTTTCTCCAATCCTCTTGATTCTCTTTGTCGCTTCTCGGCTGCTCCTCTGACAATTTTGCCTCTTTTCCTCTTGATTGGTTTTTTTTTTATACGTGACAATTCCACATTTGGTTTTAATTGTATTTCCCAATATTTTACCCTCATTTAATTTATTTGTTTACTACATGATAGTTTATATGAATGCATTTCAAGAAAGTACTCTATGTCCTGAAGAAATATATAGATTGTATGGGTACACTAAATGAGAAAGATAGACATTGCTGTTAAACAAAGGCGTAGCAAAAATGTAGAAACTACGGTACTAATCAAGTGGGAGATACCCTGAGTTCTTAAATGGTTAAGTTTAGCGGCTTTTTAAAATTGTTTTACTTTTGGACTGTTCCCTTTCCTTTGGTTGAATATGAGGACCAATTGTTTTGAATGTCCTTTTACATAAAGGACACATAGGCCTTTTTATTAAATGTATTTGTTATAGTTTGATAACATTTGTTCCCCTGCCATAATTGGCAAAATATGTTAAAAATAAAGTTTGGACAAATCTGAATGCACAAATCTATAGTGAATATACCCAAGTGTTAAAATGAATTTCTACATTTTTTGCAATCTATATTCACTCAGCTAATAAAGGTATCATTCAAACTCCACTTGTCTCCTTCAAAACAGCATCAATTGTTCTAGATACATATGCACAATGTCAGGGATTTTATAGGAATATAGTTAGGTGTATAATACAACATTTGCTAATGATCAGCATTTTGATAATCATCAACTGAAACAGAAATAGGTGTGTATGAGAGATAAAACTGGATGGGGAACAGTCAAACACCACAAAGGGTGCTGAAGACAATTCAATGTCAAAAGTCATACACCATTGCAAGACTGAACACAGTAACAAGACATACGGTAGTAATACTGCATCAGCAAGGTCTCTCTCAGGCAGAAGTTTCAAGACAGACAGGGGTTTCCAGATGTTCTGTCCAAGCTCTTTTAAAGCAGAAATATAGTTATATACAGGGACGTAACTAGAAACAACTGGGCCCTGGTTCGCAAAATTTCTCCGGGCCCCCCAACTGTAACAGCTAGTCTGTTCCATCATTGCCCCCACACAACTGATCTGTGCCTTTGCCCCTCCTTCCAACATACAACATATTTAAACACACTTACACATATTCACTAACACTCACTCCATCTCAACCCACTTACACATACCCATGCTCACACGTACAAGTACACATGCATGCTCACACACACACACAAGTACGCACACACTGTTTTACCGTGGGGTCATACCTGATACGTTCCTGTCTCCTGGTGCCGGTTCAAAATAGTTTAGGAAAGGCCCTGATTTAGATTTTTCTTCTGTTCACTTACTTCCCTATTCAACCTGCATCTCGAATGAAACCATTCATTCTCCCTACTTTTAAGTTCTCCCCCTATTGTAATAGTACTACAGAATCTGCTGGTGCCCCATAATTAAATGTAATAATAATTTACCAAGACTTTTAATGAGGCTTTGTGACCTATTGACCTATAGATGTTTATCTGAAAGAAGAATATATTATTTACATATTTAAGTCTTATAACATTCTGTTTGTGAACATGCCACTATAATGTGAACCATTAAAATGAATCAAACATTACAAAAGAGGGTTATTAGGGGAGGAAAAAAGGGATTTATGTAGAAATATAAGTAATAATGTTTTAAGCAATACTTTATTAGCATATATAACATAATATTATTTTGATGCGTAAAATGGAATCAGCACTGGACATTCAAGTGTGTATAGATTTTTATACCAAAAAAAAATCCTGCTTGTTTTGTATAAGCAGAGCACCATTCACAGTCTGCTGCATTCATTTTTTTAACATCAGGGGCAATGACCTATCGAACTTCATCTTTGCTTCTTCCAAGATCTAGCCTCTATGTGAATAATCAAAGGTCAATGGGTCTACTGTTTTATCGCTATCAGAATGTGACAGGTCCTTAGGCCAGCATGTGTTCAGCTAAAGATTATTGAACTTGTCTCCAATCCCTATAGTTTACAAAGAAGCAAGCAACATATGCAAAGGTGGCTAAAATAAATGTTAGGGAAAAAAATGAAAAGGCTTTGTGACAGACACCCGTACTCATACTGAGTAATTGCTCAAGGGATTAACCCTTCGTATTACCCCAAGCGCTAGCCAAAACTTAGTGTAGGGTTAAAACAGAACTAACTTTATTGAGGAAACAATCACCACCAGCCTCTAAGAGCCCTTCAATAGGCTGGTGGTGAGTTTCGACCAGCATGCATCACACCATATATAAAACACAATATGCATATTATATGCAAATTAGGTATAACGGAAACCCACACCAATTTACACAACCCTGCCATGAGAACCAATAATATTGGTCAGACAGGCAGGAGGAAGGCGGAAACTGAGATCTAGAGAGCTCTGGCTCGCTCACTGTTGCCACCATGTGCCCCTAATCAGATACAGGGGAACCTGATATTGCACTGCAATTAGTATCCACTGTCGCCTGCTGGAAGTATGTAATGCAATCCAGGGGTCCACCGTCTATAACGGGAAATACAGCCTCCAGCTGCCCCCCAAGTCCCAAATAATGGAGGATTTCATGGCAGGCCATTTCCTCTGAAAAATTACAATACAGTTAACATTTCTCACAGAACAAAAATAGTTTTGTTGTATTGTGAAAAAATCACAAATAAGTCACTAAATTTGAGTGTACTCTAAATGTGCTTGCACTTTAGATATTAGAAAAAAAATATATTACCAATGATGGAGGGAGAGGATAATGGATGATGGGATAATTACTTAATTATTACAGGCAACCTGTAAGAAAAGGTGTTTCAGCTTGCCAATTAAATGTCTAGTAGAAGTCCATCCACCAGTCATTGTTATTCAGTGTCTGAACATGTAATTTTCTGTTCAGTTAACTTATAAGATCTCCTGCTTATGCAATTTACATGTTTTTAAAATAACAACCTGAAAAAATCTTTAAAATACTACTTTTATGTTGTGGTAAAAGACACAATCATGTGGCACTTTTAGATATTTAAAAGAAAAGATTTGCACCTGCATCTCTTGTCTCCTCTGCGGAGAAGATGTTGTAACCGAAAGCGCCGTTGACCTCCTCTTCTGGTTGGCTGCTTTGTAAACAGCTTCTTAAATCTCAGTAACATGATTTATAACTGGCACAGAAAAGAAAAGCTAGTAAACACGGAAAACTATTTCTTACAAGTGGAATTCATTTTTATTTTCTCCAGTCAATGGACAGTTTTGTAGAGTTCTTCTAAGCATTGAGTGCCTCAATTTATTACTCTTATTGAGAAATCTCAGTATTAAAAAACAGAAGAATGCAGTTGTTCTGATATACTCGATCTGTTGGTTGTCTTTTGTGTTAAAATATTCTAAAACCTGTCAAGCAATGTTAAGCTGGAGACACAATATGGGAACACCTGTTTGTTTATTACATTTGGACTGCAATTACAACAGAATGTTTCATATTTAAATACCTTTCACTCTGAAGGGAACGACAGTCATATAAATGCATTTATTCAAAATATTGTCAGCTTAAATGAAACATGTATAAATTTCAGGATGCTGTAATTAAGCATTATGAAAGATAATCAGGCAAGTGACAGCTTTCAAAAAGTTTAACATAACATTGAAACAGGTGTTAATTGCAAAGAAATGATATTAAAAAAATATATATTATTTTTTCTGTTCAAGTTCATTATTCCACGATGTTTAAAATAACTCAAATATAATTATTTATATATTATAATATATTATTATTTAATTTTGTTTTGAATCCAGCGATCCCAAAAAAATAAAAAATTAAGGAGTGATATATGGAAATCTCATGAACATCACCAATGTCCCCTGCTGGGAAAAACCCAAGAGAGAAAAGGCATTCCTTTTACATCCATCACATTTTCTTTCAGTTGAGCCTCCAGATCTCTTGTCTTCTAGGATTCAAAGTGCTCCTTTTAATTGAAAACTTTGTAGGAGGCAAATTTTCACCTATACATTGTACTAGCCAATCGGATAGGGAATGTATGACAAAAAATACATTTCAACCCTGTTATCCCTGTGTCGACATTAAGTTAAAAACTACAAACAAGGCGCATGGGTGGGATGCATGTGCTTGCTCACAATCCTCTCCACTATCATGTACAACATTCTGAGACTGAACAGGTGACATTTAGGGGTGAGTAGTGAACAGGACAACAAGCAGGTGGAATGCATACCCACTCGTGTTTCCACATTTACCCCAAATAACATGGTAGCAACAAGGTGCATGATAAGGAGGGCTTGACTCTAACCCCATTTACTTAAGTACATACTAGTTTTACAAATGGCTGCACTATATATTTTTATATTCAGGTATGTGATGCTGGGTAAGGGAAGCTACATAGAAAGAAGGTGAGCTCATGTGTCATGCTTTAGTGCCTATATGGCAAAGTGCAGTGTGTGTGGCTAAGGTGTGTGATGTTTAAATTTGCCTTGCCATATCTGTGAGTGGTCAACATATTTGTGTCAGTGAGGCAAGGCATCTTCAGCATAAGTGAGCATCTTGTTAAAAGGTTGTGGGTTGTGATGGTGCTGACAGCATAATGTTATATATTATGAGGTGCTGAACATAAAAAGGTTGGGCTCACAAAAATGTGTTAGGAAGCATGTTATTTGAACTAGCAACCCTGTTTATGGCAGGTAATGTCACCACCAGGTAGCTTTAGGGTTGCTGTAGTTTTTGCCTCCCCATGGTCCTGACATCCTTACCAATTCCCGACTCCTGCCGTCTGCCAGTTTCCAAACTCCTGCCGTCTGCCAGTTCCCGACTCCTGCCGTCTGCCAAGTTCTTGCCCCGACTCCTGCCGTCTGCCAGTTTCCAAACTCCTGCCGTCTGCCAGTTCCCGACTCCTGCTGTCTGCCAGGTCCCCATTCCTGCCATTTGCCAGTTTCCAAACTCATGCAGTCTGCCAGTTCCCAGCCTCCTATCATCTGCCAGTTCCTAAACTCCCGCCATCCGCCAGTTCCCACACTCCCACCATCCGCCAGTTCCCACACTCCTGCCATCCGCCAGTTCCCACACAGCTACCTGGAAAAACAGAACAAATTCTGGGGCTATAGCTTTAAAAGTACTCTGTAAAAAGAATAAAAACCACAAATGGAAAAATGGAATAAAAACCACTAGTGGGGGCTGTTTTAAACCTTTTAAATATTATTGCACCATTTGGGGGTTTTATTCTTTTTACAGAGTCTTTTTAAAGCTGTATCCCCAGAATTTGTTCTGTTTTATCATATATCTGTTGTAAGGGGCTTTTTGAAGGAAACTACCACATATGTGTTCCGATGAATGAATAGAAGGATTAAAAAGCTAAGTACCCTGTTTTTATATAATCTTTAATTATTGTAGAGCACAGTTACAATTTTATTGTATTTTTTATTCCTCCCACACAGCTACCGTCTGACAATTTTCAGACTCCTAACGTCTACCAGCCCCTGTCTGAGACTCCTGCCATCTTCTTATCTGTCAGTCGTATCTATTCATTGAACCTTGTAAGCAGGTGGTTCCAAATGGTCAGGTTTAGATCAGTACTGCCAATAATTATTTGCAGAATGAATGATTACTTGTAGCATTTGGCAGCCAAATAAATGGTGTTTCCCATACACACAACTCTCAAGCTCCCAAGTGTATGTGAGTGAGGGTGAACACAAGTTAGCAATAGTAAATCTGCGCGTTCGAGTTTAGTATAACTCATGCGAGTTAGCCATTTTCTGACAAATTGTATGTAGCCAATGTTGTGAAAAGATCTGATCATATCTCATAATATTTATTCTTTGTTAAAAAAAAACAAACCTCTGTAGCTTGCATAGCTTAGATGACCAGTGGACATTAAATGTCTCTTCAGATGTTGCCAAATGTAATCTCCCATTATTGATGTGTAGGTTATGTACAGCTAAAGGCTTATAGGAAAGCTTGAGTAACAGCTAGGGTTAAATGTTACTTCTCCTGACTTAAAGTAATGTATGTGCCAAACTACTGTCTGCTATAGCTCCATTAATATTGTTACCCAAGAGTCCAAACATTAAAAATGTTGCTGTATAATATAGATTATGTTATTGGAAGTGCTTACGCGAACCTGATTAACACTAACCTGTTTTATTTATGTTCTCTATACAGATTGTACACATGGGGTGGGTGAGTGAAAAGGTACAAGGATCTGATGGAACACATGTTTATAAATTCAAGTTTCTGGTATTAAAAGGTTCATCATTCTACATTTTCAAGACACCACCAGTAAGATATTAGTTTTAATTTTGATATATATATAGGTTTAATTAGCAACAGAAAAAATAAATGTGTATATGTATGCTTAAAATATGTTACAGTGCCAAAATTGCTTTTAAAGGCAGGTTTAGTGCAATAGATATACAAAGGCACCAGACATGTGAAAATGGGCAAAAAAACGAAAAATGTTTTTGGCCCATTCATTTTTGAATTCCTTTTTCTGACCATTATTTCGGACAGAGATCAGGGTTCATTTTAAATTAAATGAAGTTCATTGGCTAACACCCGCATTTACTCTCACTCTCTCAGACTCTTACTCTCTCACGCTCTTTTTTGTTCACTCTCTCATGTTCCCATAGCTTCTCTGCTTCTACTTCCTCACACCTTCTTGTTCTGTATCTTTCTTTTTCCTCTCTTATATTGTCTCTATTATCTATTTTCGCTTCTAATTTGTCCTCGTCTCCACGAGCATAACCTCCCTGCCAACTTCCGTTAAAATATTGGAGCTTCCAAGGGCATCCTCTCCCCCGATCCTCCAGTCAGGGGAAAGGACGTCACCAGAAGCTCCGTCATTTCAGCAGACATTTACATGAAGTTATCATAGGGCAAAATGATGGAGTTTCTGGTGACGTCCTCTACCCGACCCTAATCAGTGGAGAGAACATGTGCTCAGGGATGCTGGCAAAGAAAGAAGAGAGAAAAGAGGAGGTAGAAGAACAAGAAGATGAACAAGAAGTTGTGAGACACTGAAGCAGTTTGGTTTTAAGTTGACGTCAGCCAGAATACTTCACTGCGTTTATCCCTGTATGATGATATAAAATCAGTACTATAAAGTTTAACACCCATATAAGCCACTGCTCTGTAAATAATGTGGCAGGATTGCCCGGTTATTGACAAGAAACTCCAAATATAAACATCAGAATAAAAGTAAAATGTGGTTTATTGTGGCTTTTCTTTAAGGTACACGGTGCTGTGCTTTACAGTGATAAATAAACAAAACAAAAAACAAACCCTACTCCATCTTGGAGACTATCTAGACAAAATATTCCCTAACTAACCAACTGACCAGCTAACCCAGTTCCCAGTCATAAACCAAGTAGTTCACAGCAACTTAAACACACAAGTGTGTTTAAGCCGTACCTTTTCTTAGAGCCTTAGGGCCTAAGGCTTAACTGCCTCTCTCCCTGTTGTCCTTATGCCTCCAAGGGCTGACATCCATCTATTAACACTTTCATGCGGGGAATAGAGAGCGCTCCAACCTGCTACTAACATAGAAAGCCTCTCTAACTTTGCCACAATAAACAAAGATCATATTAATAACAAGTAACATGTTTTAGAAAAAAAAAATCTTTCAAAACGTCTAAAGGAATGCTGCCTAATATTTTTCATTTTATAGAATACACGATTTTAAATTGACAAACATGGTTGTTTTGGTATTCTCATTAACTTAAGAGCAGGAGGTCACTTGCTATCATATGAAAAGGACTACAGCCATTATCAATCACTTGTAGGACAGGCAGCTAAAGCAACAGAACGCTTTTAAGCATACTAAAATCAAATTTCCCATCGATAAACTATGACTAAATCCTTTGTATGAAATAGGTCCAACATTTAGTAGGACATGTCCCTTGAATTGTATTGTTTTTTCGTGTAGTCTATTAAAACATGGCCCAGCAACTGATGCATCTAAAGAATGTGAGAAAGCATCTTCTTTTGCTTCTTTGGCATTCTTATGTTATTATCTTTTATTTGTACGGCACCTACACTTTATGCAGAACGTCTTAAAATACATACATTTGAAGGGTCTGACAAAACGAGAATTGACAGACGAGGACAAATCTACAGAATTAGTTTTCTTTTAGATCATAAGCTTTATAGTATGTGAGGCTATCACTTACTTTACCATTGTGTGACTGTTTTAAAGATGTACCTCAAACACAAGCATATTATATTTTTATCTTGTTTTACATATGCCAAATGAAGGCTTTATACAATCAAAAGCATTCCAAAAAATGTTAATGCATCTGCTGCTTCCTGTGGGAAAAAAAGTTTCTTCAAACTATTCATTGTATTACAATTGTAATTGTTATTGGTCCTTTTATTATACCAGATTAATTTGTGAGACCAGGGTACCAAATTAAGGGACATGAATGTTTGTACCTGTCCTGTCACAATACAAAAGATATAGGCATCAAGGGCATCAAAACCCCTATAGCGGGGCCCTGGTGAAGAAAATTCGTTTAAACGTTGCCTTGTTTCAAACAATAATTATTTTGAAAATGGAATATATTTGAATAATCTGACACTTATAAAACAGACATTTCTTACGTTACAGAAAATACTTTTTAATATTTCCTTTACGTTTAATTCCTATTTTCTTTTATTTTCATTGTTTCTATAGACTTCTGCAGAATGTATTGGCAAAATAACTAATAATAATGAGGCTTTTTTTAGTAGAATACATTTTTTAATAAAATAATAGAATGTTCCACAGGGTGAGGTGGATTTTTAATGTGTGTACATGAATGGGCATAAGTCACTGATGACAGAAACATTTTAAGAGCTTTGAATAAGCACCTACGCATTAAACAGCTGTCATCAATAAGGCACCTGACTGTCATTTGTTCTTTGTGTAATGAAGTTCTCAGTGGGGTAAACCTCTTTGTGCTTACATTCTGCTGTGCTCTATGCTTCAAAGCATTTTCAAAGAAAACATTGGTATACAACGGTGTGTTAAACCGCTGGCTAGAGCACACGTCTCCATCACTGACTGGTGGAATCACGACTGAGTTTCATTGATGAGTTGCTGCTACCCTCTTCAGCGATGCTAATGATGCATTTGTTCTCTTGCTATAAAAATATTAATTTAAGATCAACATGAGATATGAATGCATTTAAACTTACTTCCCAAGTATATATTAGTCTACAATGTACAAAATAATAATTTGCAAATAAAAAAATATATCAATTAGATAACTCAAGACAGATCAGGTCAATAGATATCGATGTGTAAATGACGTGTTAAACACATGTAATACTTAATACATGTTTACATTAAACAACTGCAAGGTCGATCATCGATAAACTAATTATACTCTTATTTTATTAACACGTGATGTATCTGAAAATGTGTACTCATTGCAGTAAAATATTGAAAATATTGTTAAATATATTATATTTTTCAGGTTAGCACATTGGACTGGGTACGAGCTGATAAAATGTATAACCTCTGTGAGGTCCTGTTTAAGATTAGCAAGGTATGTTTCTCTGGTTCAAATAAGTTGTGGGTACTTACAAGATTGAATCACCTAAAAGGGTGTTAATTGAACAGTAATGAGTCAAGGGATCTAACATTCCCACTCTCCTCATCTCCCATTGTTCTGCAGTCCTTAGAGTCACATGAATCCTTACCCTTTGGCTTACTCACAATGCTAAACTGGAGCTGATGTACACAGCTGAGAGCTGTCCAGGTTTTACATGGGGTTTCTAGATATAGATCTGCTTCCCGGAGTCTCTAAATCACTTTCTTATTTCCCCAGACAGGGAAATGTGATTTTACCATAACCACACACCACCTGTTTTTTTGCCTACTCCCTGCCTGCTTCTAACATATTAAAGGTTGCCTGGGCTTAGCTGGTCCCCCACATATGGTTAGCACCAATCCTTCATGCAGGTAATTCCCTCGTTAGAGAAGAGGGAGAGCTCTAGTAACCTATGCTCATGTGGTTCAGTCCTTTACTATGGGTGAGGGGGCACTCAGATTTCTGTCCAAACAGAAACACCTGTGTAGGGAACTATTTAGGTGAGGGAAGTGCATTAGTCCGGCAAATGCTGCCTACTTCAATAGACTTGGACTGCCCTTGAATGGTACTGCCCTTGAATGAGTAGAGACGTTCAAAAAATATTAATGAAGGTTAAGCATTTGCCAGTGTCAACTTCAAAGTTATCTGATACCAAAAGGAACATAACAGTTTCATTGTGAGATATGTCTCTGACATTTGCATCTGTCTGAAACATCAGTTTTATATACAATCAGGCTGCAAGAGAGACCTAAAAACTAGAAATCTAGCATTTATCCATTACCTTCACAAC
The DNA here is from genome assembly GCA_009364415.1 of Spea multiplicata. Taxonomy (NCBI): domain Eukaryota; kingdom Metazoa; phylum Chordata; class Amphibia; order Anura; family Pelobatidae; genus Spea; species Spea multiplicata. Next base: position 3,569,736 of record VKOC01000010.1, read on the forward strand.
CCATCCACTATCTAATACAGTAATAATAAGGTGATTAAGTATACCTAATGGAAGGTAACATTAAATACAGGCCAACAACAAGCACAACTACGTCTGCACTGTGTGTACTTGCTAGCAGAAGAGAAAAATACAATGGTGGTGCCTTTTTCAGCTCAATATCCTTGGCAAGTGCTTAATTTTCCAATATTATAATAATATTTTCGACATGTGCTAAAATGTACATGAAAAAGATTATCCATTTTAGTCCTCGTACAAACTGCACACCTCAAAGAATATTTTTTCAGGGCAGGGTTTTCAATGGTTTGAATGTAGTATTGTCTGTGAGTTCATACTGTTAAATGTATGGCCATTGTTTGCACTTTAGTCAATTCATTCAATTCCTTACTGCAGTGTTTTTATGACAGTTTTTGCAAATTTCACTTTAGTCTGGTCATTGAATCAATCCCATTGCACACTCTCTATGGGAAGTGCCCAATGATACTTGTCTTTTTAAAGTATTTTTCATGTGACCGGGGATTAAAATTGGCCTTTAAACTTTAAGGCCAGGGACCAATAAATGACGTATGTGCAACTATGGATACATGAGGCTACACAATATGCTGTTATACGCAGTGTGTGACCCTGTACATCCAGCCAGCGGCCCCACACTATAAGATATAGGATGAAGAATATATTTGCCACACGAGCACCAGTAAGTGTGCTTACATTTGCCTGTTTTTCCAGATGGCCAGTAAGAGGCTTGATTTTGCGTTCTTTGATGAAATAAATACAGTTTGAACAATAATTTTGTGTCCCACAGATGTTTATCTCAATAATATATGAACAATAACACTTCTAGCTCATGCATTGCGTTACAACATTAATATTGTTAACTTGTTTTCTGGAGGTTATCAGGTGTTTCTTTGTCCCTCTTTTTTCTCTCAAAGTCACTGTGAAGGATCTCAATAGAGAAGGAGACTTGAAGCCAAGTTGATAAACAAAAAGATAGGCTTTTATTCTGCCAAAACAAATACAGGTTCTTTGTTAAAAACAAAACAGCATGGGTTGATCTAGGATGGGGCAACCTGGCAGTTGCTAATGAGAAAAACAGCAGCATTCTACAGTTTTAAAGTTCCCCTTTTTTTTAGAAAAACAGGTTCACGCACATCTAAAAAGAAAAGTAAACAATACTTTCCATTTAGATATTCTTCAATATATAATAAATATTATAAAAAGAAAAAACTAGAGACAGACAGATATATAATAAAGTTTAATACTTTAAACATTCTTCCAAAATTAAAAGTAAAACTTAAAAATAAAGCACTTCCTTTAACATAGAAGTTGTAGTCCTACTGCAAAAGCTGCCCGCTTTCTCCATGATCTGATATTTCTTGCCACTGAAGATGCTTGAAGCTTTCACCCAGTGGCAGGAAAGTGTTTAATGGCAGGAAATTCCACACATGCGCACTCGGGTCCAGTAACTTTCCACTACATGCAGCGTTCACCAAAACCTGCTCTCGAGTTGGCTGGAGATGAGTGCTTCACATGCTGGAAAATGTGTTCTGCTGAATGCATCTCCTACAGGGCATGTGGTCCAAATGCATTTGCAAAATGGACCACATGAAAATGTATAGGGGCCCCTCTAAGAGAGTGCCCCTTTAAATAATAAGTATATTGACAAAACAGAGTTATAAAATAAGTTTGGATAATATATATATATATATCATTATTCTTCTACATGTTTTGTTCAGTTAGTTAAAGTTATTAGTTGGTCAGAAAGCCACATAAAAAAGCTTTGGTAAGTGCTTGCCCTTATTCATACCTAACAAAAATATTTCTCTTTTTGGTCATTTGAAATGTTTAGTAATGAGCTAAATGCAGAGAAAACAGAACATTTTTTTCTTGACGACTTAGTAACTGCATATGTGTAGTTCTTTTTACTTTTTTTTATGTTTTTGTCAGGTTTGGCCAGCTGATGAAATCTGGATTCAAGAAAACCTGCACCTCAATCTTAATCAAAATGAACAAGTGGATGATCAGCGGCCGTATTGTTTCAATGTATTGGTGGGACATGGGAAAAGTCATTATTTTAGCACTGAACTGGGTTGTGAATTGCCTACATGGGAAAGATCATTCCAAAGAGCAATATTCACAGAGGTTCAACGAACAGGAGTAAGTATAAAGTGGTATTCCAAGTGAAATGATTTAAATAATCGGCTAATCCTGAAAAGCTGTTTTTTTCATCTGCTGCCATGGCATCCTTCGTGGTACCAACATGAGTAGTAACATGTGTACATCAGAACACTGGTGAAGTATATGTCAACAAGGTTTTCTGATATGGCAAGTTAACCCACATTTTCGTTGAAAATATTTTCATTGAAGCATTGCAAGCAACAATTGTACTTGAGCTTACCCGTATCACCAATGGACCTTGATGATATAATCCCATATACCCGATCTGTACATACAATTTATATAGTATATACTACTGAGCTGATTATGCCTAAGGACACAAGTCTGAGGGGTTGGACCAAGTCCAGTTCAATAGTTGCACTTGTGCTTCAGTAAAATCTGGTTCTATTTTAGATCTGGATAATGTTTTTCTCTTGACAAACTGAGTGCTTTCCAACCTCAAACATCATTAACTTGATGAGGTTATATGGATTATTCAACCTGAAGGGTGTTTTAAGGCCGCCATCGGCGTTACTGGGTTTTATTGAAATATGGGACTTTCCACATCATCACCATCAAACAGTAGTGGTACAGTTTAGAAAATATTGATTAATGCACGTTTCTGAAGAGGCTCTTAGTAAGTCCCACCACAGGTTCTAATAACTGAATATATGCTCATTTACATATAAATGAATGTCCTTGCTGATTAGTTTCCTTTCAATGAATATATAATGAAGTAATCATGTAATTCTGGCAGTTTTTTGCATACACACTTGTGAGACTTCTGATATTTTTTTGACCCCCTATTACCTTACGAAATTTGAACGATATCATGGTGTTAATGAAAGTATTGACCTTTTAATGTAGCAAGTAAAGGAATATATCTAACAACGTTGGCAACACAATGCTTTAGCACAATTGCAGACGCAGCTTATAAAATGCTTTAAGTTCCCTTTCTTCTAAAGCAACTGTCCTGATTTCTCTAATGCCACCCAGATATAAAGGGTATATAGGTGTACGGGATCTTGGGTCATTAGCAGAAAGGTACAAAATATCTTCCCGGTCAATAATACAACCATATGAAAAGTTCCAGAATATTTAAACGCATATTAAAAAGGAACTAAAAAACATAAAACTTCATAAAACATGAAGTTAAAAAATGAGTTCTTAATCGCGGAATGCAAATTCAACTAAAGAATTATAAATATATGAAAGGCAGAATATTTTGTTGACTTCATGTTTGGGATCTAAACTGTTATTTTTGGAAGTACTAAAATACTTTGAAGGATTTCATGGCATCTTGAAATATGCATATTGAAATCTTCAAGCTATGTGTACTCACAGTTTTCAGAATGAGTTTAAATATAACATGCGGAGATTAAAGTGTACACAGAAGCCTATCTACATGAAAAATGCACACTTTATAATTTTAAATGCAGGTACAGGTTGATTTAAGATATTTTTTTCCTAGATTGAGAATATTACTTCCATTCATTTGCTTAAGATTTTTACCGTGTGGACATATTACATCACTTTTATCATCTAAGTCCTATACCCTTGAGTGTTTTATTATAAAACTGTAAAAATAAATTGATTGGGTTTGATAGGATTTCAAATTTATTCTGCTGCTTTTCCATTTATCCGCAGAAGCATCTTTACATCCTGTGTTAATATATACAATTTAATTTCCACACTGAGAGATACTTCCTTAGCTCTAGAAATAATATACAAACTAGAAAATGTTCTATTATTGAGCAAATGTAAAAATGTACCTGCTTACCCTTATAAATCATCAAGCTCTTACATTTTAGCCGTCATCTTTAAAACGTCACATTCATTATGGGATCCAGGTAGACAATTTGTCCTGATTATCCTACTTGTGAAAGTGAGTCATTCTGGGAGATGGTGACACCAGTTTGGGGAAGGCACTTTTTTGTTGAATGAGCACACATTCCTTCAGACACACTCAGAGTCTGTTACAGCCACTAAAGTCGGGGGGGTCAACTCCATATTAGTGGCCATGGTTTTGGAATGGGATGCCAAACAAGCTCATATAGGCATACAAGCCCATATGTACATAACCTTTAAGGAAGGTGACGCTTTATTAATTAATACCATTTCAATCAATAACCAGGAAAAAAATAAGAAATTCATATAAAATGTAAATATTGTGGCACTAAAAATGATTCCAATCCCTCCTCACCTGTTGTCTCTGTTAGTCAATTTGTTATGTTGCATACTACATGTCCTGTCCACCCATTGTACAGCGCTATGGAATTAGATGGCGCTATATAAAACAATAAATAATAATAATAATAATAATTCCAATTATGTTTAAAAGACCTGTATTAATATACACTTTGTTTAGATTTTACACTTTTATGCACATATGCTTTGATTTTAAGGTAATAATTGCCAGATTGCCACTGCCACTATATTACAGGACCTTTGTCACTTTATTGGCAGTGTCCTAAATAAAACAAGCAAAGGAAGCGGTGTTTGCTTTAAAGAAGAGGACTACTACTGGCTTGGATGTACACTTAATACAAACTTTTTGTGTAGGTTAATTTGACAGTCGTTGGTTGAAACTGCATATTTCATTATGCTATAAATGTGCTTAGATAGCAGAACTCAGAACACTTTGTAGGCAATTAGTCACATTATTGTAGCACATTTATGAGCTCATGCGGCACCAGCTCCCTTGATATAATACATTATAGTCATATTATGAATGTCATAAATCTTAAACATTTAAATAACAGCACAGAGTACACTTAGTATTCTACCTAATAGCCACACTCTCCTAGAATAACTAAAATGTGCATACATTTCTCCTAGCTGTTTGTAAATCCCACTATAAGCTTTTGCATCTTTAAAATAATTTTCCAGCTACAATATTTTCATTTTATAAATGACCTATCAATTAAATTATGTCATATAAATAGATTAGAAAAACATGAGACTTGTGGTATTGATGTCGATATCTAATACTGTATTAGTCTCTTACAAATTAAAACAAAACAATTCTAGGAATTACATGTGTAAAAAAAAGTAATTTATAAACTAATCCCAAAATATATAATGTAAAAATATATTTTTTTTACATATATATTTGTTAAAAATAGAAAAAAGAAGGTGCACACACTAAAATAAGCTAAATCATGTTATTTATTCAGTACAAAAATGTAAAGAAAAATAAGTATATAAAGTAAAAAATACTCACATCCGAGTCTTTATAGGAGTTTAGCTTTCCTGTTATATTAATTTTGGAGTGCCTCTCAACAAACTCTCTTTTTTTGTCATATATAGATCTTTCCCAAAATGATCATTTTCAGTGACTACATTTTAATGTTCACTTACAAAAGTCTTGTACTTTTTTCTACAGTTTCTTATGCAACACATCAAATAAATGATTATCATAATAAATTACATGGCATAATTTTCCCCCCAAAAAGGACCAGAAAAACTAAAAGATTTATATGATTTTGTAGGCAAGCCTGACCTGTGACGGTTAAGCTGTTTCATAGGCTGGATGGTGGTGTCCTAGCAAAACCCACTCCATTTTTTTGATACTAGATTACAATAATTGCTTATTTCCAAAAATGTATATTTCTACATTTGAATATCTTGTGGTCAATGTGAATGCTATATATCCAGGAGTGTGTTTATATAAAGCAGAGGTACTAAAACTTGCTAAAACTTACTAAAACTTGTACTGATAACCATCTCCATCATTCTTGTTTTTTTTGCCCCTGGTCATAACTAAAAGACACTGCTACAATCTTGCTTAGATAATTCTTGCCAAATTAAATCTGTGCAAAACAGATGGATTTGTTTTACTTGGCAGGCTTTTGTGCATTAAACATTCTGCTGGTTAAAGCACATTTTGTATATGTTATTTTGGTTTTCAGATAGATGACTTTGGAAATTGCTGAGTGGGAGTCAATGGCACCCCCAGCATATTTTGAAGAAGTGCAAGAATTGCAGCATGCAGTATTGCTGTATTTAACATGTTATTGGTTAACACGTATACTATATACATATATACAATATGTTGCATTTATTTATTTAAAAAAATGTATAATTTAGTGGTGGCATCAATTGATGGAAGTTGTCAAGATTAGTTGTCAGGTTGCCAAGCTACTGTTTTATGCTGAGCTTGTGTGTTTAACAATGTCTTAGTTTGATAGTTGACAGTGTTTTTGTTTAATTTATGAAACCCTACATATTAGTGTATGTAAAATTGTTATTTTGTAGCTTTAGTTCTAAAATGGGAGTTTCTTGTTAATGAAGATCCTTCTAGCTGCATTGACTTACTTTTGCTATCCTTTTATATCTACTGACATAATATGTACTGTATATAAAATACCGTGAGTGACTTTTAAGTGACGAACACACGTAGGGAGCCCTCTTTGTAAATGTCATTCTGAAGCAATCCAAATTCCTTGATTTTCAATGGAAAAATAAAAATTGCATACGTGAGCAGACAAGTATTTTGGCACTTTTAACTCCAAACCTATTTTTATAATACTTAACAATGATTGGTGTTTTATTATATGGCATATTTTAAACATTAGAATGATTTGCACTTGATGATTAAGCCATTATTAATGAGTTGTATATCAGTTGGTTATATCTATAAGTGCGTTACCTGGATGATAACATGTAGAACCAATGGATATATTGTTCTTTATTTTAACATTTATGTAATTTTGTTGTATAATGGACAACATCTCTTTTTTGCGTTTTTGTGCAGGGGTGTCAACTCCAGGCCCTGGGGACTACATATGAGACAGATTTTCTAGATATGTCACCATGGGCACTGGCGGTTCAAGCAAAATGGCTAGAAATGATTAAATCACTTTGATTGAAAGCAATGATTTACTGAAATCTGGATTTGGCTTTGGTCCTTGAGGCCCAGAGTTTAACACCCCCTGGTATCTTATTTTTCATGACATATAGCATTTTTTATATTTATAATTAACATTTGCAATTCATCTTTTTTCAAATTTTTTGGTTCAAGAAACATATGGCTAGAATTGTAATGGTTCTAAAGAAAAATAATCATAATCATGTGCAGCAATATTTTATAGTAATAGCTATTGAAATTATAAACATATACATATCTTAAATATTTTACTTGTTTTCCCAAATATCTTTGTTTTCCCAAATATAGCTTGGTGCAGTTTGTTGCATACGATACTGATAGTACAATATAGTAAAATAATTATTTTATAATTAAAGTATTAAGTAATTTAATTAAAGTATTTAATTTTGTGTATCCTTTTTTATCCCTTTAGTCCAAAACATACATGTGCAATAACCAAGGAGTTGCTGTATGTTTTACTGTGGACTTTGTTTCTGGATTTACTTGTTTTGACAGCACATCTAAGGTAAAAATTAAGAAAATCTAACTTCTAATCTCCATGCTTTCATTGTATTTTTAATAAATAAATCATGTAAAATACATATATGTATTACATATTTTGATATTTAGTGCAAAGAAGATGGTTATAATTATGAAAAACATTTGGTACTCTACTCCGTACTTATTTTCCTGCAGCAAGAAATACATCTGCAGGAAAAACTATGTTAACCTTCTAGAATCACCTGAATTCCTGCTTTAGTCATTAAATGTAATCTTATCTCCAACAAACATAGTATTCTTCAACTAAGACCACACAAACTATTATATGTTGTCAGATTTTTATTGAACACACTATGTAAACATTCACAGTGCAGGATAAAAATAGTATGTGAACCATTGGACTTTATAACTAGTTGACCCTCGTTTGGCAGCCATAATTTCAGCTAAACATTTTCTGTAGTTGTGGATCAGACCTGCATAATGGTCTCGAGGAATTTTAGACAATTCCTCTTTACAAAACTTCTCAATTTAGCAATATTTATCGAACATCTGGTGTGAATTGCACTATTGAGGTCATACCTTTGCATCTGAGTCGAGTTGAGGTCAGGACTGTGATTGGACCACTTAAGTATGCGTGCTTTCTATTGTTGAAACCATTTTCTTGTTAATTTGCTCCCATCGTTGTCCTATTGCATCACCCAATTTATGTTGACCTTCATTTGGCAGACAGATGACCTTACATTTTTCCACTAAATCGCTTGATAAGCTTAATCATCTTGGAAATTCATTTTTCCATCAATGATGGTAAACTGCCCAGTTCCAGAGATAGTAAGGCAGCCCCATACCATGATGGCCCCTCCTCCATAGAGTATAGTTGGGACAGGGTTTTGATGTTGGTTTGCTGTGCCTTTTTTCACCACACAGTGTTGTGTATTCCTTTTAAAAACTCAAGGCTGATTTTATCTGTCCACAGAATATTATTCCGGGTCTATTGTGGAACATCCAGGTGCTCTTTTGCAAATGTCCAGCAGTGTGGGTTTTTTTTGGACAGCAGTGGCTTCCTCCACGCTCTCCTGTCCTCCTAGTAACCCAATTCTTGTTCATTATTTTATGCATATTAGACTCATTGCCATTGATCATGATTATTTCTGATATATCTGCTAGTCTTCATCTCATTGAACACTCTGCAATGTGCTTTTGCAGGAGGCCAACTCATACGATGAGCTGCAACAGTGCTAAACAGTCTCCATTCATAGACAGTGTGTCTTACTGTGACTGATGACCATCAAGTCGATAATTCTTAATCTAAAGTCTTCAGAGATCTATTTTGTTTGAAGCATCAGGCAATGCTTCTTGTGAATGGCAAACTCAAGCCTTGAAGTGTCTTTTTATAGGCAGAGCAGCTCTAACAGCTGTAATCTTTTCTCATTGACTGGACTCCAGGTTATCTGACTCCTAAATCCGCTCAGATTTGGGAGAAATCATAAGATTAGGGAACCACATATTTTGTCCACCCTGCACTGTGAATATTTATTATTATCTATATGTGTTCAATAAAGGCATGGCAATGTATAATTGTTGGTGTATTATTAGATGAAGCTTACTGTTATTGTTATTTATATTATTGTGACTTATTTGAAGATCAGATCAGATTAATGACCGATATTTGTAGAAATTGAGGTTATTCGAAAGAGTTTATCTCCCTGCAGCTGTACATGTCGAGCGTGTTAAAAAACATTAAAAACTTGAAAGATAAGTGGTGTTACCCACAAGCCTAGGGCTGTCTGTACAACAGGACAAAAGGGCAGCTGCCTAGGGCCCAAGCATGCTCAAGTACCCATATGCACCTGGCCCTTTTTACTGATTGCCTTTTCAGTTACCTAGCTGACCCTTGTGTATCAGGGTGTGATTAGAGGAAGAGAAAACACTGACAGAATTAGGTAAAACTGATTCAACAACCTCAAGTGGTTTGCTCTGTGGACATTTTTCATCTGGAGTGCAACCAGGTTGTACTTCCTGTGCTAGAATGTGTGTTTGTTTCATAGCTATTAGAGACTTCCTGCTTAGTATGATGTAAACTGTCCCTTTTATGTTTTCAATACAGACACATGTAACTGTGCTGTGAGTATGCATTGTATGTGTCTCTATAATTTAATTGGAAGTAGGCCTTGGTGTCTGTTTTGCCCAGGGCCTTATTAGGAGAAACTGACCTAACCTATTATTAGTCTGGACACTAACCCTGCCCAGAAATCTTGAAAAAGAAGAGAGAGTTTAATATATATATATATTATATATATATATATATATATATCAGACATTGCCTCTTTTATTTCATGAGTTTATAATCAGCTGATGTTACTTTTTACGGGTGCCATGCTTGACATTAAGGTAAAGGCATATGAGGTTCAGTTTATTTACACACATGACCACATTTTGTGTAAACTGAACTGAATTGTGTAATCTGTATAATTGTTTTGCTTTGCCTTATTACTGAGCATTACTCATTACTCATTTCCAGTCGTAAAGCTCCAGTGGGGCCTTCGATTTTTGTCATTTTAAAAGGGAAAGCTTGTACACCTCAATCAATCCAGGTAAAGCATAGGCCCAGAGTTAGTGAAATAAGTTGCCAATTGGCTCCAATGTTCCATCTTGATTCTTTTAGTAAATCAGTATCTCTTTGTTGACAATTCTAAATTAGCCGATGCAATTTCTATAACTGTATGTGCTTTGTATTAAGAATGCAAAAGACTACACCTGATCTAAAATCATATGGTAATATTATACAACAATTAAACTAGCACTCAACATAGCTCATAGTAACTAGGCTGATGTCAGTGTTTGTACACCTTCCTGTAGCATGCAGCAAGTAAAAAAAAAAATAGGGCCAGTCGAATTTAAAACTTTGGCCTGAATTGAACCTCAAATCAAATTCAAATTCTTAAACTATATATATAAAAAACAACCTCTTATCCAGCTCCCTCTCCTCAATACCTCCTCTTCTTTGTTCTTCATTTCAACTTACTGTGGCTGTGTCGTGGCATGTGAGAAGTTAGTTGCCACTACAGCACTGAAGTCAGGTAGCCACGCTTCACTAGCACAGCCAGCTGGTCTGCTTCCAAGCATCTGAATTGTCTGGTTTAAGACAAACTTAATATGAATCTTGAGTTTAGAAAATGATTTTGAAAATAAAGCTTTGAAGGGGCATGGACGCATATGCCAAGACAAGCATCTTTATCGACTATAAAATTGGCAGTGAAACCAAACATCAGGCAGTGGTCCAAAATCTTTAACATGGGCCATAACCTTCTACCCCCCCTGAATTTTATCAATCCATTCATGCCTATGAGTAATAATAGAGGCACCTTTCCTGCACCATCTTCTGGTGCAGCGGCAACTAAAAAACATGAACACAACTACTGAGATGGTTGTATTAAGAACCTATTCAAAACGGCTACAAGATCAATAGCGATACAAGGCTTCCCTCTAGTTATCTTTTTATGATACTACTTGTTACTTTTAAACAAAATATTTAGGACTGCATCTCTAAGAGACTTTGGTCTGTTCATTTTAAAGACACTTCTCCTAGCTATTTTGTTTAAAGCAAGATTTGTCCTGTGGCTGGCTGAGCCATACGGTATAATGCTAAATACAAACACTATCTTTTCCACTAAAATCTTTCCATTTATAATAAATACATTTGCTTCATATGTTCAACTATAATTCCTATGACAACATTGTGTATTAAATGAGAGATATGTATTGTTTAAGACACACAAGAATAGCAATGAGTGCTTATATATTTTATTGTCTGTCACAGAATATAATTTGGCGGTTTAAATTCTCCCAGCTAAAGGGATCTTCTGATGATGGAAAAACACGAGTAAAACTACTTTTTCAGAATTCTGACACCAAACAAATTGAAATGAAGGTAAGCAATGTGACAGTTCAATTGCTGCATGCTGCAGGAGATCAAAGTGTATGACATAGCTGCATAATCATCAAAATCCCAAAATAAAAATTGATTGGGTGATATTCTCTGATGTGCTTAAATGTCCAGTTTTATTTTAATGAGGGATTTCCTATCTATACTTTAAACAAGTACTGCACAACTCCGGTCATCAAGGTCTTCAAACAGACCACCATAGTATATATGTGTATTAAAATGACTTTACACCACTGGACTTCGAAGCCTACCCCTCACCTACCCCTCTGAAACACAAGGTAACTTATTATGAGTGGACATTGATGCTAGGATACAAAGACAGATCAAAAGTTCTATAACATTCCAAAAGTGTTTATTAAAACTCTTAATAGACAATAGTCACAAATCTCCAAAGTACAAAATATTTTTTCTTGCAGCCTGTTTCAATGCGGGGTCTTCTCTGATCCCAACAATGATGGCATTGTTGTGGCAATGATCCCACAATGACGTTTAAGTGTGGTGTTACCTTGTTATCTGGTCTCTGGCTGTATCCACATTTAAATGCAAATATTGTAGTGCTTCTTTACCTGGAAATAACACTTACTTGTCAAGACTACCTTAGGTTTCATTATGCCCCATAACTATTCTCACACGGAAAGACTTTTTGTTTTGCCTTTGTATTTGCCCCGATTCTAGCACACACCTCTTAAACTGAGTAATCAGCTTTAGCAAAATGTTTTAACCAGACCAAAGAAAGAAAGAGAAAAAATATACTTGTTTTCAGGCAACGATATGCAGACTTTCTGGCCTTTTTGTGGCACTGGGAAATGTAATTGTACATCACTGCTTAAGTTGAATTTGTCAATTTCCAATTCATATATTTTACCATATTTTACCATTATTTTATTATTTATACAACATGGTAGAAACTGCCCCTATAGGAAAGAAAGGTAAGTATGTTGCATATTATTATTATTTATTGTTTTATTAAGCACCATCATATTCTGTAGTGCTGTACAATGGGTAGACAGGACATAATAAGTAGTAGTATATAATATAACAATCTGATTTACAGAAACCGGTGAGGGGGCCCTGTTCATACATGCTTACAATCTACAGGGAGTTAGGGTCAAAGAAGGTAATTGAAAGTACTGACGTGTCGTTTAGGGTTATGAAACATGGAGGAGATAATGGAGGTGAGGTAGGTTTCCTTAGCAAGGTTAAGAGCAGAGTAGTAGGACTGTAGCATTAATTTGTAGTGCAGAAAGTCAGCTACACTCTTTGCTAACAGTTGTCAAGAACATAGACATTGATGGTTGAATAGGTTGCACTGAAGAGCTTGGTGATGCCACCTTTGCCATGAGTCACGTTGCCATGAGTCATGTGTGCCCTACTAGATCTGCCCCAGTGCTCTGTAAGTGCTATTCTTGTGAGCGGAATCATCTAAGAGCAACAGTAGCTCAGCCACAAAGCTCTAAACCATGTACTCACACCAAACGCTGAAGCTCACCTGTCACTCACTAGTGTTCCAACTGCAACATAAGCACAAGCACTGTTCACTGGGAGCTTCATGAAATGGGTTTCCATGGCTGAGCAGCTGCAGACAACCTGAAGATCACCCAAATGCATAGTGTCTACTGTTTGGTGAAGGAAGGGGTTATGGTCTGGGGCTGTTTTGTCAGGTTTTGGGCTTGGACCCTTAGTTCAAGTTAAGATTAATGTTAATACAACATCATACAAAAACATTTTAGACAATTATATGCTTCCAACTTTGTGGCACCAGCGTGACTGTGCCCCTGTGCCGAAAGCAAGGTCCATAAATATATGCTTAAACAAATTTGTGTGGAGAAACCCAAGTGACCTACAGAGCTCTGAACTTAACCCCACTGAACACCTTTGTGATTTGCTCAGATTGTGAGCCAGGTCTTCTCAACAAATATCAGTGCCTCACCTCACAAATGCTCTTTGGGATGAATGGACACAAATTCCTACAGGCACTATCCAAAATCTTGTGGAAATCCTTCCCGGAAGAGTGGAAGCTGTTATACCAAAGTGGAAGCCAACTCCATTGGTCATGGCCCATGGCCCATGGTTTTGGAATGGGGTGTCCAACAAGCTCATATAGTTGCGATGGTCAAGTGTCCGCATATGGTCATATAGTTTATAGCTAAATCGGCTATTATGTAGCTGTAATTATTTAATTTTGTGTAACTCACAGTTACTCTTTTGCTCTTTTATATAATGCTTCATTGTGTATGCCAAGGGCATCTAATAATATATAAATAATAATTTTATGTAATACAGAAGATTAAGTGTTTATCAATAAAACTCTTGAGAATACAAAACCACTTTTGACATCTCTTGTTTCAAGCAACCCTATAGGACTATTTTAGACTAAATACATTTTTTGTGTTTAGAGCACTGAGGTGAAGATCACGCATGGCTGCAAGTTCCAGTTTTTCTCGCTGTGTTTATTCTTTAGTCACTTAACATTTGTGTTATTTAACAAGAGGCACATTGTTCTGAACTGTTATTGCACAATGCATCATTTTGTTATTAATGACAACTGAAAAGAACTGCTTTTGTTTGGCTCTTAAAGTGTTTCCATGCCAGAGCAAGAGCAAACGTGGCAACAAATACAAAGAGGAAATTTGAGGATAAAATATTTATTTAGACAATCTAGATGAACTAGCAAAAAAAATTTGAGGCTATGACATCCATTAAATGTTGAATTATAGTGGACTGCTTGTTACCAGGCCATGAGTGGCCATAGAGCACACCAGGAAAACGTGTGGGTGCAGGATTAGTTTTAGTGCCAGCCATCCACGTTAGTCTGAATCTCAGGGTTGTTGGGCCTAGGGCTGCCACCAGGACTGCCCTAGAAAAATAGAGGCAAGTCCTGGAAAATAATGGTGGCCACACAAAATATTGACACTTTGGGCCCAATTTGGACATTTCCACTTTAGACAGAGAATGTACACTGTTATACCAGCTGTACACTCACTACTTTAGAGTAGTATCATAGTGAGTAGTACACACACTACTTTGTAGTATCATTTCTTCAGTGTTGTCACATGAAAAGATATAATAATGTGAGGGGTGTACTCACTTTTGTGAGATACTGTATATACACACACTCATTGGCCGCTTTATTAGGCACACCTTGCTAGCAATGTTCCCTCTAATTTTTCTAAGGTGATGTGCGCAGAAAATTTCTGTTGTGCAAAATTTTTCCCAGAGCCAAAATTTTGTGCGCACAATATGCTTCTACAGTCCATATAAAGTTGGTGGAGCTGAAAAAAAAATCACATTGCAAGGGGGTGGAGCTATATATTTCCAACCCTTTTGACTCCATGGTCTATTCTAAAGGTGAAATTCTCACCGCAAAAATTAATTATGAGCGAATCATGAGCGGGGGCTCCGGGCAGCATAAAGGATCAATATATATATTACTATTTTTTTTTATTGGGAAAAACTGCATACCATTGACAGGGGTATACTGAGGCACAGCACAACACCTATCACTATACATTGAGCCAGACATTGCCAATAATGTAGCATAACCCCTATCACTATATACTAAGCCAAACATTGATGTGGTGTAGGCCTACTGCTTCAGTGTCTGGCTTAGTATATAGGGATGCACCGAAATGAAAATTCTGGACCGAAAATTCAGCTATCACTTGACCGAAACTGAAAATGACCCCCCCTTTAAAAAAAACCCCACTTTATTAAAAATAACACACCAAAATTGGACAAAACCCCCCCAACAACAATATTATATATATATACACACACACACATATATATATATATATATATATATAGTATTATTATATAACATACATATATATATATACACCACACATATATATACACAACATATATAATATATATATACACCACACATAACATATATATATATATACACACACCACACACACCATATACATATATATATAATATACACACCACATATACATATATATATTACACACACATTATACATACATATATATATAATATTACACACACATATACATACATATATATATATTACACACACATATACATACATAATAACATATATATATATATATACACACATATACTAAACATATATATATAAATACACACACAATATATACATATATATTATATACTATACACACATATATAACTATATTATACTATACATACATATATATAATATATAATAATATATATACATATATATACACACACACAATACATACATATATACTATATATACACACACACATATACATATATATATATACAATATATATATATATATATACACACACACACAATATACATACATATATATATATATACATATACACACACACACACATATATATACATATATATATACACACCACATATACATACACATATAATACACACACATATACATACATATATACACACACATTATATATACACACATAAACATACACATATATATATACACACATATACATTACACATAATACACACATACATACACACATATACACACACATACATACACACATATACACATACACATATATAAATACATATACATATATATACATATACATAATGTTTTCCTACCTTTCCTCTGTTAGTTACTTTTCCTCATCCTCTTCGTTCTTCCTCTTGACTCTTCTTCTTCTGTCCTGTGCTTCCGGTGCCGTAAAGGTGGCTTCAGTGCTGTGTGCCGGGATCTGACATCAAATCCCGACGCACAGCATCAGTTGCCGCGCACATAGCAAGGGAGCAGGATCAGAGGTCTGTATGAACAGACCTCCCGCTCCCTTGATTGATCTTAAACCGGTTGGGGTGAGATTTTTGATCTGCCCAACCGAGCTTGCTCCTCCAGCGGCGGACATTAATGTCCATCTCTGGAGGAGTGCCAGCGTCACCCTGGACGGACTGCCCGCCCCACCAGCTCCCCGTTAGGTACTGTGCGCACAATGTTTGAACGTGTGCGCTCCCTGAAAAAGTTATGTGCGCGCGCACAAGCGCACAGCTTAGAGGGAACACTGCTTGTGCCCCGTGCTTCAGACTCCCTGGTGTCTAGTGGTGTTTGCTGGTGAACATCTGTGTGATGCACGCAAACAACCTCCTCTGCTACCCAGCACTTCTGCCGGGGCTTCTATGATAGAGCGCCAACATGATGTGACTTCCGGTCATAGAAGCCCTGGTGGAAGAGCTGGGTTGCAGTTGAGGTTGTATACAAGCATCGCGCAGATGTTCACCAGCTAACACCACTAGACACCAGGGAGTCTGAAGCATGGGGCACAAGTCTTGGGATGCATTGGTAAATCTGGGGTACATATAAAGGGGTATAAGGTATAAGGCATATCAGGGAGGCAGATTGGCAAAGATGGGGGTATAAGGCATGTCTGGGGGGCAGAATGATATATAGGGGGTATAAGGCTTATCTGGGTAGTGCGGATGTGCATTTTTCTCATCATAGTGTTTATGAAATATTTACTAGCATAAATATCATAAATAACCCTTTTTCCTATATATTCAGGCTTTTTCTTTTTTTCCTTAATTAATATTAAAATTTTGGGGGTCGTCTTATAATAAGCAAATATGGCAAATCCTTCCCTGGACATCATCAATGAGGCACCTGTGTGTCAGGTATAGCAGGGGTTAATAGAAACATGGTTTCTCACTTTCCTCCCCGTGATCCCTCTGCACCGATCACACTGTGAAGTCTGTAGGGACTTGCATGGAGATCACAGCGTCTGTGCCTCATCGGAGGACAGGATTTCCCCTGCAGGGAATGCGCGATCGGTGTTTAAAAATGTAACAGTTTTCCGGCTTTCATGCCGGAAGCTGTTTCATGAGATCAGGCAGTAGAAAGGCGGCAATGCTGGCTTCTGCTGTTGGGGTTGTCCAGGCAGCCTGATCTCCCGTACAGTGGCAGGGCAGTGTCCCAGCCGCTGCAAAAAGGGCAGGACGTACGGGTACGTCCATAGGGGATTCTTGGGATGTGTTTTTTTGGACAATAACCTGGTTGCATAAGTGTGCACACCCTCTTATAACTGGGGCTTTGGCTGTGTTCAGAATTAACCAATCACATTCAAACTCATGTTAAATAGAAGTCATTACACACCTGCCATCATTTAAAGTGACTTTTAAAAAGACAAATTTCAATAAGATAAGGGCAGCTTTATAACATATTGACTGGCATAAACTCTTTAGTGATAAAGATAAAAAATGGAGTATCTTCAAACAAATATTAGAAAGGTACACTTCTTAGTATGTACCATTGTGTAATAAATATAAAAGAAACAGATTGAAACCAATGCGGCTTAGTGGGGAACTAAACCAAGCAAGTAAAAATAAGAAAATGGCTTTTAAAGCATTTAAATCAGACAAATCAGAGGCATCTTATAAAAGATATAAGGAAGCCAATAATGCATGCAAAAAGGTGATCGGATGGGCTAAACTAGAAAATGAGAGAGGTATAGCCAAAGAGCACAAAACCTGATTTGATGACTCAGACAAGATGCTGCAGCAACTAAAGAAAGTTAATGTCAATAAAGCTCCGGGGCCTGATGGTATTCACGAGTACTTGAGTTTGTGCAAAAGTGGAAAGAGCCACAACTGGGTTTTTTTGCCTTCATTTGGATAAACAGCAAGAAATAAACAGATATGAGAAGGGCTGAACTTCATGGACGCATGTCTTTTTTCAGCCTAACTATGTAACTATGATTAATCACAAATAAAGTTCAGCTGTTCTAGTAGGATTTACCTGACATTTGCTTAGTTGCATCTCAGAGGAAAAGCCATGGTGCGCAGAGAGCTTCCAAAGCATCTGAGGGATCTCATTGTTGAAAGATATCAGTCAGGAGAAGGGTACAAAAGAATTTCCATAGCATTAGATATACAATGGAACACAGTGAAGACAGTCATCATCAAGTGGAGACAATATGGCACGACAGAGACATTACCAAGAACTAGACGTTCCGCCAAAATTAAAAAGACGAGTACCCCAAACTGGTTAGGGAGGCTTACAAGAGGCCTACTGCAACATTAAAGGAACTGCAGGAATGTCTGGCAAGTACTGGCTGTGTGCGCTATATGTGACAACAATCTCCTGTATTCTTCATATGAATGGGCTATGAGGTAGGGTGACAAGACAGAAGCCATTTTTTACAAAGAAAAACATCCAAGCCCGGCTGAAGTTTGCAAAAAGAAACATCCCCCAAAAGCATGTGGGAAAATGTATTATGGTCTGATAAACCAAGGTTCTTTTTGGCCATAATTCCACAAGGTATGTTTGGCGCAAAAACAACACTGCACATCACTCACATCACCCACAGTGGAGCCCACACCTGAATCCAATTGAACATCCATGAGGTGATCTGAAGAGGGTTGTGCATAGGAGATGTTCTAGCAATCTGACAGATTTCGAGCGCTTTGCAAAGAAGAGTGGGCATATATTGCAACGTCAAGATGTGCCATGCTAATAGATTCCTACCCCAAAAAGACTGATTGCTGTAATAAAATAAAAAGGTGCTTCCACAAAGTATTAGTTTAAGGGTGTGCACACGTATGCAACCAGGTTATTGTGAGTTTTTTAAACAAAAAATCACCCCCTGGAAGATTTCAGCTTTTTTTGCCATTGTATTGTTCACGTTATTATTCCTTTCAGAGGAGGGGTATGTTTTTCTGGAAGCTTGGGAGTACATCAACTCAGATTGTGATTGTATTGCTGATCATAAGCAATCATAAGCAATCAATCAATCTGCAGGACAAACTTGATGGAAGAAGAAATACACCTAAACCAGGGACAGATCTGTGTCAAAGTAAGGAGACAGACAGCAAGGAGTTTTTTAAACAAAAAATCCCCCCTGGAAGATTTCAGCTTTTTTTGCAATTGTATTGTTCACGTTATAGGTCACATTGAAAGGTGGTAAAAGTTTTGACATGATTTATCTTTGTCTCATTCTTTAAAATCGTTGCACCTACCGTTCCCACTGGGGTCCCGCTCGCACGTCCTCTTTGTGTACTGTCGTGCGCTCGGCAGGTACACGGAGGGGCGTGCGCACTGAACGGTCACGCCCACGGGCCAGTGACAGCTCTGTTCGAGCCGCTGCAGCGTGTCAGTGGTGATCGGGTAAACGAACTGCCGCTACACGCGCTTGAACAGTGCCTCTTCTGCCTGTGTGGCGCTTCCGCGTCACTTGCGGATGTAACACAGACAGAAATTGTTTAGTGTTGCCATCGCGACGGTATTCAGTGCCTCGGTCGTGATGATGTCATCTTACCTTTGATTGGTCCACTCCCTGTTCTCCTGCCATTGGCTCTATTTAAACATCCTTGCCCAGTGTTCCAGTGCCTGTTCAATGAGTCCCTAGTGCTGTACTCAGGGTTATTGTTGCTTTGTCTTTATTCGCTTGAAATCTTGTGTACCAGACCTCGGCTTTCGTTTTCCTGACATTGATCCTGTGCTGCCTGCCCCGACCTCGGCTGTTGCTTCCTGACATTGATCCTGCGCTGCCTGTCCCAACCCCAGCTTGTTTCGTCTTCGGTCCTCTGCCTCTGATTTTTCTGTTCGCTCAGATTGATCGTACCGTCCCTTGGCGAGCACACACCATTCCTGCATAGTGGGTTCATCACCTGTGTTGCCTGAGCCAACGTAACAAGAATCACGAGCCTGGCATTTTAACAGGGGTGTGTAGACTTTTTATATCCACTGTATAGCATGGGTTAACACAGTATGCATTGAACATTACCTGCAATGTTATTCTCATGAGGAGGTGGGATCTAAAATGAAGGACAGCATAGTGAACATACATAGATTGTATTGTGAGATGATGACACCACAATGCGTAAGTGGTCACAGCGAGAATTTTAGAGGACAAAGACTGAATTATGTCCACCTGAAAGAAGAGGATAAATTCCCAAAATACCGCAGCGACAAATAAAATATATCTTTGAAACAAATATATATTTATTCTTTATTAACCCTTCTCTGCCTCTATTGAACACATCTACTTGAAGGAACTGGATCTGGGAAAAGAAGAATTCAGCTACCCCAAGGGTCTCATTTCCACGCAAAACATATGAGCAGTGGACTGCTTAACAAAGTGAGAGTTGCTATTGCTCACATTTAACTGAAATAGTTTTAACTATATTACACTATGTTTTTTTCCTTTCTGTTTTTATATATTTATACATTCATATGGAGTTGTATGTTTGGAATTTATAAGATGCCATTTTATGACACTTGGGTGTAGGAAGCGCACTATGCTAAATTGATTGAATTTATTTGTCAATATTTCTGGTTAAGACAACTAGGTAGGGTGCAGCTGGTGTGGTGAGGCACAGTGCACACATTTTTTTGTAATATGAATATCTGTTTCCAGACCATTCTGTGATCGCTCTGAATGCAGCAACTTCACGCTCTGCAAGAGCCTCATATGCAGGGATGGTGGAGGAGATAGGCCAGGATCCTCATAGTAGTGTCACGCACAGCGTAAAGTAGAACCTGTAATCAGGTAGAGCAGCGTGTGCAAGTCCAATAGACAGAACGCCAAAGTCCAGTACAGAATAGCCAATGAGCAAGCCAAGGTCAGGAAGCCAGAAGTCAGGATCGTTGCAGGGTAAGCCGAGGTCAGGAAGCCAGAAGTCAGGATCGTCGTGAGGAAAGCCAGAGTCAAACACCAGGAAATTTGTAACAGGAACAAGCCGGGTCGGTAACGGGAAATCAACAGGAACGCGTACTGAGAAGACACTATGCAAGATAGGTACAACCATCAGAAGGCAAAGCTGGAAGGTTTCTGAGGCTCTTAAATAGGCAGAGGAAGTCCAGGCATCAATTAACGAATTCCCGCCAAAAATTCAAAGTGCCGTTACGTCACTTCCGGTTCGCGGCCATCTTGGGATTGGCGAGATCGTAAAATCCTAAAAGGAGCGGTAGTACCGGCTGGCTCTAGGTGGCGTGCAGAGGACCGCGTGCACTCAGCGGGACCGGACCTGGCTCCAGCAGTGGACGGCTGCCGCGTGGAGTTGCGGGGTCTTCCCCTTCCTCGCAGCGGCGGAGGCTGTCTCGCAGAGGCGGGAGGTCTCCCTCTCCTCCGCGGCGGTTACGGCTGCTGCGGTAAGGCGGGAGGTCTCCCCCTTCTCCGCGGCGGCTGAGGCTGCTGTGCGAGGCGGGAGGTCTCCCTCTTCTCCGCGGCGGTTGCAGCTGCTGCTGCGGCACGGTGGGAGGTCTCCCTCTTCTCCTCGGCGGCTGCCGGTCCGAGGACCCAGAGGCACCGGCGGCCAGGTATGTGACAAGTAGCCCTGTTTTTTTAAATGCTCCATCTTTCTTTGGAGTAGATTTACTTTTGACATTGGTGGGATTTGCCATTATTAATTAGACACAATAATCTTCTGTTGTACACTCAAACTGATATATTAAGATCTAAAAGTGCCATCCAATCTTCCTTTTTAAGAATCTCAACAACAGATGAATGGATTCCTTTCAAAAATGTTTTTTGTTACAAAGTGATTTACAAAGCAAGGATCCAACGCACGTCTGATAGTTCTGTCTATTTTGGGAACCGGGAAGAGAAAAAGTACCTTGGAATTTCATCCCTTTTGGTACTTGCTCTATGTCCTTTTGTATAAAAGATCTTCAACCGCAGATTCTGGAGCCTTTTGTTGCCATGATGACATGTATCCTGAGACCAGCAATCTAGAAATGGGGTATTGCCTATGGCATGTCTGTTTCTTATGGTATTCAGGGCCCGACTGTCTGGCATGGATCTCTACCCCATGGTCTTAGAAATGATACAGTCTTGCTCCAACGGGGGGATTTGATCGTCTAGCATCAGATGTTTCAGTTTGGATTGGAAGGAGGAGAATGTGCCTCCTCCAACGCTTGTTTTACTTCTGCAAAATTGATTAGACCTCCTGTTGGTGTAAGGCTGGTAGCACTTATCTTCTGGTCTACTTGTTGTTCTTTGAGTATAACAAAATGTGTGACTCCAGCGCCTGTTCTGTTTCTGTGGTAGAGCTTTTTGTCCTTCTGACAGCTTTTTTTTTTCCAGAGTATCCAAATGGGAGCCAAATAATTTGCCCTGCTCATAAGAGATTGCACATAGGCTGTTATTGGAGGTAGTATCTAATGACCATGGTTTAAGCCAGGGGCGTCCAACATGCGGCCCGCGAAGCCAAGACACATAATTCTTAGTTTCTTCGTGTTTGTCTTGGTTTTCGCGCCGCGTCCGACAATGATTGAGTGAGCTGATCTTCTTTTGTCGAATCAGCTCACTCTTATAACATCATGCTGAGGGCTTGTTCAATGTATGTGCTGTATTTTTTTGAAATAGCAAACAGCCTTTATAAAAGCAGAGCTTGCATGAGATCTATTTATTTCTGCTGTAACTGCTTTTGTGACACTGCTGTGCTGCTTTAGAGCATTACAGAGAGAGGAGAGATTGTTCTGTGTGAGACTGGTAATAGCCTCAGCCTGCCACTTCTCACAGTGTACTCTTACTGAAGTAGTTTTTTTTCAGTGATTCTGTGAAACTGTCAACTGTGTAGTGCTGTTGAGCAACCACTGTCAGTAGCAGTGTAGAGAGCTTAGAGACGGAGAGTGAGATTAGTGTGCCATCCCCCAGTGTTTGCAGCACTAGTCCTGCTGCTGCGTATCCACCCAGAGCAGTAGAAGCAGCAACTAAAAGGCCAGAGTCTAAGGCTCTCCACGACCCAATTTGGGAGCAGTATGAAAGTGTAGAAGAAGGGCTCTATGGAAAGTGCAAACATGGGAAGCTAATCAGCAGGGGAAAGTATCTGGACATTTCATCAGTGCTGCGATGAAGCATCACCTCAGCACTCAACATAATGCTGTGTTGGGGAAAGAGGCATAAAAACATAGGGCAGGCAGCATAACTGGTGGCCATGTTACTACTACAACAACTATTATCATCTCCAGAGAGAGCGGAAAAACCCCAAACGCTGCTTTAGAGCCAATAGCAGCTACAGCTAGTGTTGGCAGCCATGGATCAAGGTAGGTTGGAGCATTGCAACATGTCTAAGCCACCCTGAAAGAATTTGGGGCATACCACTCCAGGAGGTCAATGTCCAAACAACAATGATTGAAGGAGAGAGTTTCAAACAACTGATGGCAGCTGTGGCTCCACAATACACAGTTCCCTCATGTTCCACTTTCAGTAGGAATACTGTCCCCTTACTGTATAGGTCATGTGTTTCAGCAGTGAAAGAGGAGCTTTCCAAAGCTGATGGTCAGTGTGTACATTTCACAACAGATTTCTGGAGTGCGCCTAGCGGGCAGCATGCCTTTTATTTCCTTGACGGCACACTGGTGGCAGCCCGGTGAGTCTAAGGAAGCTGCTGCAGCAGGCTGTTGATCATTCCTTCTCCATGCAGAAGTGATGGATGTAAAGCACACTTCCAAAAATATTCTGCATACAGTTAAGAAAATGTTTTCTCTTTGGGTGGGAGCTGAGGCGGCACCAATGTTGAAGTGGGATCTGTGGTAACTGACGAAGGTGCAAACATGATGAAAGCACTGCGAGATGATCATATTGTTGGTGTGCGTTGTGCAGTGCACATCATCCATTTTATAGTCAAGGCACCCATGGCAGAAGAAAGTAATTTAGCAGCAGTAGTTCTGTCACGCTGTAGGAAGATTGCTGGGCACTTCCACCACAGTGTTAAGGCTAGCTGACTTTTGAGGGAAGAGTAAGAGAGGGCATGTCTTCCCGTACACTGTCTATGACAAGATGTGGGTATGCGGTGGAACTTCACTTTAGATATGCTGGAGAGGATTTTGGAGCAGCAGAAGGCAATTCACAATCTTGCATCAGAGCACAACATTGGGATCACATCTTCATTGAATAGGGAGGATTGGACAGTGATCGCTCAGCTAAACCATTCAGGGATGCGACTGAAAATGTAATCTTAATCACTGTGTTCTCCCATCTAGACAGCAAGATGGATGTGTTCCTTGAAAACCATGAGGCTGTTCAAGGTGGCACTCTACATCCTGACGTAGCAGCCATTGTCAGGAAGCTGAAGTCCCGAAATGATGCTAGCATGCCTTTGCGATCCAAGGATTAAGGGAAAGCTAGCAATCAAATTGAATGTTCTTAGTACCTACCAGGAACAATTGATCCAATGGCGTGACTGGCAGCGGAAAAGGGGAATGCTGTCCAAAGAGGGAGAAGTGCAGGAGGAAGAAGAGATGATTATTGTCTGCTACTCCTATCAGCAGCAGTGAACACAGCTGAGTAGAGGGGCTGCATTTTGGGAAGAGGCACTTGGGAGTATAGTCGGCACTGACAGAGCTAGCAGCAGAAAGGAGAGTAGTGCTGCTGAAATGGTCAAACATTATCTCTGTGAAGTTCCTTCTGCGCCTAATGTTGACCCACTTAGCTACTAAGATGAAAATAGTGCGCAGCAGCTACTATCATGTCCCCCAACCACTGTTCAAAGCGAGCACGTGTTTTCTATGACTGGAAATATAGCGCTCACACATGGCACCTCATCTGATGGAGCAGATTGCTTTTCTGCCCAAGTTGGGGTACCCATCTCTTAGCTTGGAAAGTAGCCAGCTTACGCTAGGGCCCAGTGTTTCAGCTCTGGGAGTCAGCTGCCAAACGTCAAGGACTGACACTGTTTGGATGCTTTGCCCTGGGGTGAAACAGGTGAGCGGGTAGCCAACTGCCCACTCCTTCACCATCAGGAATTAAAGGTCCGAACGAGCGACTCTGTTGTCTTTAACTCCTGGAGCAGGCAGACCAATGGTCTCCCCAGGCTGAGTTTTGGCACCAGGAGTACTTTAAAGGTCAGTGACTCTATTGGTCGCCGGCAGGGGGCTCATCTCACATCAACCAATGAAGAGCAGCTGCGACCAATAGAGTTGCTTGTACGGACCTTTAAAATCCTGGCGCCAAAGCTGCTGCATACCGCGTTAACCCCATATTAACCCCGAACCCAGGAATGGGCGAGGATTAGTGGAATACAAAGATTTTTCTCCCCACGAAGAGTTGGCTGGCGCCCAAGTCTACTTAGAACTAAGGGTATGCAGACAAGTATGTTTTGCCTGCTTATTCTTGTTTTCTTTAAAAATGGTACATATATTACCAATTCTCCAAGGGTATGCAAACGTTTGATCGCAATTGTATGTGCTAAGTGTCAGCTGGAGCGGTGTAAACCACACACCGCCACTGGACTCTAAAATATTGATAAAGTGGAGTGATGAACAAATTTGGGTTTGACAAATGCCAAGAGAATGCTACTTATAGGAATGCATAGTGCCTATTGTAAGATTTGGTAAAGGAGGGATAATGTTCTGGGGATGTTTTTTTAAGGGTTGTGTTATGTCCCTTAGTTCCCGTGATGGGTGATATTATTGTTATGCCATACAAAGACATTTTAGACAACTGTATGCTTTCAACTTTGTGGCACCAGTTTGGAGAAGGCCTTTTTCATTCTAACATGACTGTGTCCCTGTGCACAAAGCAAGATCCATAAAGACACAAGTTTGGTGTGGAGGAACTCGAGTGGCCTTCACACGGAATGTATTTGGGATACATTGGAATGCAGATTGCGAGCCAGGGCTTCTTGTCCAACATCAGCGCCTGACCTTAAAATGCTCCTTAGGCTGAATAGGCACAAATTCCAATAGGCACACTCCAAAATCTTTTGGAGAGCCTTCCCAGAAGAGTGGAGGTTGTAATAGCTGAAACTCCATATTAATGCGAATGAATTTGGAATGGGATGTTTAACAAGCTCATATAAGTTGACAAGTGGTCAGTTTGGTCATATGATTTATCTCATGTGAAAGGGTGTTGAAAGGGTAAATGTATCTACTCATGCATTTGTAGCTATCATATGCATTAAAGTGCATATGATGCCCCGAGCTTTCCTATAAGCTTATCCCATTTACCATCTTCCAACTTTTTCACCGAGCACAGGAGGGACACTGGATGAGTGCATGGTGGAAGTACGCGAGTTAGCGCAAACTCATATTTGAAACTTGCAAGCAACTAAAAACTTGCTTTTATTATGCACAACAACTTGACTCATTAAGTCGAGGGTGTGCAATTTAAGAGTGATTTTTTGTAAGCTGGCATTAGGGAATTTGTATGCTGGACTACTGCATTCACATCTTAGTCAACAGACCTGCCTGAGTAAAATAATTTGTAATTCATATTAGCTAGTGTTATTTTTTCTGAACTGGAGTGCAGTCTCGCACTAAGAAGACAACTCTTTCTTTTTTTTTTTCAAAAGGATGGGTTTTCAAGTAGGGATGCACCAAAATGAAAATTCTGGACCAAAACCAAAAATTCAGCATTCACTTGGCCGAAGTCGAAACCGAAAATGACCCCCCACACCCCAAAAAAACCGACCCACTTACATAAAAGTAAGTAACACACCAAAATTGGACAAAAAAATTAATAACAATATTAATATACTGTATTGGCTCGATTATAGGCCGCACCCAAATATAGTCCGCACCCTAAAAGTTAGGGTGCTTTTCTAAAGAAAAATGTTTCTTAGTAAAAAAAACCATAGAATAGATATGCTGCCACTCTGCCCCCCCAGGCTGCCACTCTGCCCTCCCCCGAGATATGCTGCCACTTTGCCCTCCTCCGATATATATACTGCCACTCTGCTCTCCCCGGTTTCTCATATTTATGCATTCTTTTTATTGTGGGGAGTATGGCGATATATATATATACCTTCATACCGCCCAACATTTGAAAATGTAAAAGAGGGACAATTTTTTTTTTAATCGCTCTCACGGAACTCACCAATACAAGCAATTCCACTTTACAATGTTGCACTTGCATCACTACTTAAAACACTCCGACAGTTATGCATATTAAAAATAACCAACACATTGAATTGAATTCCCATGAGGCTCAGCCAGAAATACTACTTACATGATGCTGGCTGAGCATCATGGGAAGTGCAGTTAACTGTAGATAAAGCTGCAGATGTTAGCTGTGAATTACAATTCCCTTGATGCCCAGCCATGGTGTCCACCATGACTAGGCATCATGGGAGTTGTAATCCACAACTAACACCTGTCACATCATCTGCTGTTAACTACAGTTCACATGAGGCTCAGCTGAGGCATCATGGGAAGCGCAGTTAACAGTAAAGCTGCAGATGCCAGGGCCCTTACACACTGCCTTTACACACACCTGCCCATAAACACACATATACACACACACTGCCCTTACACACTGTCTTTACACATGCCTTTCCATACACACAGCCATATACTGCCCTCACACACACATATACACGTAGACTGCCTTTACACACACACATACACAGCCCTTACACACACCTGTTCAAACACACATATACACGTACACTGCCCTTACACACCTGCCTTTACACACCATATACACGTACACTGCCCTTACACACCTGCCTTTACACACACATATGCACGTACACTGCACTTACACACACATATATATACATATGCACTGCCCTTACACACCAGCTTACAAATACCTATACTGCTCTTACACATACCTGCCCATACACACACAAGCTTACAAACACACATACATACATACATACACTGCCCATTGTCCTAATTTCTTATCTCTTCTTCCATCCCCCATCCTTCTGTCTTCATTCTTTTCCTCCATCCTCTATCCTGTGGTGTAAGCACGAGGTCTTAGTTGACAGACTTTGCTTTACTGCTCCCTATCACTACGCACCGGGTATTGATGCAGGCTCGGGGGGACGACATCATATTCCGGCGGCTCGGCATGATTTGGCGGCACGTAGTGATTAGGGAGAACAGTAAAGTGAGGTCTGAAGTGACAGACCTCGCGCTCCCTAATGTTGAGCCGACTAGAGGGGGGTTGTGATCTCCCAACTAGTCCTGCAGGCTGCAGCTTCTAATCGGGCAGCTGTGCGCCCCCTCGCAGCTACACCCAAGGTGAGTACCACTCTCGACTCACCGTTCCCCCGCTCCTGCAAAGCGGTATATAGGTAGGAATAGACGGGACAGAGTCCCAAAATCGGGACAGTTGGGGGGCATGTACCTTACCTACAATCATGTGGTTGCATACATCACAGAACGTAGGCTTTTTAAAAATATGCTCCTGGAAAATGTGGGCCTTATCCGCCTGCTGTGTTTCTTTGGTAGGAGTAGATTGTTGACTTTGCGAGGTTGGGATGTGACTTGTGCTGGTTGGACATTCTTGTGCTTCTATTTCCACATTTAGTTTCATGTCACTATTAGTCCTCTGAAAGAAGTTGTCTGCACTTTTACTCCGTATGGTTTTTGTCTTGAATGAAAGGGATTTCTTAAGTTTCTGAAGCTGTAAGGAAATACAAATACAGTTGTTTTTCTTCTATTTGTGCTTATTTTCGACAATGGTATTGACAACAAAATCAGTAATTGTGTTCCAAAAAAACATATTTTTTCTTGACATATATATATTAAGATCTTCGCTACACTTGATCATATAGAGTGCCGTGATTATGATTATTCAGCACGTTCTCAAATTCCTGTTCATAGCATTGTTTTTTTAATTCTATATTGGCACATTTGTATGTGGGTGTACCAGCATCCAGGTAAAATGAAGACTAAAAAGTCATTAAAAATACAAAATGAGGGGCTATAGTATACTTGTAGTGGTATTACATTTTTGTAAAAGGCTCCTGGGAATCAGCGTAGCTAAATGGACAGGGAGCATGTATGTGTGTGGGTGAGTGCATGCTTAGGGCATGTGGGTTTTTGATTGGGGTATGTAAATGTAGCGGCGGGAGTCACTAGGGGATAAAGGGTGCCCTCTGGGTGACCCCGGTCACTGTCATTTTTCCAGAGACAGTCAACAGACTTACCTGCTTCCCTCAGCCACTATGCAAGCAATGGCTTGGTTACAGCTTAACTCTAAAGCAGGCGAGCATCAGCTCAGTTATCTGCCACAAGGAATGATTGAGTCCTGACCAGAGCAGGTTGTATCAACCATACAGCACTTTGTCATATTCCTAGCTGTTTAATTGCAGCACTTAACTTTATAATGGCCGGGTATGTTTCTGAGGTGGGATTGATCAGTTTTTTAATTTTTTATTTGTCCCCTTGCAGCATGGATGCAATAATCCTGTATAATGACAGCCATGTGGGATTGCAAAGTTTTTATTTTAAGTCTAGGGATAAACCAATTTAATGTTATGTGAATGGCTGGGGGATGATTACTCTGCTGCTGGGTCCTTATATCTTAGTTCTCTACATATAGGTGTATTAGTAATCCCCCTGCTGCACCTATTTAGATGGAAGATGCACTTCAGTAATATCCATCTTATTTGTACAAGGCCTTTGCTAAGTATCTGAGGGAAAGGATTTGGTACCTCGTGGCATTGTACCAGGAATGCTGTGCTGTTTGCTCCATGGCAGGAACTCTTGCAAAGTAAAAACTCTCATGTGGGCTTTGCTAAGCATTGCTAGGCCTTAACGTGCCAAAGCTAGGGGTGGGGGCTGGCCCATTCACTCCTATACAATGGGGAATGGGTTAATGTGATCTTAAAAAGCAAGATTGTAATGGATTACTCACTTGGCTGATATTTAGCAGTCCCTCCATTAAATTGGCAAGTGATGGAAAATGTATTGGTCAAAAGACCTTTAAGAATATGAACTGATACTTTCAGTCTAACTCCCACTTTGCAGTGCAGTGATTAGTTTGTCATGTTTTCACGTCTTAGGTCTTGGTGGGAAGATTTGTTTCCTTGCCCTTTATGTAATAATTCATCTAAAGTCTGATCATTGGCACAGCAACGCTAATTCCACTTTACTTTTACATGGTGCCTCTGCCTCCATTCTATAATCCGTTCACTGCATGTTAAGATTGCAGTGCTGTGCCAAAAGCAGTAGTGAGTACATGGCACCGCTTTATTCTTGGCTTTCCTTAGGATGGTTGTGCTTTTCTATTTAAACGTTTTATCATGTTTTCCTGATACATTTTGCAAAGTAACACATCACTGCACTTTGGTTTGAATTGCAGATTGTGGTATTATATTCTTCTGTTTGCAAAAAAAACGTGGCTAGTGCTCACCTGTAACAGGGCGGTTTCAGGAGTATTGAGTTACAACTTGGCACTCCTTTATGAAATTATTTATATTTGGGCAGATGGCCCCATTTATTTGGTTTTCAGAGCTCTTCATTTCATTTTTCATGGGGGTTGCTGTCTGAGGGAGGTCCACCCCGGATAGCAGTAGCTGTGGTGGCTACCTGCAGGACTCCCTCTTGGCTGGGTGCCTGGGATACAGGTCGTGCAGCTACTGTGCATGGAAGATCCACCAGTAGCTATTTCAAGCTGAGTTAACAAAAAAATAAAAAAAAATAATATGCCTTCTGTGGTAAGGCAAACTCTGGGCACAAGCTATGGTGGCTTGCGTACAAGGGCTCCCCACGGGCTGAGTCCTGGTGGAAGTCTGTGATCTGGTTTGCCCAGTGCCACGAGTGGACGGCACTATCCCTTGGTTCGGACTATCCTTGGTGGTACACCATAGTGTGGGAGTTAGCCCTCTGAGGTGGTGCTGACTCAAGTCACAATGGAGCTTGTTATGGTTTTGCTCCTGGGCCATGTATGATCGGCCAGGAGTTTAGGCCCCAAGGGGTGGAATCATAAGGATCTACTGGACTTGCTTTCACTCTCTGTTTCATTCTATGGCCCGACATTCACACCCCAAGGAGTGGAATCCTGCGGGATCTATAGAATGCTTGTCCTCGGCTGCCACTAACAACTGGTGTTTTTCTAGGCTAACCAGTCGATCGCTCACCGGTTTTCTCTTGCAAATATTATTCTATTGTTTCGCTGGTACTTTGTTTGCCTTTTATTCCTGTTCTCATCGCATGATGTGTATGTACTTGGCTATAGGTGAGGGCCTGGGACTCTACTTAAAGTCAGGAGGACCTCACTACGTAGATGGGTAATAACTATAGGCGCACCATTTTGTCCATGTTATTGCTTCGATGGGGCTCAGGTTGGCATTTGTATGCTTGGCCAAGTTTCTCTATACCGTTTCATTTTCTGGGCTTGACCTGGTATCTATCTCTAAAATAGCATACGTCACCTTAAGTCAAATATGCCAAAAAAAAAAAATGAGATAAATAAATAAAGTATTAGTTGAATATGACCTCACCTTGGTTTTCCACATACAGGGGTTCATTTATATATAAAATCCATTTTTTCCACGTCATGGAAATTTGTTAATCGTGTGCTAATTGCCAAGACCTGTTTACTGGTTTTTAATACAGATCTTTTAGCATGCATACCGCACAACCTTAACCAGAGAATCCATTGGGGCGGGAGGGGGTACTTATTGCATGTGCCTCCCCCCCCGCCTCATAACTACAGTCACAACTTAATAACCCCATCGGTTATAACCCCCATAAGTTCTTTCAGGGGAACTACCTGTGGTGCAGTGTGCCATTTAGGACAGCTAGGTGATGCCCGTCTACTTGTATCGGGGGTCCGCACAGTCTAAGGTTTGCATTCCGTGCGGCTGGATATTTTACCAACAGATAAGAGCCGATTCCATTCAGCCAATGCTATTACGAAGGAGTTTAATCGTTACATTTTCATTATACCGGTTGGTTATTAGCATTCTGCCCAAAACTGTATAGAAAAATATTCCTTTGGCGTTCACCTATAGCCTTGGTAGCCCCCTAACACTTTCATGGAAGGATATCTTCTCCTCAAGCTAGTAGGGGGCCCGCTTCTGGTACATCAGGACGGGTCCTAATTGTCGCATTTTCAATTTGTGGGTGTCTTTCGGAAATTGCTTTTGGGGGCATTCCTTCTGTATTGGGGCAGCCACGAAGGCTACCTGGGTGGGTTTGCCCGATTCCTCGGTGCAGCGTGTTGAGCGTTGGTGATCGGGGCGTTTTAGGTCTTACGTTCGTTTGGATATGTCTGCTTAATGTTTTCTGTTTTGTGGGTACGGTTCTTCCTCAAGTTTGGCTCATCGGACACTCATTCGTCTTCTGGGGTAGGGAGAGGGTGGAGGTACGCCCGAATGGGGCACAGTTGGGGATCTCCCCTCTGGGGGTTGAGGTGTGGTGGTTTGGGAAGCGGGGGATGCGGTGGGTTCATCTCCTTTCCAAACTTATCCAGGCTGTTAGGTTCCCTGTCAGTTCTAGTGATTCACCTCGGGGGGAATGATCTAGGGGTAGTCCCGGTTAGCTCCTTAGGGGATATCATTCTTAGGGATTTGTCTAGGATTCTGGTGTTATTCCTGGAGGTTCAGCTGGTGTGGTCCGAGGTGGTGTCTCAGAATTTCTGGCGTCAGGCGACTAGCCAGCTAGCGCTGGAGCGGTTGCGGGTTAAGTTGAATCGTTGGGTATCTAAGGTTGGGGCTAGTATTAACGGTGTGCCAGTTAGGCACAGGGTGTTTGAGAGGGACGCCGCTAATTTGTTTTGAAGCATTGGTGTTCGTCTCAATGATATTGGTTTAGATATTTTGAAATTGGCACTCCAGGAGGCGATCGGTCAGGCCATGGCTTTTGTTGGTGGGGCCCCCCGCTGATTTAAGGGGTTAAACAGCGGGGTTTGTGGCGGTTTGTGTGTCCTTGCCGGTCTGGTTTTGGTAAGTGATGGAATTTGGATGCTGGTGTGAAGGAAGGCTCAATCCTCCCCTAACCTCTGGTGTTTTTTATTGGACGTGCCCACCGAGCTTATGGTCGGCTGGTGGTTAGCATTAGTTCTGGGACAGCGGAAGTTAGCCGTCAATGTTATTGGACGTGCCCACCGAGCTTATGGTCGGCTGGTGGTTAGCATTAGTTGTGGGACAGCGGAAGGTAGCTGTCATTTTTGTTTGGATGAGGGGGGAGGTGAGCACCTGTGGTCTGGATTGTACAGTGGTGAGCGGCCAGCAAGGACGGGGTTAATTCAGTTCCTGTGTTGGCTATGTTTGAATGTATTATGTGTTATGTATATTTGTATTTAGTATTTATTGTGTGGTTTATTGTGTATTTATGTTTATTGGTTTATGGTGTTTAGGCCAACACAGTGTTTGTGGTTATTCTTAATAAAATATGCTGTGGCCTGTTTTATCCAACTTCAGTCTCTGTGTCGTTAATTGGTGGGGTTTAGGTGGTAGTTGGTTTGTGATGCACGGTACACACTACCCACATACATGTAACCACAAAGGTTTTTTTATGGACACCAGTGCATTTCAAAACCTGACTGATACGCAGTCAGGAGAAAAATCAGAACCAAATTATTGATAGAGAAAATCTGTTTTTCTGGTGTTGTAGCAGGGACAGGGTCCATAAAGCAGAATATATTTTACAAATGTTGTTTGCTAGGTTTCATTTCTTGTATTGGTATATTTTGTCTCCATGCTACTATACTTGGAAAGTTACCAATCCTGAAGAGCTACCCCTTCCTGCTCATGGGTGGTAGCAGAGGGCAAATCTGGGCACTACTCTCCCACCAGCCCCATAATCAGCTGTAAATTCATAAGCCTCCATTGCACCCTGAAAAGCTATGCACTTTCTTTGTGTCTCTGTGAAATGGTACTCTTTAACTGCAGATATTTTGGCCTGGTGTAGTACTTCCACAACAGGGTGAAACCTTTCCACATTGCTCCAATCGTGGGAGAGAGTGTGCATGGAGCTTTCGAACTGTCGCGCAACTACCACACCAGGCTCGCGATAATGCTGCAGAGAGGAAGGACAAACAGGCTAGTCACAAATCATGATGGAGCTGAAATATTTTCTCTTCATTGAAGGGTGATCAGAAGGTAGGTACAGTGAAGGAAAAAAATGATTTGATCCCCTGCTGATTTTGTATGCTTGCCCACTGACAACACCATGATCAGTCTATAATTTTAGTGGTAGGTTTATTTGAACAGTGAGAGACAGAATAACAAAAAAATCCAGAATAACACATTTCAAATAAATTATAAATTGATTTGCATTTTACTCAGTGAAAAAAGTATTTGATACCCTATCAATCAGCAAGATGTCTGGCTCCCAGGTGTCTTTTATACAGGTAACGGGAGTGGTCCTAATCTCAGCTTGTTATCTTAATAAAAGACACCAGTCCGCAGAAGCAATCAATCAGATGCCAAACTCTTACCCAAAGTGCAGCTTGGTGAAAAAGTGACAATTGGTGCGACAATTAGCAAATGGAAGAAATACAAAATAACTGTAAATCTCCCACGGTCTGGGGCTCCATGCAAGATGTCACATGTTTTTCAATGATCATGAGAACGAGAGGAATCAGCCCAGAACTACATGGGAGGATCTTGACAATGATCTCAAGGTGGCTGGGACCATAGTCACAAAGAAAACAATTGGTAACACGCTATGCTGTGAAGGATTAAAATCCTGCAGCGCCTGCAAGGTCCCCCCCTCCTCAAGAAAGCACAGGCCTGTCTAAATATTGCCAGTGAACATCTGAATGATTCAGAGGAGAAATGGGTGAAAGTGTTTGGGGGTGTTTTTCTGCTAAGTGGACAGGACAACTTCACCGCATCAAAGGGACGATGGATAGGGCCATGTTACATCAAATCTTGGGTGAGAACCTCCTTCACTGTCAGGATTCCACCCTCTTAGCCCGGACTATTTGTGTATATGTGTCACTTCTGCTGTAGCTTCTAGGGGCCACCTGTCAGAACACAGTACCGTGTATGCTAACAAACTGACCAGCTGCATCTGCTCACCTGGGTGTAACCGTCCCCCTTAAATACCTCCATTCAGGGTCTTTGCATTGCAGTTTATCTAGCCCTGTTCTCCTGCTAGCAGCATTCTGTTTTGGATTATCCCGTTGTGACCGTGCTTGCTTCTGACTTTGTCCCTTGGTTCCTGATTTGGCTCTTCCACTGCCCTTGTTGACCCGGCTTGTTCTGACTCTCCTCCTGGATTCCGTTTTGGCTTTGATACTGTCCTTCTGGTTCTGACCTGGCCTGCCTGACTACTCCTGCTCTGTCTGAGGGCTCCCTGCCGTGTGCCCCGCGTGAGGGCTCCCTGCTGTGTGTCCCGTGCCCTGTCTGAGGACATTCCAGCCGTGCATTCGGTTCCCTGTCTGAGGACATTGTCCCCTATATGTGTGTGAGGCGCCTGTCCCCTATATGTGTTCCTGCCGCGTTTACATTCCAGCCACAGCACCCTGTCAAGAGACTTACTGCCTGTACTTACCTGTCTTGCCAGTTTCTTCAATACAGACCATCTCATATTAAGGTTCATCCTGCTGTGCTTCATTTTGCCTTTTTGTACCTTTGTTCTGTTAATGATGCATCGTGGGGTACAAACTGAGCCTCTGGTATCCCCTGCAACTAGGCTCCTACCTGACATGCTTACCCGAGCCCTGACATTCCCTCAGCCAGGGCATTGAAAATGGGTCGTGGATGGGTATTCCAGCATGACAATGACCCAAAACACATGGCCAAGGCAACAAAGGAGTGGCTCAAGAAGAAGCACATTAAGGTCCTGGAGTGGCCTAGCCAGTCCCCAGACCTTAATCCAATAGAAAATCTGTGAACAGGGCTGAAGGTTCGAGTTACCAAACATCAGCCTCGAAACCTTAATGACTTGGAGAGGATCTGCAAAGAGGAGTGGGACAAAATCCTTCCTGAGATGTGTGCAAACCTGGTGGCCAACTACAAGAACTGTCTGAAATGTGTGATTGCCAACAAGGGTTTTGCCACCAAGTAGTAAGTCATGTTTTGCAAAGGGGTCAAATCTTAAGTAAAATGAAAATCAATTTATAACTTGAAATGCGTTATTCTAAATTTTGAAGTTGTAATCTTGTCTCTCACTATTCAAATAAACCTACCATTAAAATTATAGACTGTTCATGTCTTTGTCAGTGGACAATCATATAAAATCAGCAGGGGATCAAATATTTTTTTCCTTCACTGTATATATATCTATATATATATATGAACTTCCCAAAATGGACATTTCATCTTGGTGTAAAAGTAAGCCTTTCGAAATTGACTCTAATCTGCTACTGATAATGTCTGTAATATTTTATCAATCATAAAAATGTGTATGAGACACTTGTATTTATTTTCAACATAATATAAATGCACATAACTGAAAACAAGGTAGATATGTGGGGAGTGGGGTAATCAGGTTATGCCTCTGCTGAGTGAAGTATAATTTCTGCGCTTTAACAATCCCAATTCCATTGGAAAGGTTATTTAAGATCATCCACCTAGATTCTTTTCCACAACAATAAAATGTTTCTCTTATAGTCACTCATCTGCTTTCTCTATTTGCAGCAAAGAAGAAATATTTGCACTTTATTAAACCTTGAACTTTCTGTTGTTGTTTTTCTTTTTGGGAATAATCTCTTCATGGTTTCAAATTAAAAGCAGTCTGATGCACTGTAATCTACTTTATAAACTCTTCCTTAATAAAATAAACAGTTGTGACTTGCAAATGATTGGGATTGATATTGTCCAGATGAGATCTATTACAACAAAAGTATTTGGATGTAAAACAATGTACATAATTAAAATGTGCAATACGAAAGATGTGTACCATACATTTGGAAAGACAGCTTGTCTATTAATTTATTTTAAAAAGTAGTTTTTTTTTTCTTGGATAAACTTAAAGTTAGGTCAATTTATAGAAATTGCAGTGCAGCCCGACTTTCAGTGCACGCTTATTTAGGCTATGGTATTACAACTCTTTCCTACTGTATTAAAAAGTTTCTCCATGCTCATATTTTCTTCCTTCAACCTCTAGCAATTTTCTCTACTTTTTTGTTTCCATAATTGTATGGACAATTGTAAAATTGTTGGTTCCAAACGAAAGTCATATGGTTGCAGGAAAAAATCTATATGAACCCCTATGGAATTACCTGGACTTCTCCATATATAGGCCATTAAATTTAATCTGATCCTTAAGTCACAATAGGCAAACAGTGTCAGCTAGAGACTTACAAAAATGTTTGGAACATACTAACACAGGCCTGGGCTGGCCACCTGGCACACCAGGTAAATGTCTGATGGGCAGCTGGTCAACATACTCATCTGATCCGCTACTCCAGCAGCACTACAGGTGCAGTAGCATGCATGGATACCCCCAACAATGCACTACGTTAAAAAAAAAATGTGCGTCACATGCTTAGCCCTTTGCTAACATCTGTTTTAACAAGTTTACCACATGTTAAACAATGAACAAGAGGCTGTTCATAGGAGGACACCATGGAGGAAGCCACTGGTGTACAATAAAACATTGCTACATGAAGCCTGTAAAAAAGCACCTAGATATTCCACACCGATACTGGCATAATATTCTGTGTACTGATGAAACCAACACACTACACTATCTATGGACAAAAAGGCAAAGCAAACTAACCTTAATCCATCATAGCGTGCTATTATCAATAGAATATTAAATTCCCAGGTTTATCATGGCATTTTACAGGAGGATGTAAAGCTTTGTGTCCACCAATAGAAACGCAATAAAAACTAGGTGATGCAGCAAGACAAAGACTCAAAGCTCTGGAGCAGAACCTCCTATTTGCTGATCAGTCTTGGGTGATTACATTATAAGTTATCAGTATAATATTAGAGCACAAAGATAAAACTGATTTTAAATTTGAATAAAATGGCCACGTTTATTCAAAAAATAACAAAAAAAAGACATACAAATAATGAAAAAAATAATAAAATACAAAAATAATAAAGACTGAAAACTTACATAAAACATAAGTAAAACAATAAGCTATTAGAAAAAGTTTCTTAGGTTTGGAGATCGATTCGGTTGCAAGTAAGTGCAGGATAAGCTGGTGGCGCTGCGGGACATGGTTTGTGAGTTTTAGGGTGCTCGTAAAGTGACTTTGCAGCGGTTGCAATCTTTGGTCGTTTGAATTTCATGTGTCGGGCAATACCTATGGGCAGGATTTTCATTAGTTTGTCTAGGGCAACCATAGACGTGAAGGTTGCGCATCATTTTATACGGATTTCATCAGCTGATTTGGAGGTTTGGGATGTATTTCTGGTGCGCGGAACGTTGGCCTGAATCTTGGAAGGGCAGTTTGTTCATGCGCAACTTAGCGTTTTTGGAATTCTTTCCTTTGGTTGTAGCTTTGTCCCTGTGGGGGTATTTCTTTGGGGATAAGAAAGTGGTATTTTTCTCGGATAACATGTCGGTGGTTCATGCAGTTAATCGGCTGTTGGCCTCGCAATGGCAGCGGTCCGGTTGTTACGGAAATTTGTGCTGCTCTGTATGTCTCTTGACGTGGTGTTTCGAGCTGAGCATGTTCCGGAGGCTCAGGATTGGCCTGCAGAGCGCAAAGAGGTAACTGTGGTAATGGACCACAGAGATATTGGTAGGCCTACCCAAAAACCCGTTATAGTTGAAGGCACTGCTGAGATCGATTGGGATACACTCATTAAGGATATACTAATGTCAGGAACCACTTTTTTGCTGACCTGAACCATGGCTTTTTCATACCTGTGCCATTTACATCTGCTACCACTAGTGGCCACCCGCCGCCCTCTGGAGCACTCAGAACTCAGGTGTGCCTTATTACCTGGGTTGAGCCCTAGCCAATACATACAGCTGGGCCTTGTTACCTTGATTACCCTGCCTTTATGAACCTGCCCTGCCCTTCAGTCAGGGCCTTTGTTTTGTAGTCTATGGACCTTCCTGCGGTGGCTCTGCACCTGTACCGTTACTGACTCCCTGCTATTGCGTCCTTCCAAGAGGACTCCCTGCTATTGCGTCCTTCCAAGAGGACTCCCTGCTATTGCGTCCTTCCAAGAGGACTCCCTGCTATTGCGTCCTTCCAAGAGGACTCCCTGCTATTGCGTCCTTCCAAGAGGACTCCCTGCTATTGCGTCCTTCCAAGAGGACTCCCTGCTATTGCGTCCTTCCAAGTGGACTCCCTGCTTTTGTACCTTTTGTGCCCTTCCAAGCGGGCTCCCTTGCCAAAAGACTTATCACGGTATTTTATTTTGCCATACGTTTCTTGCTTATACTGTATTACCCTTATCCTGTTATATACATAAAATACACTGCATTACCTGTATTTCTACTTGTGGTGTCTGTTTGCATAATCATGCACTGTGGGTTACAGACTGAACCCCAAGTATCCCCTGCGCATGGGCTCCTACCCGACCTGATCACCCGAGTCCTGACAACTAAGTCCCCGGCCCACACTTCCCTTTGCAATGCAGTGGGCCCAGCAACAGAACTTATGATTATATCATGCTGTGATGATATGCCAAGTACCTCCTGGTAGTGAGATGAGGCACATCACTGCTTAGAGATTGTATCGGGAATAGAGATGTCCTACAGGATTCAGACCGTCAAACCTACATGTTAGTGTATTCCCATACAGATCTGAGAGGCCAACAGAGGCCTACAGCCCTACACCTTCTGGGAGCAACACCTGAAGGATGCCCCTTAGTGTACTCTCTTCCTGACAAGGAGGAAGGGGTTACACCACAAAGACCCTCCGGTTTAAGCCTAAGAGACTTTGACACATCAAGTTATTCACGGTTTTTGACCCCTGTGTCAGAGATTCTCACCTGGAGATTACCATTTACACCTTTAGAGACTGGGGCTAAACAAACTATTTGTTCTTTGAGAGAGCAAGGGACACCTACACCCAAGACCCCAGGCCCCGTGGTTTCCTCATCCTCAACCTTACTGCAGCTAGGCAACCCTGCATTGAGTATCACAAGTTCAAGTGGCCTACCTGAAATACTGGAAAAACTCTCAGAGGCCATAGTGACGACAACCCGCACCCACAATTACTGTAAGCTAAAGGTGTTTTCTGGGAATCAGCCAGTTCTTGCGGGAGAGGAAACTTTTGACGCCTGGAAAGATAATGCCTGGAAAGAAGAATGGTCCTGTACGGAAACCATAAAGAAACAACGGTTAGTGGAGAGTCTTTGTTTTCCAGCTACAGACATGATAATACTGTTCAGGGGAGTTAATGGACAAGCTACAGCCCATGATTATCTGCAGGACACTGATGTCCTATTAGTTAAGTTCCTAGCCACCAACCAGAAGGAGCATAAAAAAGCTTCTGACTATCAAGTTGTCACTAGGGAAACTATTTCATAAAGGAGCAGTCACAGCATCTGAGTTGGATACTCGGCTA
Source organism: Spea multiplicata (assembly GCA_009364415.1). NCBI lineage: Eukaryota > Metazoa > Chordata > Amphibia > Anura > Pelobatidae > Spea > Spea multiplicata. Next base: position 3,610,276 of record VKOC01000010.1, read on the forward strand.
TCCAAGCAAATTCAGAAGGGAGACCTTCACAATGATCCAGTCATGATCATGTTAAGAGTCAAGTTGGATGATCAAGTCCTGTCCTATTTCACACTGATAAACAAAGCAAATAGATTGGAGGACCCAATGTCCCCACTTCCCCCACAGGAAGAGAAAGAGGATATGGAACTGTCAGTGCTTAAAAAGAAGGTAGCTGAATTAGAGTTATTGTCCAAATCCTTACTAAGGAGAACAGATCCTCCCACTAGAAGAGAACACCACATGGAAACCCCAGGGAGGTTGTCCCATGAGGATCCATTTGACAAAAGGATTTGCTTTAAGTGTGGAAAATTGAGGCACTTCAAGCGGGAGTGTCCCACCAATTCACCAGAAACTGATGTTGAAGTGCTAGCTATCGAGCTGGAAGAGAGCCATATTTCCAGTGGGGGCTAAGATCGGGCCTAAATCCTTGATACTTACAAGTGGAGGGAATTGACGCTTCAGCCTTGCTAGATACCAGATCCTAAGTCACCATCATCTATAGAGATTTCTATGATCATCACCTAAAACATATCCCTATGGAACCTGCATGCCCAGCTTGTGGAAGGATGCATAAGAGTGACTATAACCATCCCCAGCTAAATACAGTAATGATCTGCCCTATGGAATTGGAAGCTCTCGTATGGTACAGGACGTACTCAGAGCCTACCTTACAGTAGTGTGAGGTTTATCTCTAGCCCGACTGATGGAAGTCCGCACCATTCTAGGGAAGGAATGCCATCGACTAACCCTAGAATCTAAGCCAGGGTCTCGCCACTACTCAGGTAGAGACGCACATTGGATCCATAGCCTCCATGCACCGTGAAATGCTGGGAGGAACCGGACAATACCTTGTCGAATCCTTGCCTGAAAAGGATTAAAAGAAGGGTAAACTCTAATAGCTGAGGTGAAAGACTGGCAGTAACAATTTTCCTATAATGATACAGAATCTAACACGCAGAGAGGTCAGAATCGATCGTCACCAGAAAATCAGTGTGATTCATTTGTTAGACCAAGTCTCTTCCGTCATGTCTGTGAAGACAGAACAGGGGGGTGATCTTGAAGCACTAGCTACTTGAGAGAAAGTCTTCTCCAGGAAAGAAATTGACGTGGGATGTGCAAAGAGTACTACACATGCTATCAGACTTTCTAACTCCGCTCCTTTCCAAGAGAGGTCCAGAAGGATACCCCCTCGAGATGTGAGGATGTCCGAGATATACTCCAACAGATGAAAGGAGCTGGCATTATTAAAGAGTTCATAAGTCCATATGCTTCGCCCATAGTGGTAGTAAGGAAAAAGAATGGCACAGTCCGGCTATGCATAGACTACCGCACTCTGAACAAAAGGACTGTGCCAGATCAGTACACACTGCTATGGATGGAGGATCTGCTAAATGCCCTCTCTGGAAGCCGGACTCTTGCCTCACCAAGAAAAAAAGGAATGGGAAGACATCCCTTGACCTGGGGTAGGAGCTCTCTGTCAGACATATGTAGTGGAATAAGCTACTTTTGGAGGATGAGATCCTGTACAGAATTATAAAATACCATGACCACTCTGGTCAAAAGCAGCTGGTATTACCCCATAGATACAGGGCAATGGTTATGAGAGCCTTCCATGATCAACATGGACATCTTGGGATAGACAAGACTTATGGTTTAGTACAATAACGGTTCTATTGGCCTCCAATGAGGAAGCATGTTGAACAACATGTAAAGACTGGCAGGAGGTATATTTAGAGAAAGACTTTGCCTGTGAGAGCGCACTACAGGACCCCTGGATCTTGTGTGCATGGACCATCTATGTATTGAGAATGATACTGCAGGGATCGTAAATGTTATGGTTGTAACAGATCATTTTACCAGATGTGGCATTTCCTAGGAAAGACCAGAAGGCTGTAACTATCACCAAGGTTCTCTGGCAGAAGTATTTCATGCATTACAGCCTACCCAATTGAATAATCTGATCAAGGTAGAGACTTTGAGAGTAAGTTAATCAAAGAGCTGATGGATATGCTGCAAATTCAAAAGACCCGAACGACACCCTACCTCCCAGAGGGCGATGCTCAGCCTGAAGGACCCTCTTAGATATGCTTGGAACTTTGAAGCAAATGGAGAAGTGGTCCTGGAGTAAGCATGTGGAAGCCATGGTCCACGCATATAACTGAATAAATCTACAGGATTCTCGCTCTACTTTCTGATGTTTGGAAGAGAAGCCAGACTACCAATCGATGTCCAGTTGGGAGTGTCCCTAGATAGGTCAAATTCAGACTCTCACTTACAGTATGTGAGGCCTCTTAAACAGAATCTTCACAGAGCCTATGAGTTGGCCACCCAAGCTACGGCAAAATTGGACGAACAGAACAAAAAAAGGTATGATACCAAAGAGAAATATCAGGAAATCCAAGCAGGAGATAAAGTTCTTCTCTGGAATCTAGGAGTATCTGGAAAACACAAACTGGCTGACAGATGGAAAGATACCCTATCAAAGTCATGTCTAAGCTAAAAGGGCTGTCAATGTACAACATCAAAGGGCCGGAAGGCCAAATAAAGGCTTGGCATAGGAACCATCTACTGCCAGTAGCATATACTGATGAAGAGGGAGGGAGTAGTGAAGAATTAGAGGAAAGCATAACAGAAAGTCCTTAAAGTGGGACAGAAGAGACCCCAGAAGCTTTAAGTGCAGAGGATGAGCAGCAAGTGTTAGAACCTCTCCTGTGTCATGGATGTTCTAAAATGTAATGTTATAAAGTAGAAAGCAGCCATGATCTCCAGGAATTTTTTTGGTGTAATATTTGAGAAATAGTATTTTTTTCCAAACACACTGAAATGAACCATATGATCTAAAAAAATATATGAAATTTTAAAGAGTAATTATTAGGGCTGCAACAACGAATCGATAAAATCGATAATAGATTATGAAAATTGTTGTCAACGATTTTCTTTATCGATGAGTTGAATCAAATGCTCTGAAAAACTCCCCTCCTTCTATAATCCGACCTCAAATAGAGATCGGATTATAACACTAGAATCTAGATCTCCTCTCTATCAGCCGGTGGGGGGTCTGTGCGATGCTCGGAGACAACCTCCGCTTCTCCCTTCCGCTTCCGATGGGGCTTCTATTACTGAATGCTGGCGTCACGTGACCTTCCGGTGCTCCATCATGGAAGCCCCAACGGAAGTGGTGAGGAGAAGCAGAGGCTGTCTGCACGCATCGCACAGAGCCCCACCGGCTGCCAGAGAGGATCCAGGTCCCCTGCATTTGGATTTTAGTGCGCGATGTGCACAACCTCCGCTACTTCCCTTCACTTCCACTTCTACCTGCCCCACCAGGGGTTAATATATCAACAGAAGAAAAACAGGGCAAATAAGCACCACTGGGTAAGCTAAGCCTGGAGTATTATCTTTATTTTTATGCTTATTTGGCCTGCATTTCTTCTTTTTATATATAACCCCTGGTGGGGCAGGTAGAATTTTTTCGGGATCTATTAATTTATGTGCATTCTTTAATTTCTGTTTTTTATTGTTTTGATTGCTGTAATATTTGATTTATTGTTTTTATTGTCCATATATTTATATAATATATATATTTTTATATGTATATTATCTATCTTTTTGTCTATATTTATTAAAGCATATATTTTTATGCCTTTTTTAGCGCTGACAGTTTTTCTTATATCGGTAGGGCATATTGGGGTACAGTAGCATATCGGTGGCATATCGAGGGTAAAAGGCATATCAGTGACATATCAGGGGGTATAAGGCATATCAGGGGGGCAGTGGCATCTCTGGCATATAGGAGGTATAAGGCATATATGGGGGCAAAGAAGCATATAGGAGGTAGTAAAACTTTTTTTGGTATTAAAACCTAGTTTGAGAAATAATGTGTTTTGGGTACTTGTACCTTTAAAATATAGCTTTGTCTTAGGGACAAACGAATAGGATTAGTAGAATGGAGAACAAAAGACCAAGAGAGGGTCCATTCGGTCTGAGGTGTGCCATGACCGACGTACCAGGTAGGCCTATGGAGGGCCACCCTGTAAATTAAAGAAAGGATAGAGGAGAAAAAGAGGAAATAAAAGGACGGAAATGCATAGTGGGATGGGAAAAGGGAGGGCAACGTCAGAGGCTGAAACATGGCTGTGGGAGGGAGAGACATTGATTAAATAACCATATGAATGACAAGCTTATAGAGCTAGTGACGTGAAGGCATTATGCATCTCCGATGTTGGTTGTGGGATATAAAGAGAGAAACAGGAGGAGTTCCACCTGCCTAGCTTTTTAATCACATGGGCTGGAACCTTATTCTTAGATGCCGATGAGGCTGTCCCGATTCAAAAGGAGTGACCCAAATATGCGACCTCGTTAAGGCCAATCCTGGTAAGTAATAGCCTCACATATCTGATGAACGTGACTGACGACAACGGCTCTTTGGGGAAGAGGACTGCCACTGGGCACCAAACGGAATTAGTAGGAAAAAAACGTAATTTGTGTACTTGGACCAGACGGTCTTTGTATGACTGAGGGATAGAACGAAATGATCAGCAACAGGACATAAGTCCAAGACCTTCAGAAATGACGTAGAATAAATCGTCACGGCTAGTTCCCTTGGGGCGCATGAGCCCATAAAATGCTAGTAACATGGCGGCTTTGAGCGCTATACAAGTAGCCGGAGTAAAGGGGTGAGTATTTAAGCAGTTTATCAAAGCTCTGAAAACCTCCCCATCAATTGACAAGCGACTGGGGGCTTTTACTGGCTTGGATTTCTGCAGACCTGTTAGTAAGGTTTTGCCGGGTGCTTAGCAATCAGAGAGGGTTTGTTAGGAAAATGTAGCGATATGTGATGTTGGACTCCCGTTAAATAAAGTTTAATTGTACCATATGTGAGGTTTAAGCTAGAATGGCAGTATGCTGGGAAAGCCAGGAGGGTGGCAACTGAATACGCGTTTGTGGGGGCAGATGCTAGCATGAAATAAGAATCCAGGCTCTATCATATGCCTTCCTGGTATTGCTAGACAACGCTCTCGTGATAATATTGCGAGCTGTGTGCAGATGCTTTTCTAAGCTAGAATGAGCTTGTCGAAGACTGGTGCAGTTGTCGGTGCTGCAGCCGCTGAGGGTTGGACTTCGAAAAACCTCTGGAAATTGAAACGCGATAATGCCGCTATATTCTGCGCACCCGGCACATGCGAACACCTAATAAAGAATTTATGATATGACGATAACTAAGTAAGTTTTCGCATAAACCCCATAATGTAAACTGAGGATGACCTTCCTCTATTGACAATCTCTGCTGTGGTCATGTTATCCTTGGAAAAGGTGACTATATCACCTGTCAACTTGCTGCCCCAGACAGTTGCTGCAACCACAATGGGATAGATTTTGAACAGGGCCGAGGTGTTGTGAAAGTGGGGAATTTCAAGCATCTGAGAAGGCCACTTCTAGGCTGACCACTAACCCTGGCAAATAGCCGAAAACCATAGGGGCGGAGTGGCATCTGTAAAAACCCTCAGGGAAGAAAGACTGGATTCGGAAATAAACATGGAATGTCCATTCCATGTCTTAAGGAACCTGTCCCACATACGCAGGTCGGATATAGCTGACTGATCTATGACCACTGCCTCCTCAGAGACAGGAGATGGGAGATAAACGACCTGCCTTGAGGAATTATCCGCATTGCAGAATTAAGATGACATAAAAGATGACCTAAAAGGGATTGCAATTGAAGTTTGGAACAAGTATCACATTTCATGAAACTCTGGATTACATCCTGAATTCTCTGGAGTTTCACACTAGGCAGGCTGGCCTCCATCCTATTAGAATCCAGCACTATCCCGAGGAATTCTAAAGTGGTAAATGTGAAGGCTGATGTATATTAGCCTGTAGTTGTGAGAGGGGCTATGGTTATTTTAACCAACGCCTCTCCCTTCCACAGCTACGCTATAGCGCAGTGATGGGCAACCTTTTTGGCGTGGTGTGTCAAAAATCGGCAAAAAATCGAGCATAACTCGCGTGGTGTGTCACTTCGACAAAAAAACATAATTTTGCGCAATTTATAGTTTAAACTACAAAAATGTATAATTGCAATATATAATTGTATTTAATAAACCAAAAACAAATTATTTAACACTCCCTTCTCCCTATCTACCCCCGCCTAAAACTATCTACCCTCTCCCTCTTTGAAGTTCACTTACCTTTCAGGAGTCCTGCAGTAGGGGGGGCAAGGCCTCTGTCTCCCAGCTCTGCCACTGTATGGAACAGTATAGAGTGATGGGAGTTATGATGTACTTTAGAGCATAATTATATAATGAAAAATTCATTGGAAATGGTACAGCATAACACCCATCACTCTCACACACTTACCAATCCACACACATACACCAATCCACACATATAACAATCCCCACACATATACCAAACCACACATATACTAATCCACACATATATACTAATCCACACATATA
>VKOC01000010.1:3675854-3689357 GCA_009364415.1 Spea multiplicata
CAAATTTATGTGTGGCAGCCAAAGAAACACAATGTATACAAACCTTTGTGTAGTTTTATACTTCACAAATCTACTAAGGCTTGAATTTTGTTAAATACAGCACACATTGCAAGCAAATGGAAAGATACCACCTTGAAATGAGGTCCAATTTTAGGTATTATGTAAAAGGAGATCTGTGACTCATCACGCTATACGTATGGTGGTCCCATATCGGCAAGTATTCTAATCAAGGCTATCTCAGCTCTTTTCTGTTTAAAGGAGGATCTAATGGGAGTAGTTAGTTACATTGCACTTTTTGGTTGGTGGCCTGCTTTTCTTCAAATGAATCTGGTTTATATTCAGACCTCTTGTTTATTCTTTTACTGTATTGGATTGTTTTTTAATATATTTAAACATTTAAAAATTTGGTAAGGCAGTTGGAAATTCTATTGTATTAAGTAATGTCTTTGAACCTTCCCTAGGCTTAAGCCCAGGCAGCTCCACCTGCCACCCCCCCTCTGTAATTCCATTTTAGGTCCTACTGTGATGCGTCAAACTGTGAAGAAATCAACAAGAGTTTAAACAGAAGATTCTTTATTTACCAATAAACAAATAAATCATTGTTAATGTTTCTGGTACATATCTAAGCATTAGTACATTTTAAAGCATCAGTCTATTCCTCGGTGTAATGAATGCACCCTTTGTGTAACCTGCACCAACCTTCGATGTCTGAAAAGCCATAACAATCCTTAGCTATAGATAAACTACACTGAGGTCAGTAGTTATTGCTGGAATGTTACATTTTCATGTGCAATGGGGAATCCGGACTGGGCCTCCATCAAATACACTTCATCAGTGACGTATTCTGGCCTAGATCGACATGGACTATGATTCCAGGTCCAGGGGGCGGCAGTTGCCATGTTTCCAAACCAGGGGGAAAGACTGCATTCATGGCGGTCGTGCCCGCTAGTACCCAGTTACCCAACGGGGCAGTTACAGGGGAGATATTTGATTTCCTCAGCCGGCCCATTTACGCTATAGAGTCTGTGCCGACTCAGCACTGCCCCCGTAGTGCTGCACCTTTTAATACACGGAGCACAGGGATAAGACATTTTATCCAGCGCTTCATGTCTTAAAGGCACGGCGGGCCTTTTAAGGCAGTTCAGACTCTGATGAAGAGGGGGCAGCTGGCCATACAGAAGTTAAATGCATCACAGCATAGAGTTCATATCATACTAAGTTGACCGACTACTTTTATCTTTTAATCTATCAATTCTTTAAATGTTAATTAGATAACAACTTGAAAATAAGGCTTGTTTCTACCAAATAAGCAGATAGGGCAAAACTGGGCAAGATGTACATGCCCTCTTACACTCATGAAGCCGCGTGTATCCAGCAGGCAGCTACATGCTGAAAGAACGGATTGGCTACTTGAGTAGCAGTAAAGTGTGTAGGGCACTTGGCCCAAAGGATTAGCAGATGGCCTGCCTGGGCTTTTAAACAGATTAAGCACATACTAAGGGCCCCCAAAGATTAAAGGAACTCTCTACAGTCAGGGGTATAAGCTTCCTCATAAAGTTTCACTTGTCTATCTTTCTTTAAAACCAATTTGTGGCCATAAATATTGTTTTTTTTTACTGTATGCGTAATTATTATTTTTAATGCTTATGTTAAAGATGGAGCCCTAAAAAGTTTTTGCTTAAACCCCTAAAAAAAACACAACAGGCAGCTCTGACAACTATTTATGAGACATTCTTATTGCATTCTTTATGGCAATTTTGGCAGCCTTGTAGAGCTGCATAATTTTGTAAATATTCCCGCTGAACTTTTTTTGTGTGTGTTTGCTTCACTGTCCCTTTATTTTAGCAAAGTGAGCAGTGTTCCTCTTAGAAACACAAGGCATCTTCATAAAAAAGTCAGCCGTTTCCAGCTACAATAATCACTGTTATAAGCTTAAGTTTCAATAAGAAAATTTCTATGCCAGCCCAAAGTTTTGAATGGTAGTGTATATATATTATATATATATCTTATATATAAATAAATTATAAGTAATATACACATACTTTTGGATGTATGGAAAAAAAACCACGGTTCCTTTAAAAGTGCAGCCTATTCAACCAACTATAATGTGCTTCATTGGAAAGATCCTGCACAATGAGATGCCATTTGATTTATACCCAACCCATACCAAGTCATGAGTTCATGCAGAGGTTTTATCTATAAATTCCCAGTAAAGAACACACCAGCTGGGAGTCTCCAGGAACAAATCTGTGCAGAATGTGAAGGAGGTACTCTTGGCTGCATGAAACTTAGTGTTAAACAAAAACATAGCTACACAACCTGTATAATACAATTATTACACCTTCTGTGGCCTTTTGTGTTCATTGTTTTGGTTTATAACCTAAATTAATGCAAATATATAAAATAAATACGATTGTGATTTGACATCAGACATATTTATGCCTTAATTATAAATCCAGTACACTGCAAGATACTAGGCGACAAACTCACATTGTCATTGATGGAAGTTGGAATCTCTATAGTTTCATGTGTTCTGCGCCAGTGGTTGGCAGGGCAAGGTGAGGGTAAAATACATATGTACCTACACACACGCATATTTGCAAAATATTTAATAACAAGATTCTGATTTCTTTATTTCAAGCAATCTCTGTGAAATATGGAACTAAGTAGATCTACTTTAGGCATCCCCTTTACTATATAATTATCTACATAAGGGCTTACCCTAGCACCTAGATTGCACCCACAGGACTTGGCCAGATTGCATCCACAGGACTTACTCCTCCTCTCCCAGATGCCAGGTCTCTTCTTAGTCAGGGCTCCTCTTAGTCAGGCTCAAGCACACCCTTTATTCATTCTATACCATTTAGGCCCAAAACAGTAATGGATTGATTGTAAAAAAAAATATTATTATTATACTCTCACAAAGGCCTGCCCATAAACACATACATGCACATTCACACTTGCCCTTACACATAAACATTCTGGCTTAAACTTGCCCTTGCACACACACCTCCGCTAACATGCAAACACTTTCAAAACACATTCTTTCTCTCCCCTTTCTCATATATTCTACTCTCTCACTGATCTCATGATCTCTCCCCCTCTTTCATTATCGCTCCCCTTTCTGCCATGCTCTCCTCTTTTTTGTTACCCCCTTTAACTATTACATTCCTCTTCTTTTTCTCAGCTCTTCCTTTGCTCTTTATCTCTTATCCTCTTTCCCTTTATCTCTCCATTTTCTCTCTCTAACTCTCCCATTTCTCTTTATTTCACCCTTTTTTCTTTATTCTCTCTCCCCTTCTCTGTGATCCCCATTCTCGTTATATTCCTCCCCTCTTTCTTTATATCTCCTTTCTATTTCCCTTCTTTCTCTTTATCTCATTCTCTCTTCTTTATCTTTAGTTCTCCCCCCCCAACCACATCCCCTGATGAAGATGTCCCATTTTGGACACCTGAAATGTTGGAGACCATGCACACAAAGCCCTGCCCCTAATGACACCACCCAAAAAATGTCCTACTTTGGGTAGTACTACTTTTTGAAGTTACGGGAGGTGTGCTTATATCTATTTATGGTCCACAAGTATCTATGGATTGTTTTCTGATGCAGAGCTTATCCATGAGGCAGTTAAGGAGGGCTGGTGACCTACTAGGAATTGAGCTCGTGAGGCCCTTATTTTCATTACAGACAGCAATGTTTGTTCACGTTATTATATATGTTTAGTATTTTTACATAGCAAGGCAAAGTGATGCAATTCTTGTGCTGGATGTTCTGCACTATGGGTATCAAAGAACACAACAGAATAATTAGTCTTGAAAAGCGTGTTTTCGGAGGCAAGTGTCACATAAGTGTAACACTGACTTTGATGCAGATACCCAATAATTTTTAGCAAACTGTAAGTGAATATGAGTGAAAGTTAAAGCTCAAATATTTGTATACTTAAAAGGGGTAGGATAAAAGCGCTAAAAGCAACAACAAAAGAGAAAGAGAAAAAAAAAAAAAAAAAAAAAAAAAAAAAAAGTCCTTTTTAAAACAAAGTTGTTGTAGATGATGTAGCAGCAGAACCACTTGCCAAGGTTTCCTCTTCTTGGCTTAAACAGGTAGAGTAGTTCACAAGGGGGTTAGTGGCTGCGCTCTCATGGATGTATATGAAATATATAAAAAAAAAAGAAAAACACAATAGTGCAATATGTCTCAAGGCTTGTATTTGTTTGAGATGAAGGCCACAAAGGGCTACTCACATTTGGTGGGGGCTTCTTCAGTTAGCCCCAAAGTATACGCTTGGGCGATATAATCCTCGCCTTAAAGATTTCTTTGGCAGCTTTCTTTAGCCTCAGCCTTTGAAGCAGTCTGTAGTGTCCACAGCTCAGCGCTTAAGTGGTAAAATCCCCACGCAAGGTGTTGTGTCTTATAAATTAAAAGGGGTCCAGGAGCAAGATAAAATAGTTTTTAAAAAAACTTTTTTTATTTTAAACTTTTGGTAATAAAAACCAATAAAAAACCAACAAAGGGTTAATATAAAATAATACACAAACGCGTTTCGCCTAGCACAGGCTTCCTCAGAGTGTATAGAAAAGCTCCTGATACATTGAATGTTTTTATACAGTTTGAAATGTCTAAAATGGTGGCAAATGACATCATCAACAAGGGGTGTGGCTTATACATCCCAAAAAAAAAATGTTTTTTCCTTTTTTCAAATTAAAACAAGCATAATTGGAACGTTACAGAAAGAGGTGCATGTCAAAATCTATATTTAACCCTTCAGGGGTTAGGGTTTTTAAACAATATATCCAATACAATTCAGTCTTTCCTAAAATCTTCACAATATCCCCTCCTCTCCAGGGTATGGATATTTTTTTTATAACAGTAAATTTTAGTAACTTTGGATCTTTATTGTGATTTAAAAAGTGTTTAGAGACGCTATGGGTGACAATTCCATTTCTAATATTGCGACAATGTTCTGATATTCTAACTTTTAGACATCTTGTCGTCATACCTACATACTGTAAGCCACAAGGGCATTCTAGTAGATAGATTACATTTTTGGAATTACAGGTAATGCATTCTTGTATTTTATATTCTTTATTTGTGATATTTGATTTAAACATTATTTGTTTTCTTTGCGTGTCAGTAGTTAATCTACACGCTAAACATGAATTGCATTTATAAAAACCTTTGTCATTATTAAAAAACATCCCTTTCATATCCCTATGTTTGCGTGAAAAATTCTTTGTTAATAACATTTTTAAATTAGGTGCGCCTCAAAACTATTTTTGGGTTGTCTGGGAGTATTTTTTTTAAAATATCATCCTCTTTTAGAATATTCCAATTTTTTTTGATAATTCTTTTAAAAATTTTATTCTTCTTATTAAAATCGGTTACTATGGGTAGGATAAAATTTGTATTTGTTTTATCTGGCTTTTCTTTATACTTTATTAAATCTTTTCTTTCTAGGTTTTCTATGCTAGCTATTGTGTGGTGAATTTTCTGTGCATTGTAATTTTTTTCTAAAAATTTGTTTTTTAAAAAATCCGCTTGTGCTTTAAAAACAGGGGTCTCTGTGCAATTCCTTCTAATTCGTAGCATTTGGCTCTTGGGTATTCCTTCCAACCAAGGACCATAGTGGCAGCTAGACTGTTCAATAAAAGTATTTGTGCATACTTTTTTAAAATGCGTTTTTGTTTTAATTTTATTATCCTCTATATAAATATCTAAATCTAAAAAATTCAGACTGTCCTGACTAAAATTAGAGGTTAAGATTATTCCCCTATTATTGTTATTTAAAAATTTTAAGAAATCATTAAGATCTGGTACAGAGCCTCCCCAGATAAAAAACACATCATCTATGTATCTGCTATAGGTGACCAAGTTTGCACTCCACTTGTTATTGGTCCAAATTACGTCATTTTCCCAGTCCGCCATGAACAAATTGGCGTAACTGGGCGCAAACTTGGTTCCCATAGCAGTACCTGTTAATTGAAGATAAAAAGAGTCATCGAACCAGAAATAATTATTTTCCAAAATTAACCTAATGGCTTCTATTACAAAATCTATAAAAATAGGAGGAAAATTTCCATCTGATTCTAAAAGATTTTTTACTGCTTGACAGCCCAAATTATGGTTAATTATCGTGTACAACGACTGAACGTCACATGTCACCATCATATAATTGGGATTCCACTTAAAATTCTCTAAAATTTGCAATAAATTAATTGTATCTTTTAGATAAGCTTTAGTTTTTTTTACTACTGGTTGGAGGATAATGTCAATATACTCAGATAAGTTGGACAGGATAGAGTTAACGCCTGACATGATAGGGCGTCCTGGGGGATTCTTTTCATTCTTATGGACTTTTGGTAAGAAATAGATCACTGGTGTTATTGGATTGGTGTTGTTTATGTAATTCAATTCTTCTTTTGAGATAAGTTGATTTAATAGTCCCTTTTCCAGCAAAACCTTAAGTTTGTCTTTTATTTGTTCAATAGGGTTATGGCTCAGTTTTCTATATACATTGTTGTCCTTTAACTGCTTATATGCTTCGTCCTCATATTGTTTTTTACTTAAAATAACCAGACCTCCACCTTTATCGGCAGGCTTTATAACAATTTCTTTGTCCTCATATAATTCCTTAAGTATTTTTCTTTCTTTACTAGTAAAATTATTAAAATCATATTTATTCTTTTAATTTTTTTCTAAATCATTAAGGACCAGCCTCTCAAAGGTTTGTATTGCACTAGATTTATATTGGTATGGATAAAATTTGATTTAACTTTTAAGTTTGTTTTTGAGATATTTTCACCGGTACTTCTGTTTTTTTATCGTGCTTAAAGCTTCATCCTCTATAATTTTATAAAATCTTTTTAATGTGACATTTCTCGTAAATTTATTAAGATCAATAAAAGCTTTAAAATGATTAAAATTACGAGTGGGCGCGTATTTGAGACCTTTACTTAAAACGGATATTTGTGTGGGGTTAAAAGATTTATCTGTCAAATTAAAAATACCTTGTTCTTTTTCTGTTTTGTTTTTTGTAATTATTCCTGTGGTGATGGGCCTATTCTTCCTTTTTTGTACTCTTCTTCCACCTCTATTTCCTCTAGTGTAGTATTGCACTTTTTCCTTTTTGTGTCTGTGCGTATCTCTAAAAAATGTTCCTCATAGTCTGATTCACAGTCAGAGGACAATGGATAAAATCTATTATTTTTTAAAACTTCACTATAGGGGATTGTCAATTTCTTCCTTAGTGGTGACCTACTCCTTAGTTTGTGGGTGATTGTATTCCGGGCTTTTGGTGATTGTTGAGGTGTATTATAAATTGAAGGTGCTCTAGTGGGATATTTGTTTAGGGGCTGATGCATTCTGTATTCTTTGTTGTGATGAGTTTTCCATAAAGGTGATTTATTTTTGTGTATTTGTGTTTTTGGTGATTCAGGTGAACGTGGGATTTTCATTCTGTATTGTGTCTGATTTCTTGTGTTATATTGTTGTCTGTTACTATAGTGTTTTGTGAAATCTTGTTGATCTTGGTTTTTCCTTGGTGTCCTCCGTGTAAGGGGTGGTGCATTTTTTCTATATCTTTGTGGTGAGGATGTGTCTCTGAAGTAGGGTTTTTTTTCATAATTTGTTTGATATCTTGTTGGTGTTCTTCCTCTAGGTTGAAAGGATTTGGATTTTTGATTGAAAGTCCTGACTTCATTTTTAGCATAATCCTGTTTGTCTCTTATGTATTTTTTAATTTTAATGTGTTTTGTTTCCATCTCTACCTTCTCTACCTTACTTTGAATTAATATAGAGTTCTGCTTAAATTCCTGAGTGTCCTCAAATTCAATTAATTTATCTTTTAACTCGTTGATTTTTTTATCAAGTAGTACTAGATGTTGTTTCTTTTTTTGAATTAATAGGTTCATGAGGCCGAAGGTACAACTTTCTAATTGGTTGTGCCAATCATTCATGAAATCCCCATCTTCTCTGTAGGTAGTAGGTAATTTGAACAATCTTAGACCACGTGGGGTTATTTTTTCATCAGTGTATTTTTTCAAAGTGGCTATTTCCCATTTGATTTTAATTTCCTTACTGACGCATTTTTCTAATTGGAAAAATAGTCCTCTCTGGGATTCCCTCATTTGTATGGGAGTTGGGGATCTGATGTTTTCATTTGATTCATTAAAAATGTCCATATCTAACTTATGTTTTTTTTCTGTATTCAAAGATACACATTGTATATAAAATTATGAGCAGCTTTTAACCAGAGGAAACAAGAATTGAAACAACAAACTCAAAGGGTAGGATAGCGCTAAAAGCAATTCAAATAAATAAATAAAATATTTAAATTATATTTAAATATTTTTGATACCTTTAGCGCTTTTATCCTATCCACTTTGAGTTTAAAAAATAAAATCAGCCTTTGCTCTATTACTTTGTTTATGATACAGTTTTGTTTTTGGTAAAATTATAGTATTTTTACTTTTCTAATTTCATATTATAATAATAATATATTACTAAACATAAAATACATTATGAATACTTTATTGTTTCATTTAACATGTACCAGGGCTGTCTTGAATATCTTTTTTATCATTTTTTGCACATTTATAAATGTAGTAATTTAATTGAAGTCGTAAATTGTCTTTATGCATATTCTCAGGGCTGGAGTGCCCTACCGAGATATGGGGAGAGTTCCCGGTAGCCGCCTTACCTGGAACCTTTCTTGAGGATGGCCATGTTATGTGTGGCCATGTAATGTGTGGCCATGGAAGGGTATTACAATGATGAGGAAATAAAGGATGGGTATAGAGATGTTGTGAAGTTGTTAGGGAGCATGAAGATGGAGGAGGGTGATTGTGGTGCAAAATGGGGTGATAATTAGACTTGGGCACCAGGGGGCTCTTCGTCTTCGTGCTCGTCTTCGGCAAAAAAAAAATCTTCATATTCCGCGAATATTCGTGGACATTCTTCGTGTTCATTTTTTCTTTGTTTTTTCCGGGTCTGTATAAGGGGTTAATAAGGGTTTAACGCGTCCCGCAGCAGCTCTGGCGCCAGGAGTTTCAATCTCCGTTTGAGCAACTCTATTGGTTGCCAGCAGGGGGGTCATCTGCCATCAACCAATGGTTGATGGCAGGCGAGCCCCCTGCTGGCGACCAATAGAGTCGCTCACATGGACATTTAAAGTCCTAATGCAGCAACTTGTCCAGCAGGAAGACCAGTGGTCTTCCTGCTCTATCAGTGAAATGTCCGTACCAGCGACTTTGTTGGTCGCTGGCACGGACTTTTAAATGTTGCAGCGAGAAGACCAGTGGTGTCCCCGCTGTGTCAATCAGTGAAATATCCGTACCAGCGACTTTGTTAGTCGCTGGTATGGACTTTTAACTGTTGCAGCAGAGTCCCAGGTTGTTTTATTTATTTTTTCTGAATAGCAACCAGTGGTAAGGGGCCGTGCGAGTGAGCCTATTGGTCGCTTGTACGGCCCTTAACCTACGGATTTCTGCTCCCGTTATCTAATGCAGCATTGCAGGGGTTAACGCCAGAGGTCCCTGCAGGCTAACCTCAAGTAAAATGCCAAAAAGCATAATCAGGAACAAAACACTATTATTATTATTAATAGTTATTAATAATAATTAATAATTGTTACTCACCTGTCGTCGGTTCCCACGCCGCCGTACGGCCACCTCCGCAGCAGCCGCCACAAAGGAGAGGGAGACCCCCTCCACCCCCTCCACCGCAAGGCCACCTCTGCTACCATCTTCGGAGGAGCCGCGCAGGAGCGGCAGACTAGACACCAGAAGTGGCATCATCATCATTTTGGCGGGAGATTGGAACTTCTTCTGCGGTGCTCTATTTAAACTCCTCAGACCAGCTATACCTTGCCTTCTGATGGTTGTCTATGCCTTGTGCTAGTGCCCAGATATTGTTATACCTTCCTGTTTCCCGTGTTTTGACCTTGGCTTGCCTGACTACGTTGATCTCCTGAATCCTGACCTCGGCTACGTTTGTCGTTTATCCTGCTCTCCGGAATCCTGACCTTGGCTTGTCTGAACTCATTCTGTCCTGGAGTCCTACCTGACTACAGTGTCTCCTACTAATTGTATGTGACAATAATATCATAATTAATTATTAATAATTTATACAAATATTTATTTGGTATGCACCAACAAATTAGGGTGGTTAACACACACATAACACATACATTACCCCTTAACTATGAGGTGCCATTGGTCATTAACTGAATGTTTTTCCGTGACGTCCCTGGCACATCATGGCATTAAATAAGCTTAGAAAGTGATCTATGTATAATATGGCCACAGGCACCTGATTTAAAAGAGCTTAAATTGCGAGATATTCAGCAACGCTGAAAACCTGCCCCAGGATACATTGTGACTGCTCCGGAATGCAGTCACAAGCATCATTGTGACAGATTTTGCCTCTCGCAAGATGGTGGCACCCATTAAAAATACATTTCCAAGAGGGTCTCTCCAGACCCTCCTGAGAACTCTGGGCTGTCCCTGCAAGTTGAATATAAGTACTGCATTCAACCATGCAAGTCCAGCTTTCTAATCTCAATGTGATTAGTAAAATATTAAAAAAGAAAAAATTAAAAGTTTAAAAAATAAAAAAATACTTGGTAACATTTGAACGTAATTATACCAAGGGCTGTAAATTCATACCACAGGTGATGTTGCTGAACACATACTGGGGTGTTGTTTGACAGTGACATTCACAAGAAGCTATACATTCATACCTGAAGTACAATGTGTGAAAAGAAAACCCACAAAAAAAATGATCACCACAAAGCTTGACATTGGCTGGTAGTAGAATTAGTGCATGGATGAGTTAAAATACCACCATCTTAAATACCCTGGGGTGTCTAGTTTTCCAAAATATATGGTTTGATCAAACCATTTGAACCATTGAACTATTGAAGCCGACTTCAAAGATGTCCCAAAGAAAACATGGGGTCACAAGGACCAGATGTCAAAGTAATTTGAAAACTGCACACTTCCCAAATGTGGTGTTTTACCTCCCAAAAAACTTGACAAATCCATGCATGGGTGGTATCTGTAAGGGCACTGGGTGCCAAATGCCTTATATTTTTAATCATTTGTCTGAATGTAATTGTGCTCCAAGGCTAAGATTTTCATGAAATAATCGGGATCAAGATTTCTGTCACCTAGAAACACTTAATTACATCAAATATACGTTTATGTAATGACATGTACAAGCAAAAAAAATGTAATTAAAAAAACAGCAAAATATAGAATAGCCAGCATACCAGTATCCAAATATAAAGTTGCACATTTTTGAAAAACTGCACATAATAAATATAGGTTCACAAAAAAACACATAAAATGAATGAGATGCAAATAAAAGTAAACACCAATCAGATTCTCCCCAGTGAGTGAGCTGGCTTTCAAGGACAACTAGATCCCTTACTGAGGGATAATCTCTCAAATATTTGTCTTCTACTTTCTTTTTTCCCCAAAATGTTCAGGGCTTTAGTTGTTAGCAGATGACAGAATTACATTTTGTGAAGTTGTTCAAAGATGTTGTGTAGACTCTTCCATAGACATTCTTTAATATTTTCTTACATTTAGTATGTTCTTTGACTACAGTTTGTATAATATGTATAAGATATACAACCACACGTTGCATTCACTTTCAGTTGCTCCACTTTCCTTTGGGAAATAACCTCTGTGAATACATTTTACCTCAATGCATTTTTAATTCTGCATATCAAAAATTTATAGATCTTTCACTCCTTGTTTATATTCTCTGTCTCCGACGTGCATTAAGCTTCACAGTGCATCGCTAGCAACATAACCCCATGTCATCAAACACTTGAGCTCCACAACTGGTATCCTCACACTTGTTGTAATCATATTGCTTGATATCTCTTCCTCAGAACTTGTTTCATTTCATTGAACAGAGTTGACTTCCGTAATTCCAACAGCGTTTGACAGTATTTTTATTTGATTTTAACTTTTCTGATAGCTTTTTCTAACTGCTGCTTAGTGTACTGGGGTGTGGACTAAAAAGGTCTATTCGTCCTGATTAAATAAATAAGACATGTATTAACAGCTAAATATTGTTATAGTAAAGTTAAAATAATAACACCATGTCGGCAGATGTCAACCAGCATAACAGTGCTCCTCATACAAAGCCCATCATCCTGAGGACTTCACCTCATGAGTTTCTCCTCACATCCAGTAAAATGCGGAAGATCTGCTCTCCCGACTATTTCCTCCTCCAAGCTCTGGTGCACACAGTCAGAAACAAACAGGGCTGCGTGAGGGCTTGGACATTGCGGCGGTTATGAAATTACATCATATCCGGTGCAACCACAACACAGCGTAGGGGAATGAGGCTTCAGTGGCGACCTGCCACTAATTGGAGGATATTCATAGGGCTGCAACTAATGATAATTTTCATAATCGAGTAGTTGGCTATTTTGTTTTCGATTAATCAGATCAGATCAACAACAATATGCCAATTTTTTGTTTATTTAAAATAATTTAGCAGAATAAAAAAACCTAAAATTTACATTAAGGTGTCATTGTACGCTGTGCACACAACACTTTTATCGTTATCATAATAGCATTTTTCTAATTGCCTTCTAATTTTAATATGACATAATAAAAGCTTTATTTTAAAGGTACAAGTTTTTCTCAAACTAGGTTTTAATACCTAAACATTTTTTTATTAGTAAATATTAATTCACATGTTGTTTCATATTTAATAAAAACTGATTTATTTGCCAACCTGCCCCCCAGTTATGCACATCTGACGACTTGCCACTCTGCCCCCAGATGTGCCTTATACTGCCATATATATGCCACTCTGCCCCCCAGATACAGATTTGGCCCAATAAAAGTTATAATTTTTGAATAAAGACTCCACTATCTTTTGGATCAATCGGGGTATATGCATTGAAAACAAATACCTATGGTTACCACATATTGTGACCAGCGTACAGGCTGAGAAACATCCATTCACAACAACCATCCGCATTCTATCTTTTAGCCAATTTCTGATCCACATACAGACATTTGCCCCTAAGCCTATTTCTGTTAATTTATAGAGTAGCCTTTTATGCGGAACCGTATCAAATGCCTTAGCAAAGTCCAGATAAATCACATCTTCAGGTATGGATTTACAGCTCCTGGTATATGTCATTTTCAAACAAGACCGCAATATGTGTTCAGCAACAACTCCCGAGTACCGTGATACCACCTATGCATGGGTTTATCGGCTTGTTTGGGAGGTAAAACGCCACATTTAGGAAGTGCGCATTTTTTTACTTGGAGCTTTTACATCTGGTCCTACTGCCCCCATCTCCTAATAGGGCCATCTTTGAAGCCGGCTTATTCAATTTACCAAAAGTTATTCAAAAGTTAGGTGGTTTTTTTAAAGAAAAAAATTTCTTACTAAAAAAACCCACTTACATATAACATAGTAACATAGTTCATAAGGTTGAAAAAAGACCTAAGTCCATCAAGTTCAACCTATATACA
>VKOC01000010.1:3699215-3710079 GCA_009364415.1 Spea multiplicata
AAAAACACCCCATTAACCATAACTGCCCCTAAATTAACCCCCACCTCCCCTAACTTTCAGCATCGCAAATATTAATTTTATACTTAGTTAGATGAGTGTCACAGCCATGTGGTTCTAGGAGCAGGAAGGAGCGGGGCCAGTTGTCACAGTGATTACAGGGAGGGACTGGTAAGTAAGAGCTGCTGCTGTGAGTCAGACTAAACGGATTATATAATGAGGGGTATTTTTCAGAGCGTTTGCTCTGAAAAAACCCTCATTTTATAATCGATAAAAATCGATTCAACTAATCGATAATGGAATTCATTGGCAAGGATTTTCATTATCGATTATTATCGATTTTATAGATTAGTTGTTGCAAAGTCACAGTCATGTTGAAAAGAAAAACTACACAATTTGAACTCTATGATTTTACATATCAGGACATAACAATCATCTGTTCCTTAGGAGGTCTAAAAATGAGGTATATACAACATCAGATGAACAACAAAACATGACATATTACACCGAGTCATTGTTTATTTAACATAAATAAAGCCAAAATGGAGAAGCCATGTGTGAAAAAACTGTGTACACCTTATAATTCAATAGCTTGTAGGACCACCTTTATCAGTTACCAACTTGAAGCAATCGATTTCTTTATGACATCAGTTGTGAGTTTTTCTCACATATTTGCGGAGGAATTTTGGTCCACTCCCCTTTACAACCTTTTGCTACAGTTTATTGGGGTTTGCAGGCATTTGCTTATGCACAACTCTCTTAAGGTCCCACCACAGCTTTTCATTGCCGATTTGCAGGAACTCTTCTGTATACCATTGACTGCAAGGTACCCAAGATCCTGTGGCTGCAAAACAAGCCCAAATCATCATCATCCTTCCACCACTGTGCTTGAAAGCTGGTATGAGGTGTTTGTGCTCATATGCTGAGTTTGGTTTTCGCCAAACGTGGCGCTGTACATTATGGCCAAATATCTCCACTTTGATCTTATCTGTTCAAAGAACATGGTTCCCGAACTCCTGTGTTTTGTTTAGATGCAGCTTTGGAAAACTAAGCTGTGGTGCCATGTTCTTTTTAGAGAAAAAGGTTTTCTCCTGGCAACCCTTGCAAACAAACCATACTTGTTCAGTCTTTTTCCAATTGTACTTTCAGTTAACATGAGGCCTGTAGCATCTGAGATGTAATTCTTGGGTTTCTTGTAATTTTTCTGAGCATTACACAGTCTGACCTTTGGATGAATTTGCTGGGAAGTTCACTCCTGGAAAGATGGGCAATTCTTGAATGTATGCCACTTTTGAATAATCATTAATTATTTAACTTTAATGTTGTTTGAAAATACCTTTATAACCCTTACTAGATTGATGGGCAGCAACAATTGCTTCTCTAAGATCATTGCTGATGTCTTTCCTCTTTGACATTGTGTTAACTCACACCTGAATGCTCCAGACCAGCAAACTGCTAAAACTTTGGCTTTTATAGAGGTGGTCACACTTGCTGAAGATCAATTTATCAAGAGCTTTTGATTTGTCTACTACTTGGCATCTCAATTGCTATGGAAGCAGTAAGGGTATACTTAGTTTTTAGAACATTAGGGCTGCAACTAACGATTATTTTAATAATCTATTAATTGACCGATTATTTTTTCGATTAATCGGATAAAAAAAACAATATGCTAATTTTTCGTTTATTTAAAATAATTTAATGAACTGGATGTTAAAAAAACAACTTAAAATTTACATTAACATCTTATTTCGTTATGAGTGTATAAAAAACAATATTGTTGCCCCTTGCAAGGCTTTGCGACCAGTGCAACCAGTCTCCAGAGCTCTGCTGCCCTGCCCACACCCACTGTGGCCCTGCACCCAGTGCTCCACCTACTGCCTTGGCCCCCGGCGCGAGCCTCCCCACTCTGCCCTTACAGCGGCACTCTGCCTTGCACCCGTCTCCCCACCCTGCCCTGCATCCCCACCCCCATCTGGCCCTGAACCCCCCCCCCCACTCTGCCCTGCACCCATGTCTCCACACCCTGCGCTGCCCCCATCCTCCCACTTAAACAGCAGTGCACCCAGCTCGCAACTCTGCCCTGTCACCCACATTTCCCTGCCTCCACACTTACAACCCTGCCCCTGCTCACCCCCACTCTGCCCTGCACCCCCCCACTCTGGCTTGCACGCCAGTCTCCCGCCCATGCACCCAGTCTCACACCCTGCCCTGCACCCAGTCTCACCCTCTGCCTGCCCCCCCACTCTCCCTTGCCCCCCACTACCACCCCCTTTTGCACCCAGTCTCCCCCAACCCTGCACCCAGTCTCACAATCCTGCCCCACCATCTTGCTTGCCTCCACTCTGTGCTTGCACCCAGTCTCCCACCCTGGCCGTGCGCCCCCACTCTGCCATGCACCCCCACTCACACTCTGCCGTGCACCCCCACTCTGCCGTGCACCCAGTCTCGCACATAAACATTCGCACATAGCCACTCGCAAATAGACATAAAGAATACTTACCTCCGCTACGGACTCGTTCCACTAACAACCTTCAAATTGAAAACTTTATTGAACTCTTGATTGAAGCGCGTTGTCACATCCGTGGTCACGTAGCTAAAAGAAGGCGGAGACTGCAGAGCGGTAGCAGAAGAGGGGAACGCTGGCGGAGGTAGGTAAAAGGAGCCGAGTGCTCCAACGACGAATCGATCACTCGATTAATCGATAAAGGAAATCGTCGACAACGATTTCCATTATCGATTATTATCCATTTTATCGATTCGTTGTTTCAGCCCTATAGCACATAGCTTCTCCATTTTGGCTTTTTTTTAACATTATCGTGAGACTGTGTAATATGTCATGTGTTGTTGTTCATATATACAAACACACAGGGAAAAAAACAATAAACAATGTGTGTATGCTAAATATGAAAAAAAGAACCATAATGAAGAATGTAAGGCAAAAAAAGCTTCAGTCTTTAGGGTATGGAATATGTCTGGGTTTGAAGTTTATATTAAAGGGTACTAAGCTCACAAAATAAAAACCTGGAAGCATAGAATTGTTATACAGGATTGCCACCTACACAGATGGATACCCATCAAAGAAGATCAAGTAAATTATATGGAAGGGCAAAATATCATACCGCAAGAAATTTCCAATCTGTCTGCACATGTAGAGGGCTTGTTGAGTAGCCTTCTTCCACTGAATAATTTCCAAGGAATAAGTCAATCGAATCCTTAAAAACATTATAAAAAAAGAAATACATTATGCATAAATCGGCTGTTTATCATAACAAAATCTTGAAGTGTAACATTTATATGTCTGAAGTAAATGGACACAGGACTTGAGAATATATTGTATTTGCTCGATTATAAATACTTTCAAATGCTCTGCAAAATAACCATTATCTTATATTTGAGGTCGTCTTCTAATCAGACCTCAAATAGAGGTCTGACTACAAGACTAAGATCTAGATCCCCTGCAGTGCTGCAGGGGACCCGCATCCTCCTCTCTGGCAGCTGGTGGATGACCTTCCGGTGCTCATTCATAGAAGCCCAGCACATCCCACAGACCTCCACCAGCTGCCCCCCTAGACGGCAAGGAATCTGAAGCACAGTGGACAAGTCAAGGGAAGCACCGGTAAGTCGGGGGAAGGGTAAGAGTGGCATGTGGGGGCTATAAGGGCTTTCAGGCGGGAGAGTGGCATATAGGGGCTTAAAAGGAATATCAGGGAGGCAGAGCGGCACTTAGGGGTGCATAAGGCATATCTGGGGGGGCAGAGTGGCATATAGGGGGGTTAAAAGGCATATCTGGGGGCAGAGTGGGAAATAGCACGTCAAGAGGCATATGTGGGAGACAGGGTGGCATATAGGGGGTATAAGGCATATCTGGTGGCAGAGTGGCATATCGGGGAGGCAGAGTGGCGAATAGGGGGTATAAGGCATTTCTGGGGGGCAGAGTGGCATATAAGGGGGGGCAGATGTGCATAGCATCAGTAATATTGTGATGTAGGCAGCTTGAAGACACAGATCAAACTAAGAGCGCCATATAGGGGATATAAGGCATATCTGGTGGCAGAGTGGCATATCGGGGGAGTGACAAATAGGGGGTATAAGGCATTACGGGGGGGGGGGCAGAGTGGCATACAAGTTCTATCCATTAGAACCAAACTATAATAATAAAACCAGCTGATAAGGGAGAAGGTTTGGTTCTAATGGATAGACACCAATATATTAATGAATGCTACAGACAATTAAATGATCCCCTTTTCTATGAAAAGCTTAAAGGTAACCCTATTGAAATGAAAAAGCGTTATACCCATTTATTAGATTTAGGAAAACAACAGGGCATTTTGAACAATAAGGAATATCAATTTCTGAACATATTATATCCACGTACACCAACTTTTTACATATTACCAAAAATCCATAAAAATTTGACCAACCCCCCCCCCCCCGGTCGATCAGTAGTCTCAGGTATTGGATCCCTCTTTGCTAATTTATCTCAATATGTTGATATATGTTTACAACCAGTGGTACTTAAAACGAAATCATATCTAAAGGACTCTATGAGCCTAATAAATTTGCTGAAAGAAATTGAATGGAGAGAGAATTATATATTGGTAACATGTGATGTTTCCTCTCTTTACGCTAATATTAACCACAATAGAGGCTGTAAAGCAGTGGAATTCTTTTTGAATCAAGACACTTCTATTCCTAAAATACAAATTAATTTTATTATTTCAGCAATTAAGTGGATATTGCAGAATAATTATTTTGTTTTTGTGGATATTTTTTTTCTACAACAACAAGGTACGGCGATGGGCACTCGCTTCGCTCCCAGCTATGCGAATTTATTCATGGCGCATTGGGAACAATCTGGGAGGCGAAGCTGATTGCCTATCGTTGTTATATAGATGATATGTTTTTTATTTGGTCTGGCACTACAGAAGAACTTAATTTGTTCTTCTCTCACCTCAATAATAATGATTGGGGTATTAGCTTAACTATGGAACACAGTGTACAAGAAATTGCTTTTTTAGATCTTTTAATTTATGTAAATAACTCACAATCCCATACTAAAACATATTTCAAACAAGTAGACGTTAACAGTTACGTTTTATTTAGCAGCGGACATTATAGTCCCTGGCTAACAGGTATTCCGAAAGGAGAACTAATAAGGGTCAAACGAAACTGTACAAATGAGGACACATTTAAACAGGCTAATAAAATTAAAAATGATTTTATGGAAAAAGGGTACCCACAAGAGCTATTAAATAAAACTTTGATGGAAGTCTCTAAGATTGAGCAGAAAGATTTATTACAATCTAAAACAACAAAAAGAATAACTAATAATCAAGAAGATATACCTTTAGTTTTAAATTTTGACAAATGCCATTATGATATGAAGAAAATAATTAAACAACACTGGCCTCTTTTGTTAAAAGATAATGATCTACAAAAAATACTCCCAAAAAATCCCAGAGTTATATTCAGAGGGTCACCCTATTTAAGCCGTGACTTAACTTCTAGTTATACCAGACCATTAAAGAACAACCAGAACGAACATTTTTTGAATAAACACAAAGGTTTTTTTAAATGTGGCTATTGTACCACATGTCGGGATACAAATTCTAGGAATAGCGATGCAAATATAAACTTTACATCTAGTGTTACAAATAAACAATATAGAATCAGACATTTAATAACATGTCACACCAAGGGGGTTATATATCTATTGCAATGCCCATGTGGCCTGCAATACATTGGCAAAACTATTCGTCCATTACATAAAAGATTAGACGAACACGTTAGAGGAATAAAAACAAATAAAACCAATCATCCTGTACCAATACATTTTTCCCAGATATCACAATAGTGATGCAAAATGTCCTACATATATAGGAATTGAAACTGTTAAAAAATACTGGAGAGGGGGTGATTACGTGAAAAAAATAGGACAGACAGAGATGAAATGGGTCTTTGACCTTAATACTTTAAACCCCAAAATTCTAAATCAAGACTTTAATTTTTTAGATTAGAGCATTTGTTGAAATGCAGTTTTTTGCTCTGATTATATATATATATATATATATCCTTTTTATAGGTTTTACATTCATATTTTTGTAACTATATTTATATACTGTACATATTTATAAATTTATATGGATATATATTATGGAGAGGGAGAAACTGATTATGTACTATACAGATGTATTTTTTATACGTAATATTTATTGGTTTATTATTTATTTGTATATTTTTTAGTCTTGTATTTTTTGTACTTTGTATATGTATTTATTATGGATCATAGAAATTATATTTATACATTTATATAGATATATATTATTCAATTTTGTCTATTGACCTTATATATATTTATAGATATATGTTTTATGAACTAGAGGTCTAAGGAAATTAAGAGATTTTTAATTTGATATGCACTTTACAACTAGTAAATATTTATAAATTTGAATAATTTAAATATTTAATGTATTGGCAAATTAGAATTAATTCTATATTATATGTTTTTTATATCAATGTATGGATTTAGACAATCAATTAGAAGTATATCCATTCTATATTATATGAATTCGCTATGTGTACCATTGCTATCTAATCTAATTTAACCCGATACAATGTAACAAGAGTCAATGAGCATGTCATAGAGATAGTTAACACTTGATACAAAGTAATGAGAGCCAATTAACATGTCACAGAGCGATAATTGTTACTGGATACAAAGTAATGAGAGACAATTAACGTGTTACACATGAGATCAAGTATTTAAGGAGGGAGAAGAGAACCAACACGTCACTGAAGAAGCCCTATTGGATGAAACATGTTTGCGTGTTGGATTATCGGCATCGAGCAAAATCTGCAAGTCGTTCGCCTTGGAAAGGAACGGAGAGGCGCGCTACAGATAAATATTAAATATACATTTATACTTCACCTCCCTGCCTTTCTATTCTCGTATTGATTCGACTCGTGCTCCTGCTGTGTGGACGACATAAATACTCGAAGAAGGGATTCGGAGAGGGCGTCCCGAAACAACCTGTTCGGCGGGAACGGAGCCGATATTCATCTGCTATATACCTCAACAAGTCAGAGCAAACTTATTGCTCATCTCCATGTGAGTGTAACATCATATAGAGGATACACTTGATTCACATATACTTGCGGAAAGCACTATGATTTTTTGTTTCTTTTTTGTTTCCATATATTGACACACGATTTTGATACAACAAATGGAGACTGAAAATTAATATACCGTATTTGCTCGATTATAAGACGTCCCTGATTAAAAGACAACCTACCAAAATCTAAATATTAATTTAGGAAAAAAACAAAAAGCTTGAATATAAGACTACCCTATAGGAAAAAAGTTTTACTAGTAAATATTAATTCATGTGAACAATTTTTTCATATTTAATAAAAGCTATGATGGAGAAAAATATATATTTTTTTATTTTCTTTTATTTGCCAACCAGTTATGCACATCTGCCCCCAGGGTTGCTACTCTGCCCCCAGAAATGCCTTATACCCCCCATTTGCCACTCTGCCCCATGATGTGCCTTTTTACACTCTATAGGCCAGAGTGGCATATAGGGGGTTAAAAGGCATATCATGGGGCAGAGTGGCATATTGGGGGTTAAAAGGCATTTCTGGAGGTATATATATATATATATATATATAATATATATATATAACTGTTAACAGCGATCACACTCCTATCAAGCCAAGGCGGCCAGTACATGCTGGAACCTGGGGATGATAGTGTGAAAGTGCCTTTCTATGCCATGCTACCACCACCACCACCCTTACACATCCATGCTATCATACACACACTCATTCACAAACATTTAAATACTCATTCATTCCATTAATCACACATACTCAAAGACCCTCCCCTACCCCCTTACCTGAACTGCAGATCTCCCACTCGAAGACTTCTGCAGGGGCCCAGCTGTGCGAGCAACTTCTCTGGCCCCGCCCCCAGAGGAAGGAGGGGGAGGTAGAGTTATGTGAGAACTGTACTAGCTTCCTGTTCTGCTTCAGAAGAGATGCTGCTCGCGTCCAAAGGACCGGTAAGCAGCCTGGACCCAGCTGACATTTTTTGAGGTCTCATTAGAAGACGACCTTGATTATAAGACGAGGGGTATTTTTCAGAGCATTTGCTCTGAAAAAACTTCGTCTTATAATCAAGCAAATACGGTAAGTATTGTTTTTTGATTATACTGCACTTTATATTGATGTAATAAGCAATTCATTGTTATTTTCACAACACCGTCAGAGATCAGAGTTCCCCCGCACGGGTGCCGGTGCCTCTGACGGTCGGGGAAGGTCTGCGCGATGGACGCAGACAACCCCCGCTGCTAGGCACACCTCCATCTGGCTGCAGCGTAAGTTGCCTACGCAAATCGCGTACACATCTACACGCTGCCCCAACTACATTACAGAGGACTGAGAAGTACCGGTAACTGCCCTATTAAGCTGCTTCAGCCCCCAAATGCATCTGAAGAAGCCTTTGTATTATGGGCACTGTATATATATAAAGAACAATTTAATCTGACCTAGTGGGCAAGCTGCTTCAGTCCCTTTACCTCCCCTCATCTCCCCAACTGCCCCTTCAGTGACCTCACTGAAGATCAGTGAACTGGTGGAAAAGCTGCCTTAGCGCCTTCTAACTCCCCATCTCACCAACTGCCTCCATCGATGACCTCACTTTAGATTTATTAACCTTTACAATGCCAGAGAACTGCAATAACTGATCTCGCACTACAGGGGTTACTTTTTTATTCTGACTCAGCTGTGCTTAAAATAATGTACACGAATGTTAATATCATGACAAAGATTAATATAATTAAATGTCTCATACAGTTGTCATACGTTACAGGATAACCATATGGCTATTCCAGAATCCAATTAGCAGAACAAATGTGGATTTGTGAAAGACAGGTCTTGTTAAACCAACCTATAAGAAGTTAGTAAAAATATAGATCTGGGTGTGGCTGTAGATGTGATTTATCTGAACTTTGCTAAGACATTTGATACGGTTCCACATAAATTACTCTAGAAATGAACAGAAATAGGCTTAGGGGCCTATACTATGCATGCTTAAATTCCCTTACAATATCAACCTCTTCCATTTCTGCTGGGAGCCTGTTCCTCTACCAACCTCTCAGTAAAGAAAACGTTATTTCCTTCCTAAAACACAAGACATATTGAAATGCAATTAGTGTTCCATATCTTGACAAATATCCCATGTGTGCCTTAAAACATATCAAACATGTCCAGTGGTGCCTCCAACTTTCATATGGACTTGCCAAGCATGTCTCCCTATTCAGCATCTGTGGGGCATCTACAAACGGAATGTGGGTGAGCGCAAGATCTCTAACATCCACCAGCTCTGTGATGTCGTCATGGAGGAGTGGAAGAGGACTCCAGTGGCAACCTGTGAAGTTCTGGTGAACTTCATGCCCAAGAGGGTTAAGGCAGTGCTGGAAAATAATGGTGGCCACAAAAAATATTGACACTTTGGGCCCAATTTGGACATTTCCACTCACTTGTGTTGTCATGGTTTAGACATTAATGACTGTGTGTTGAGTCATTTTGAAGGGACAGCAAATTTACACTGTTATAAAGGCTGTACACTCACTACTTTACAACAACATTTTCGTTGTTGTTAAATAAAAAGATATAATAACATATTTACAAAAATGTGAGTGTTGTACTCACTTTTGTGAGATACTGTATGTATAGTGTATAGGTAGCGTTTTATAACTGCCCCCATAATATGAAAGCTGGAGACGCCACTGTGCCGTGCACCATGCACACGCCTCGGCCCTGGCCTTGGTGATGGGGTGGCCTCACGCTCGCCTGGCGTTCCAATTGGGGGGCACAGCATGATGTAGGGGGGCAGAGGAGGACCCTGCCGGGCACCAAAGCTGCTGCATACGCGTTAACCCTGTATGAAACCCTTCTAAAAATAAAACGGAGAAAAATAACGACCTCACTAAGAATGTACACGAATATTCGCCTGAACTGAACACAGGAACGGGTGAATATTCATGGAATACAAAGATTTCCCCCCCCACAAAGACGAATATGAAGAGTTGGCCGGTGGCCAAGTCTACTTATAACATGAATTTGTGTTTTGAAGCTGGGCAGGGGAGGGCTGGCAGCCTAAGGCCTGGGGGGCAAGTCTAGTCAAGTGGCCCACTGCACCACCAAAGCGACTGCGAGCAACATTCGAGGTGGCCATTGTGCGGAAGTCAGGCCACCGGCGCCTAATGCACGCACCGCGTCGCCCAATGGCTGTGCCTCAGCTTTTCGTCCCATGTCTTAAAAGGGGTGGGATGAAGAGCTGAGGCATGGCCACTGGGCCTGACTGCCACACGACGCAGGGGCGTACCTGTGGCAGATCCTGTATGTGGCACCCCCCACACACACACTTTAAAACTGCATAGTTTCTATGGTTAGGCAAACATTGGCGGTGGTACAGCATAACTCTTATCATTATATACCTAGGGATTACACTGTACCGCTGTCAATGTGTGCCTATACATTGAGCCAGACACTGACAATACTGCAGTATAACCCCTATCACTATATACTAAGCCAAACACTTCAGTGACTGGCTTAGTAGGGATAGTAGGGATAGTAGGGAAATGAAAATTCTGCATTCACTTGGCCAAAACCGAAGGAAAAAAAAAAAACTTTATTAAAAGTAACACACTAAAATTAGACAAAAAAATCAATAACACTATTAATATATACCGTATATATAAATATATATATATATATAAAATTGCCAACAGCAATCACACTCCTATCATGCTAAGTCAGCCAGCACATGCTAGAACCTGGGCATGATAGGATTGTGATTGCT
>VKOC01000010.1:3731311-3741362 GCA_009364415.1 Spea multiplicata
TTTTCAAATAAAAAAGTTATTTTTTTCAATTTTTCATCATATTTTATTATGTTTTTTTAATAGGAAATGAAATGATATGATCAAATGGTATCTGAAGAAAGCCCTTCTTGAGCCGACATTCTCCTTATGTTAATACTGCAAGTTGTGGTTAAATGAAATTGTGCTTTAATCGTATTCTATAAAGTTTATTTCTTGAGAGCAGTGATGAGAGTTAAAGTCATTGGTGTCCGTGATGCCTGCTGCTCATAATCAGCAAGGAGAACAATGGCTTGGAACCAGGGTTACAAAAGCAGATTGCAAGTGCATGAAGCATATTTTACAGTTTACCCTGTGGTAGTTTGATACATTTTCGAAACCCTGAATTATGTGGACTGTGACATCCATTTCCATCAACAGCAAAAAGAACAGGTTGTGTGAGGAGGACGCGTTTGAAGGAGGAGATATTATTTTTACGGCTGCCCAGGGCAACAGGACCCGCTCTTCAACATCTGGCATGCCCTTAAAGCAGTGTCCTAAAGCCATCTTCATGAACAAAACATCAGCCGCCAATTAGCCCGATCCCAGCATACCATCTAACTGGGCATCGGAGAAGATTGCTGCCAACAACTGCTGACCTGGTCGGGCAGGTTCATCCATCAGAGGGGCTTTCGTGTGATATTTTTAACAGCTGAGGAGCCGGTCACCTGGATACAAAGTGTGGAGAGTGCACTTATCTCACAAAAATGGCAGACAGACCGTTTTTTTATACCATCAAATATGATTTTTTTTATTTATGATCTGCATAGGAGTAATCTCCTCCAGACTCACCACCAAGAAGGAGCTACGGGATATACTTATGATCTGCCTCTACGTCACCTATACTTATGCGGGTCCCGAGATCTTGTATCACGTAAAGTACTTCCGTGGTGATGGCCAGAAAGAAAAGTTTTGGGACCAATGCCTTTCTGTGATTGGTTCATTAAGCAGCAAAATGATTCGTAAAAACGACAACCCCATATTTTATGCCAAGACTTTGGCGGCCCTGAAGGTGGCCGATAAAGCAGAGGAAATCAGAGCTCAGCCAATCAAAAACATCTTGCTGCATCTCTTATTGATTTATAATATAACCATTCCCTTTACTGATTACTTAATTAAAAAAATATCCTTTTAGTATTTTTGTGTATATTTGAAGATTTTGGCAAGAACCTAAGGTTAAGCATAACACATAGTTACCATGTTAATGGTGTTCAGAGAGGGCTTTAAATTGCAGGATAGTCTCTGTGCCATCTAATCCTAACCTGGCTCTACCGGTTCCCAGTTCAGAGAGGATCTATCCAGACCCACCCCTGCAGGCTGAATACAGGTAAAGAATTAAATTATACCTGTAAAGGAAGACAGCCGCTGCCAATGGCTATACCTACAACTTTCCTAATGAGGTGACATAAGATTCTGTGAACATTAACTCTTTAATAACTCTTTAAAAGAGATTATACCGTAGTGACTCGCTGTCGATGGCAGCCGCCTGGTTCCAATAACAATCTAATGAAAACCATTACGTGTCACAAATGCTCAGGTATGATTAAAGGGGTTTCTGACAGCGCCACTAGAGAAGAATGCATCGAAATACGCGCATTGAGTGCTTAAATATGCATTGCATGTGAATGATTGCAACTGATTCACAGGTCGATGCAGCCAATCAGTGATTTGAGATGGAGTGTGTGTTAGCATAAATGGTGTGAGAGGGAATGTGTGTGCTAGAATGAATGTGTACATGTGTGTTAATGAGTAAGTGTGTATGATATGTGTAAGTGTGTTTACATATACGTGCCAGAGTGTATGTTGGACGGCGGGGCAAAGATGACACAGATAAGCTGTTCGGGGCACTGACCAGCAGGGTTAGGAGGTTAGGATGGCATTGATAACCTGCTTTGGGGCAAATGCACTCACAAGCTTTTTAGGGCACAAATGTGAAGTTGGTGGGCCCCGTGGCAGTTTTCACACCTGGGTGCTGTGGTTTCCTGCAAGTCCATCTGTTTTATGTGTTTACATTTGTAGCATACAACCAATAATGAGTTTAATATTTCCACTTTTTAAACACGGAGCGTATTCTTGAATATAACGTTCACAGACAGTCCCCCTACCTGCCTCGTCTGTTCACACGATCCCGTGTCTCCCCCTGGCGGCAGTCCCCCTACCTGCCTCGTCTGTTCACACGATCCCGTGCGTGTCTCCCCCTGGCGGCAGTGCCCCTACTTGCCTCGTCTGTTAACGCGATCCCGTGTCTCCCCCTGGTGTTAGTGCTGCTCAGGCCGTGCGCGGTGTCAACGCCTGCGAACCCATCTCGATTCCGTTAGACCGGCAGGTTTTTACGGCCGTGTGGGTGGGGTTAGGAGTGATGACGTAGTCAAGTCACGTGAGAGCCTAAGCTGTCATGGCGTCTCTGCAGGCTGCTAAACGTGCGCTCAGGGCTCAACTAAAACAGCGCATCGCCGCTTTAAGCGAAGTAGAGAAAGCGAGACAATCCCAGGCTGTAACTCGCAAGGTGCGTCCGGCCCGCTGGCGCTTCCATGTTACCGTGCAAATGTTACAATGCTCATGCGGCGTCCATCTTAAGTAAGGGAAAACCTATGCAGCGTTAAACGTGTTGCTGTGCTATGCGCGGCGGTACCGTATCCCCAGTACTGTGTAACCGCTGTCAGTTATTTACTTACCGATATGAGTTTGTACCTATTAGTATTTCCGCTTTTCCCTGCAATATATCCGGTGATTTCCTTATCCTTATTTTTCCCGTAATTTTAGGGTTACCCATTATGGTATCCCATGGCTGTTGCTGTACTGCAACTCTCATGACTCTGAGCCAGAGACCACCAATTCCTGTGAACTGCAGTTAAACTACAGCTGCTATGCCTTTTAAGGTCTCCTGATGTCATGCTTGTAGTCGGTGATGTCATAGCAGTGTCCTTTTCCTTAATAAAAGTATGAGGAGCTGTGGGTGCAGGCTTCCTCTGGGCCATTGACACTACAGGGCGCCCAACCGCCTGGGGAGAAGCATTTGGTTTATTCAGTGTGGGGGCCTGAGCTAGCCCTGTATAATCTATAATTCATCTGGTGGGGTGACTTTAACGAAAGCTCGCTGATTTAACTATTCATTATACAGGACCAACCCCAGCTCTCCTGTCAACGTTCCCTTTAGTGAATAGACCTCGCTGGAAGCGTGTAAACATGTTCTCCGCATGGCCTTTTAAGACATCATGATGCGATCATGTTAATTAATGACTTCAATTTCAGGCCCTTTCATGAGGACTTCATTCCCTTAACCTTTACATTATGCAGGGAGAGCCAAGTCCAACTTACAGGGAGGAATGTCAGGGCTGGCCCTTCTGGATGCATCTGGATCGGGATTGGTATTAAAAAGTTGGGTTTTTCAGTGCCTACCTATTATTCCACCCGAGTATCCTCTTTATAAACTATCTTAGACAGATGGAATGAATACGAGAGAAATGATAAGATGGATATATTGATAAAGATAATAATAGTGATCAGGCGCTTAAATGTAATTAATTGCAATTAAATATTTGATCAATTGTGCAAATATAAATTAATATAAATTAAATATAAATAGAGTTAAAGAAATTTTGAGCTGCAAACACTTAAGATAATCCCAATCAGACAAACAAAAATAAAATACAAAGTGTTGCGCTTGTGTTGATTTTCGGCTTTCTTTCGTTGTATCTGTGTCTCGTGTCAATATATGAAAAAAAAGAAAAACAAACAAAAAATCATAGTGCTTTCCGTAAAATAAGTGAAAAACAAAATGAAATCTCGATATGGTATTCCACTCACGTGAAAAAGAGCAATGAGTTTGCTCTGACTTGTTCGGATGTGTAGCAAGGGGAAAGCCGGCTTCGTTCCCGCCAAACAGTTTGTTTGAAGGTGCCCTCCTCAAAGATTTATTTCGCTGCACAGCCGTGGTCCGCACGTAGCCGTAATTTAGGAGATACTCTCCTCGAGATTTTACTTCACCATACAGCCGTAGTTCACACGTAACCGTGGTTTGTAATCAAATGCAGTCCGAATTTAGTTGATATATGAACAAGGAGGCAGGAAAATAGATTATAAATGTATAATTTAATGTTTAAAAAAATATATATAGCGTGCTTTTAAAAAAGCAGTCTATAGCGCGTCTAAATCTTAGCGTTCCTTTCCAGGATCAACGTTTTTTTAAATTTAGCGCGATGACGATAATCCAACACGTAAAACGCGTTTCACCCGATAGGGCTTCCTCAGTAACGTGTTGGTTAGATTCCTCCTCCTTTCTTAAATACTTGGACTCCTGTGTGGCTTGTTAATCATCTCCTGTTACTTTGTGTACGATTTCAATTAGCTCTCTATGACGTGTCAATTGGTTCTTGTTACATTGTATCAATTATCAATTAACTCTCTAAAGTGCATAATCTTAACCTTATTTCTATTGCAACCGATGACAATGGTTTACATTACATCTATATCTTCCAATGTATACTTAAATAAAACTATTGTAACTATATCCATGCATTCGCACAAAAATTGTATATGTATACATGTAAATCTATAACAATGTATATAATGTTGAATTTTTCAATATGAAAATATATAGCTTCAAAAAATTTTTTTCAAAGATTTTGTAAGAATTCATAAAAATTTATCAAAAACACCTCTATATTCATAATTTATGCCCAATAAAATATAAATAAAATCTCGTAACGAAAATATAAATATTACATATTTTAGTGCAAATGCATAGATACAATTTATAAAAAATAATAAAGAATGTATATATATAGAACATACATAAGAAATATACAAAATATAAAATATACAAAATATATATACTTCCCTTTCATAATATGCATATATACAGTTTAAATACATTACATAAATATAGTTACGTGCATATAATAGTTAAAAAAAGGAAATAAATATACATATTATATCAAGCACATGAACTATCAATCCAGAAAATTAAATAAATCGAAATCTTGATTTAGACCTTTTGGTTTTAAGGTTTTGAGGTCAAAGACCCATTTCATCTCTGTCTGACCTATTTTCCTCACATAATCCCCTCCTCTCCAATCTTTTTGAACGACTTCAATACCTATATATGTTAAGTATTTCGGGTCACTATTATGACATTTGGCAAAATGTAGTGATACAGGGTGGTTAGTTTTCTTCAGTTTGATTCCCCTAACATGTTCGTCTATTCTTTTATGTAACGGGCGAATCGTTCTCCCTATATATTGTAAGCCACATGGGCATTGCAGTAAATATATGACCCCCTTAGTATGACATGTTATTAAATGTTTTATTGTGTACTGTTTATTTGTAACACTCGATGTAAAGTTGGTTATTGTATCTTTGCTCTTAGATCTAGTATCTCGACATGTAGTGCAGTAACCACATTTAAAAAAACCTTTGTGTCTATTTAAAAAATGTTCATTTGGATTATTATTTTTTTGTGATTTAGTAAAACTAGAAGTCAGGTCACAGCTCAAATTAGGCGCCCCTCTAAATACAATTCTAGGATTGGTTGGAAGTATTCTTTGTAAATCTTCATCTTTTAATAAAAGGGGCCAATAACGTTTAATTATTTTTTTCATTTCATAATGACATTTGTCAAAATTTAAAACTAAGGGTATATCCTCTTGATTGTTAATTGTTCTTTTCATTGTTTTAGGTTGTAGTAGATCTTTCTGATCAATTTTTGAAACTTCAATCAGAGTCTTATTTAATAATTCTTGTGGGTACCCTTTTTGTAAAAAATCATTTTTTATTTTATTTGCCTGTTGTTTGAATACTTCCTCCTTCGTACAATTTCGTTTTACTCTTATTAATTCCCCTTTCGGGACTCCCCTTAACCAGGGACTATAATGTCCACTGTTAAAGAGAACATAACTGTTAACATCCACTTGTTTAAAGTGTGTTTTGGTATAGAGTTGTGAGTTATCTACATAAATTGAAAGATCTAGAAAAGGGATTTCTTGGGCACTCTGTTCCATAGTTAATTTAATACCCCAATCATTGTTATTTAGATAAGAGAAGAACGAATTAAGTTCTTCTATAGTACCAGACCAAATGAAAAATATATCATCAATATAGCGACGATAGGCAATCAGCTTCGTCTCCCAGTTATGGGGCGAAAAAACAAAAGATTCTTCCCAATGTGCCATAAATAAATTCGCATAACTAGGAGCGAAGCGAGTGCCCATCGCTGTACCTTGTTGTTGCAGGAAAAAAGTATCTTCAAAAATAAAATAATTATTTTGTAATATCCATTTTATTGCTAAAATAATAAAATTAATTTGTACTTTAGGGATGGAAATATCTTGATTCAAAAAAAATTCCACTGCTCTACAGCCTCTCTCATGATTGATATTAGTATAAAGAGAGGAAACATCGCATGTTACTAATATATATTTTTCTGTCCACTGGATATCCTTCAACAAATGTATAAGGCTAGTGGAATTTTTTAGATACGATTTTGTTCTAAGTACCATCGGTTGTAAACAAATATCAACGTATTGGGATAAATTAGCAGAGAGAGATCCAATGCCCGAAACTATTGGTCGACCTGGAGGGTTAGTGAGATTTTTGTGAATCTTTGGCAATATATAAAAGGTCGGTGTACGTGGATATAATGTGTTTAGAAATTGATATTCCTTTTTATTTAAAATGCCCTGTTGTTTTCCCAAATCCAATAAGTGAGTGTAACTCTTTTTCATATCGTTAATGGGATTGCCTTTGAGTTTTTTATAAACAAGGGGGTCATTTAGTTGTCTGTGACATTCATTAATATACTGGTGTCTATCCATCAGAACCAGGCCCCCTCCCTTATCTGCTGGTTTTATCACTATAGTCTCATTAGTTCTTAGGCCTTTCAGAGCAAGGGTCTCGTTAGGGGTTAAATTGTTAGAAGAGTAGTTAATTTTCTTTTTTGCTAATTTATCTATCTCTTCAATAATCGATTTTTCGAAAATATCTATAGCTGATGACTTGTAATGTGCTGGATAAAAATGGGATTTCTTGGACAACATTGTGTGTTTATATTCTGTACAAAAAGGTGTATCAGTATGTTCTATAGGGTTATTCAAAAAAAATTTTTTTAAGGTTAAGCGTCTAGAGAACTTTTGTATGTCTATAAATGCATGAAAAGAATTGAAATTCCTATTGGGTGCAAATTTTAGCCCCCTATTTAAAAGCTTAATTTCATCTTGTGATAAGATATGTGAGGATAAATTAAAAATACCTAGTGGTTCCACAGGCGTCCTCTTTTTTCTGTTCCATAATTTTCGCCCCCCACGGCACCCTCTTTTTCTAAAGATCTCCCTCTCTTTGGAGGAGGTGTTGGCGTTATATTGCTCCATCTTGTTTTTGTTATTCCATCCCCTAAAAAAGAATGATCTTGAGAAAAATTATCTTTTTCTTCCCTATAATTAGTTGATCTTTCCCTATAGTTAGTTGATCTCTCGTATCGATTTTTTAAGGGGAATGTATTGGGGTTACTTTGTTTATAAGGGGTATATTGTTTATAAGGAACATTTCTCTGTGGATTTTTTTGTGGATTTCTATAGTTGGTCGGCATTCTATTACCATATTTGTCATCCTCATATATACCTTTATATCCATTATAGTAATTTTCTTTAATCTCATTTTTACGGTTTCTTTTATTCCTGATTACTGGAATAAATTTATCATAGTTATTTATCCTATCTTCATATCTATTCATTATTGTTTTTTTATCCTCATAATATGGTTTGGAGGTCTCTCTTTTTATATATGTTCTAACTTTATCATTCATATAATCATTTTTATCTCTCATATATTTTCTGTGTTTCATGTTTTTTATCTCTTGTTCGGTTTTTTCTAGTTCTCTAGTGCATTTATCGGACAATTCGTTACAATCCCTGGTGTTAAGGAAAGGTTGTAATTTTTCCCTAATATTGGTTATATCCTGATCCAATTTAGTTAAAGCTTCCCTTCGTAGACGGATGATTAAAGTCATCCATTCTATCGTGCATCTTTCCGAAATAGAGTGCCACTCATTTAGGAAAGTCGTGTTTTCTAACTCCATGGTAGGGAGTTTCATAATTCTTAAACCTCTTGGAGTAATCTTCTCCTTTAAATATTTTTCGAGGGTAGCAATTTCCCATTTATATTTTATTTCTTTAGTTAATAATTTATCTAAGGTTTTGAAAACACCCTCTAGACTTTCCGAAATAGGTGTATGTTCCTCCATTGGGGAATTCACAGTGGTGGAATCCCAATCAAAACACAAACCATTACGATATTCAAAAATAGACATTGCAAATATTTTCTATCAATATAGCAGCCTTCACTAATTGTGGGAATAGAAAATAGTGCTCAAGATAATAATAGTGATCAGGCGCTTAAATATAATTAATTGCAATTAAATATTTGATCAATTGTGCAAATATAAATTAATATAAATTGATTATAAATAGAATTAAAGAAATTTTGAGCTGCAAACACTTAAGATAATCCCAATCAGACAAACAAAAATAAAATACAAAGTGTTGCGCTTGTGTTGATTTTCGGCTTTCTTTCGTTGTATCTGTGTCTCGTGTCAATATATGAAAAAAAAGAAAAACAAACAAAAAATCATAGTGCTTTCCGTAAAATAAGTGAAAAACAAAATGAAATCTCGATATGGTATTCCACTCACGTGAAAAAGAGCAATGAGTTTGCTCTGACTTGTTCGGATGTGTAGCAAGGGGAAAGCCGGCTTCGTTCCCGCCAAACAGTTTGTTTGAAGGTGCCCTCCTCAAAGATTTACTTCGCTGCACAGCCGTGGTCCGCACGTAGCCGTAATTTGGGAGATACTTTCCTCGAGAATTTACTTCACCATACAGCCGTAGTTCACACGTAACCGTGGTTTGTAATCAGATGCAGTCCGAATTTAGTTGGTATATGAACAAGGAGGCAGGAAAATAGATTATAAATGTATAATTTAATGTTTAAAAAAAATATATATAGCGTGCTTTTAAAAAAGCAGTCTATAGCGCGTCTAAATCTTAGCGTTCCTTTCCAGGATCAACGTTTTTTTGAATTTAGCGCGATGACGATAATCCAACACGTAAAACGCGTTTCACCCGATAGGGCTTCCTCAGTAACGTGTTGGTTAGATTCCTCCTCCTTTCTTAAATACTTGGACTCCTGTGTAGCTTGTTAATCATCTCCTGTTACTTTGTGTACGATTTCAATTAGCTCTCTATGACGTGTCAATTGGTTCTTGTTACATTGTATCAATTATCAATTAACTCTCTAAAGTGCATAATCTTAACCTTATTTCTATTGCAACCGATGACAATGGTTTACATTACATCTATATCTTCCAATGTATACTTAAATAAAACTATTGTAACTATATCCATGCATTCGCACAAAAATTGTATATGTATACATGTAAATCTATAACAATGTATATAATGTTGAATTTTTCAATATGAAAATATATAGCTTCAAAAAATTTTTTTCAAAGATTTTGTAAGAATTCATAAAAATTTATCAAAAACACCTCTATATTCATAATTTATGCCCAATAAAATATAAATAAAATCTCGTAACGAAAATATAAATATTACATATTTTAGTGCAAATGCATAGATACAATTTATAAAAAATAATAAAGAATGTATATATATAGAACATACATAA
This sequence comes from Spea multiplicata, assembly GCA_009364415.1. Lineage (NCBI taxonomy): Eukaryota > Metazoa > Chordata > Amphibia > Anura > Pelobatidae > Spea > Spea multiplicata. Next base: position 3,741,002 of record VKOC01000010.1, read on the forward strand.
GAAATATACAAAATATAAAATATACAAAATATATATACTTCCCTTTCATAATATGCATATATACAGTTTAAATACATTACATAAATATAGTTACGTGCATATAATAGTTAAAAAAAGGAAATAAATATACATATTATATCAAGCACATGAACTATCAATCCAGAAAATTAAATAAATCGAAATCTTGATTTAGACCTTTTGGTTTTAAGGTTTTGAGGTCAAAGACCCATTTCATCTCTGTCTGACCTATTTTCCTCACATAATCCCCTCCTCTCCAATCTTTTTGAACGACTTCAATACCTATATATGTTAAGTATTTCGGGTCACTATTATGATGTTTGGCAAAATGTAGTGATACAGG
>VKOC01000010.1:3747143-3769756 GCA_009364415.1 Spea multiplicata
CTGTGTCTGTGTGTGTCTTACTGCGTGTGTCTTACTGTGTTCATAGCTTATTCAGTTATTTTAATAAATATTTTAGCCCATTTTTTAGCTCAAAATATTTTTTCCTTTTTTTTCTCCTCTAAAATCTAGGTGCGTCTTATCAGCAGGTGCGTCTTATAGAGCGAAAAATACGGTATATATATGTACACATATATATATATATACACATATACACATATATATATACACACACATATATATACACACATATATAAAGTTCAAACTGTTGCGGTATTCAAAAATGGACATTTTAAAGTGTTAATTTAACAAACACTTTAACAATTAACTTTAACAATTAACTCTACCTCAGGAGAATATAGACCCGCCTCTGAAGATATAGAGGGGATTTTTAGGGATTTAGACAGGCTATTCATTAAGGAAATTAAATATAAATGGGAAATTGCCACCCTTGAGAAATATCTACAAGAGAAAATCACTCCAAGAGGATTACGTATTATGAAACTCCCAACTATGGAATTGGACAATACAAATTTCCTAAATGAGTGGCATTCAATTGCAGATAGGTGCACAATGGATTGGATGAAATTAATAATTTGTTTACGTAAGGAAACTTTAGTTAAAATAGACCAAGAAATATCTAGTATTAGGGAGAAACTACAACCTTTCTTTAATTCTAATGACTATAAAGAATTGTCTGATAAGTGCACTAGAGACCTAGATAAAATAGATAAAGAAGTCAAGAGCATGAAACATAAAAAATATATGAGAGATAAGGAAGACTATGACAACAATAGGATTAGGACCTATGCTAAAAAGAACAGTTCCAGACCACCCAGAGATTATCAATCTGATTGGAGAAGAAAAAATAGATCATATATAGAGAGAACAGATAATCAAGATCAATTCACCCTAGTGACTAGGAATAAAAGGAATTATAACAATCGGGATAATGGTAGAAATCCATATAAAACTGGAGAGCAGAGGACACCGAACTATTATAGTAACCCTAAAAACCATACTAAGAATTACACTAAGAATTACACTACTCACAGACCAGATAATCCAAACACAATCCCAATCACAAATCGCTTTGAAGCCCTGGCCAACTATGGCGAAAGTAAAAAAGATACCGAAGACAACTCCGTTCCTTTTTTAGGAGTTGCACCAGAAAGAGGCCAATGGTGGAATACCACCCCGACACCACTCTCAAAAAGGGGGAGAACACCAGAGGACGAGGGTGCCGTGGGGGGAAGAAGTTATGGAGAAGGAAAAAGAGGACGCCTGTGGAACCAATAGGTTTATTTAACCTATCCACATATGTCCTCTCACAAGATGAGATCAGACTTTTGAACAGAGGTCAGAAGTTTGCCCCAAATAGGAGATTTAACCCCTTCAATGCTTATATAGACATACAGAAATTCTCAAGACGTTTAACCTTAAAAAAATACTTCTTGAACAATCCCATAGTACACACGAATACACCAATTTATGAAGAAATTAAACATACAACATTAACTAAGAAATCTAATTTTTATTAAGTGCACTATAAATCATCAGCGATAGACATATTTGAAAAGTCGGTTATGGAGGGGATTGAGAATTTAACTAAAAAGAAATATCACTATTCCACTAACAATTTAACTCCAGGTGAAACCCTTGCGTTAAAAAATCTTAGACTAAATAGAGAATTAGTGATCAAACCGGCCGACAAAGGAGGGGGTTTGGTATTACTAGATAAAGAAAAATATGTTGCTGAATGTTACAAACAGCTAAATGACACCTCGGTTTATAAGAGACTTAATAAGAACCCCACTATCGAAATGAAAAAAAGTTTAACTCATATCTTGGACCAAGGAAAAATGCAGGGCATCTTAACGAATAAAGAATATCATTTTTTAAATGTAACATATCCTCGTATTCCAACTTTTTATGTATTACCCAAAATACATAAAGATTTAATAAATCCCCCTGGTCGACCAATAGTGTCTGGAATAGGCTCGCTTTCTGCAAATTTATCTAAATATATAGACATATGCTTACAACCCATGGTGATAAAAACAAAGTCCTATTTGAAAGACACCATGAGTTTATTGAATTTATTAAGGGAGATAGAATGGAAGGACAATTATTTATTGGTCACTTGTGATGTATCTTCTCTATATACGAATATTGACCATAACAAAGGGTGTGAGGCAGTGGAATTTTTCTTGAATTTGGAAACGTCTATTCCTAAAATTCAGGGAGAATTCATAATTTCAGCAATAAAATGGATACTTCATAACAATTATTTTATATTTGAAGAGGTTTTCTTTTTGCAACAACGTGGGACGGCGATGGGCACTCGCTTTGCCCCCAGTTATGCAAATTTATTTATGGCTTTTTGGGAAGAACATTTTGTTTTTTCACCACATAACTGGAAGACAAACCTGATTGCCTATCGCCGCTACATAGACGATATGTTTTTTATCTGGTCAGGGACAACTGAGGACCTAAATTTATTTTTGACTCACCTCAACAATAACAATTGGGGGATTAACCTTACTACGGAATATAGCTCCTCCGAAATCTCTTTTTTAGACCTTTCAATCTATATCCATAATCTACAACTCTACACTAAAACGCACTTTAAAAAAGTGGATGTGAACAGTTATGTGTTATACAACAGTGGACACTACAGTCCCTGGTTAACCGGTATCCCAAAAGGAGAATTTACAAGAGTTAGACGCAATTGTACAGATGAGGAAGTCTTTCAAGAGCAGGCCAATAAAATAAAAAGTGATTTTTTACAAAAAGGTTACCCAAACGATTTATTAGAAAAAACTCTGGAAGAGATATTCAAAATAGAACAAAAGGACCTATTGCAACCAAGAACAGGACAGGCGAACAATAGGGAGGATATACCTCTAGTCTTGAATTATGACAAATGTCATCAGGACCTTAAAAGAATAATTAGACGACATTGGCCTCTTTTATTAAAAGATGAGGATTTACGACAACTACTCCCAGAAAAACCTAAAGTAACCTTTAGAGGTGCACCCAATCTAGGTTGCGAATTAACATCTAGTTACACACGGGCAGAGAATAAAAACAACAAAGACCATCAACATTTTTTAAATGATAAAAAAGGCTTTTTTAGGTGTGGCCACTGTACAACCTGCAAAAGTACCGGTACTAGAAGCAATGGTGCAGTCAGTAGTTTTAAATCTAACATTACTGGAAAAAAATATGATATTAAACACATGATAACATGCCATACAAAAGGAGTCATCTATCTATTACAGTGCCCCTGCAATCTACAATATATAGGAAGAACTATTCGTCCATTACATAAGAGATTGGACGAGCATGTTAGGGCGATTAAAACAGGAAAAGATAATCACTCCGTACCGTCACACTTTAGAGAGTTCCATGGTAGCGATCCAAAATTCTTAACCTTTATGGGGATTCAAATAGTTAGAAGGGACTGGAGAGGGGGTGATTACGAGAAGAAAATAGGCCGGATAGAAATGCAATGGGTCTATAATCTTAAAACCCTAGCCCCAAAAGGTTTGAATCAGGATTTTGATTTGTTTAATTTTTTAAGTTGATTTAGGATTTTTAAACATCAAAAATATTAATATTTGCATTATATTTAATAAGACTAATTATTCCATATTTTTATATACTTATATATATTTTTAAAAAATTTAATAAAATGTTTTTATCTACTGTTCTATATATTTTTATTGGTGGCAATAATGATGGGTATCTATTTGTGCATTTTAAGATTATTTAAAATTATTTAAAATATTTATAATACTTTAAATTAATCTGAAATACTCTGTCTGCTATACAATTGTTATCTGTATGATAGTATTTAATATGCACTTTAGATTTAACTCTATGCTCTTTGAACACATTTTATTCAAACTCTTTTAAAATCAGTCTTCTAAAATCATTATATATGAATTAATATGATTATTTTTAATATTTATATTATATATGATGTACTTGATATCGGATTCCCGTGTCTTTTTTGGAACAAACTACATTCTAATTGTTGTTTCACTTAAGAGTCTGTGATATGGACTTGGCTACACCTGTGATACATCCTAACGAGCTGCAGGAATGGACACAATTTGAATGGAATCAGTTATTTAAGGGAGGTGGAGTTGGAGCAACATCACACTACTGAAGAAGCCTGCTGATAGGGCGAAACGCGTTTAGTTGTTTGACGTTATACCCGGGAGCTGTTTCTCGCCGGTTGGAGCTACAAAGAGGACTCTGATACTTTGAGACTTTAATTCAAGAGCACATTGCACTTTATTGCTGCAAATAAATCTTTTTGCAATACATATCCTGTCTCCCCATCTGCATTTCGCTATTTGTATGGATCAGAAAACGGTTCAAGCGTAAACAACGGAGGAGATACAACTTGGGAGAGAAATCCCACAACGCTTGTCTAGTTTGAGCAAGCTGTTTTGCTCAACCTTACGTGAGTGCAATATTATCCTGGGGGGGAAGTCTTTCACTGGTATAATATAGAAAGCACTATGATTTTATTTGTTTTTGATTTTCATATGTCAACAAGCCTCCATTTGAAAACGGTTGGACGCCAATTCCACTTAATTGAGGATATAAGTATTGTTTTCAATTATATTTCTGGTGGATTATACACTGTGTGCGTCACAATTTTGGTGAATTTTATATCTTTAAATTGTGCATTTTTTTTTTTTTTTATTTTTTTTTGCTTTGCGCGACACTTTATATATTTATTTATTTATCTTTGGGGTATAGGGGGTATACCTCTAGTGCTCGCAGCATCCACTTATTCTTTTGAGTAGTATTTACATCTTTTTTGGAGCTATATATATTTATATACTTTAGCGCTTGATCACTATATAAATTATCTGTTTGTAAACATTGCACGACACATAATTTAGGATGGTCAGGAAAACAGGGATAAAATACCGTTTTAAGGTTAGTTTTGGTACGTCTGGTTATAATAAAGTAAACACCGTCAGGGGAAAAAAGTTCTGTTAGATAAATCTAGAACTTTAACATCCGACACTCTTTTAAAAGAAATTAAACATAGTAAAACAGTTAATTTACAAGATAACAATTTGAGAGTGAATCTTTATTATTCCACAAATTAAATAAATCTAGAATAAGATTAACATTCCAAGTGTTAACCACCTGGAATGCTACAACCAAAGGAGCATTCCAGCACCTCAGGATTTAGATGATCCCAACAGCAAGGAGGCCAGATAAGGTAGGTATAGGTAGAAGGAACGGAATTGGCAGAACAAGGTGTAGGCAGAACGAAGTCCGGATAGCAGAGTCGGAACACAGACACAGGAAGTCCTACAAGCTGTGGTCAAAATCCAGCGAGGGTAGTCAGAACAAGCCGTGGTCAAAATCCAGAGAGGGTAGTCAGAAAAAGCAGTGGTCAAAATCCAGAGAGGGTAGTCAGACAAGCAAAATTTGGCAACAGGATCAGCAAAGCAACAGTACAAAATCGGGAGGCAGAGAGATGTCAGGCAAGCAAAGGGTCAAAATAACTGGAAACAACTTGGAACACTTCAGTACGCATAGACCACAACAAGGTGACTGGCTAGAGCATTTCCGGATTTTTAAATCTGGCGCCAGAACCAAACCCCGCCCCCCGGATGATGTCACCGCTGAAGCACCAGCCGGCCGTCTAGACCACGCCTCCAGTTGCGTGGCAACAAAACGCCCCCGTCAGAGCCTCGAGGAGCACGAAGGATCCAGGATCGGGTAAGTCTCTGACTTTGGAGGTCTCTACCACAGCGGGCAGGCTGCTGCAGCGTGGTAGCATGATCCCCGGAGAAAGCCCCGCACGTCCGATGCCGGCGATCGGCCACCCACTCTCCGACATCCAATGCGGAAGTCCCCGACCCCGGAGCCCGTCTGTGTCGGGGACTGCCTGTGTTTGCCGGGACCTGAGGAGACAGCCCAGGATCCTGATGTTCGCCACGCACGGGCATCAGTTGGCCTGTGCCGGCCGGGACCCCCTAAACACCCCATCAACCACAACTGCCCCTAATTTAACCCTGAAGGCCCCATCAACCACAACTGCCCCAAATTAACCCTAAACAACCCCATTAACTATAACTCCCCTAAATTAACCCCCACCTCCCATAACTTTCAGCAGCCCAAATATTAATTTTATACTCAGTTAGATGAGTGTCACAGCCATGTGGACGCTACAGGAAATGGGCGGAGCCAATCGGCCATTTTTGCCCCACCCCTTTCTTCCCTGCAGTCACTGCTGATTGGCCCTGCCCCTTTCTGTCTCCAGCAGTGATTGCAGGGAGGGACTGGTAAGTAGGAACTGCTACTGTGAGTTACAAACCGATTATAAAACGAGGGGTGTTTTTCAGAGCATTTTCTGAAAAAAACCCCCATTTTATAATCTATAAAAATCGATTCAACTAATCGATAATGAAATTCGTTGGCAACGATTTTCCTTATCGATTTTATCGATTAGTTGTTGCAGCCCTATTAGCAATAACTTAAGATTAAATCAATTTTGTCTAACAGAGAACTTTGATACAGCATTGAGAGGAAAAGTGAAATACCTGTATTTTTCCACTTCTTGGACGTAAACAACTAAATGGAATTGTGTTTTCCAAAATTCTGAATATTACATTTCAGTACACATTAACCAATAAGCAATTATCTTCAATGCATCTTTAATGCAAATGATATTAGAATAGTCATCTTAACGTCCAGGACGCCCGCATTTATGTCTTCAAGTTTGTTAATTGTTTTAGGTAACCTTTGTCATGGTGGAGCGATGAGATGCGAGTTAACTTTAGAACAAGGTATTGATTAGAAATGGTAGTTTTGCTGCATGAATATATAAACACAACCTTAATCAACACGCAAAATAAAACAAAAGGGGGTTTAAGAATACATCATATTTTGTATATTTTATCGTAAGAAAAGCTTACAAATTTTGATAATAAAAAAATATATGATAAAATGGCATATTTAGTGGTTCCAAACAATACAAGGCACTAGCATGGTTCAAAGTTTTGCGTCTATTCATCAATTTAAAGGTCAGTATAAGGAAGGAGTGTATCATACATTCTATATAGATGCAAACACGTTTTCATTTCGGCAATTCACAAAGAGAATTAAGCAGTATGGAGGCACAGTGTGTTCACTATGAAAATTAAAGATATTTGGCATTATATAGCTTTGCATTTTAATAGGTAGTATTCATCATTCTATAAAGCAGCTTTGTTTACTTCACAGTCACTTCTCTTATTCTTCTGTTGATTTCAAAGGTTTGTGTTACAAATGAGCACTATCTACACCTTTTCCATTATCTGCAACACATCTTCTAGAATAGAGGGACCAAGATCTACATGTAAGGAAAGCAGGGATCCAGCATGGCCAAGAATTACTTCCTCCTGTTTCTCTGCTGTTATAGGATTATGAGAAGTGACCTGTATAGCGTGTTGAACTCCTCCCACATCCTTCAATGGAATTTTACTGGTCTCATCTAAGTGAAGCCGAGGGGGCTTCGGAGGGGGAGCCTGAGGCAAGGAGAGAGCCTGAGGTCCACCTATAACTGGAAGTGAAATGGCATTCTTTAGCAGGGGTGATGGAAGCTCTGAATGGGACGGTGGTGGTGTTCTACATGGAGAAGATGCAGGAGATCCTGGGTTTGATCGTGGAAGGAGGTGGAACTTTCCTTGCAAGAAAGACATATCCCCAAACACATCCCCTTCTCCACTGCCAATATGAATAGTGTGTCTAAAATCTCCAAGTGGTGGACTAATCATGTCAGGTGACAGGAGGTCTCTTAATTTCCCTTTGCGACTGCCCCTTTTCAGGTAGATTGGGGCCTTTGTTGACATTTTCCGTATTCTCTCCTTTGCCCACTGAATCCAACAAAGCAGGATAAGATTACATTCTGGTCACGGAGTTCATCGACATTCGAAAATACTTCTGAAGTAAATTTGGACTACAGGAGATTAGGAGAGACATACAGTTGCAGTAGATTCTGTAAAGGAAGAAAAACAAAAATTAGACGATTAACATGTATAAAAGTAAGATTGTTTCAAGCGTATTTCACTAGTGATAGTAGTGATTGTGTAATATTGTTTTTATAATAACTGACTACGAGAAATGTATGTAGAGACTCCAAGAACATATTTTAGGTTGAGCACTTTTATTTCCTACCCGCACTTTAAGTGCTAGAGCAGAAGATGTAAACCTTTAACCAGGGGTTATGCAACATTTTCCCTCCAGAGAGGGCAGGCAATTTTCATAGTTTAACAAAGTGCAAAGAAGGGGTGTGCATACAGAATTCCGTACAATACTCAACTCATTATAGAAACAAAATAAAAAAGGAGAAAAAGCCACCATTTAAAATATATACAGCTCAAAGATATTCAGCATTTAGGAGGTATAGAAATATAGAAAGTGATGGCAGATAAGAACCATTCCACCCATCCAGTTTGCCCAGTCTCTGAATACTTCCGTTAGTCCCTGGTCTTATCTTGTATGTAGCTTAGCCTTATGTCTACCCCATGCTTTCTTAAACGCCTTCACTGTATTAACATCTACAACTTCTGCTGGAAGGCTATTCCATGCAATAACTACCTTTTCAGTAAAGTCATATTTCCTAATGTTAGTCTTTAGATAGAGGGGCACAGGTTTAAAAGCATGTCCTCTTGTTGCGGTAGTATTTCTCCTTTTAAATAAACCCTCTTCATGTTGACTCTCTTCAAGCATTTAAAAGTTTCATATCCCTCTTTCACGTCTTTCTTCGATATATCTATATATGTTAAGATCTTAACCTTTCCTGGTAAGTTTTCCTGTAATCCATGAACCATTTTAGTAGCCCTTCACTGAACTTCCGCCACAATATCTGTATCCTTCATATAACTGCAGACTTCGATATTCAGTTTGCAGGATTTTTTTCTATTGAAACCAGGTGCAGTGGATGTAGGAAGAGGAGGTGGTGGCCAGTGTGTGTCAAGCAAACATTAAAAATTAAGTAAAAACAAATAAATTAGATTTAGGAGATAACCTTATGAATAGCTTACACTTTACCAAGTGAAGACTGTATTTTTATATAGGCAATTATTTTCCTCCATTATTTCACCACATATGCCAAACCAATAAATACAATTTTATTAAAAACCCCACCCCTTGTGTAAAATATGTACACACACACAGCCCTTCACTTATATTGGCACCTACTGGGAAGAATGGGATGTTCATATAGATGTGATGGTCAGGTGTCCACATACCTTTTGCCATATAGTGTATTTCCTGCCCTTACAAATGTCTGCCAATACACACACATGCATTTTTATGCTTTCCTGACACAAAAACATCCTGGCTTACATTCGCCCTTAGACACACTTGCCCTAACATACACTCTCTCCTTTCTCATTATCTCCCCCCATCTCTTCTTTTTCATCTCTATTCTCACTAGAATCTGTCACCTTCCACCTTTCCTTTCATGCTTCCCATGGTAGGAGTGAGAGACACCCGTTTCAGGGCTCCCTCAAGGTGTGGCTAGCTTGGTTTCTAAGCACTTGGATATGACATCATGTCTTGGCACTCTGACACCAGCAGAGGTGCCAGAAGTGGTGTGTAAAAACAGACCCAGGTGATAGGACATATTTTTTTCTAAAAAACAGAATGCTTATAGAATTTAAGTAATTCAGAGGATAGCAAAGCCTCCTTAGGTCATTTTAAAACATTTAAAAAACTTGGTGGTGGCAGTACATTTTAGGGTGCTGGGAACAGGTCTGGTTTAAGCTGTAATCGATCTGATCATTGCAGTGTGAGCATGTGGGCTTGTTTTTTTTCTTAACCCTACATTCTCCTGATGTCACGATAGAGCTGGCGGTCCACGGCAGCCCTTACAGAACACTGTTTACACAATTGCATGGAACATTGAGCTGAACTGGCTGTTTGAGGATCCTGTACAGAGCTGCCAGGCAGGTCAATACTGAAACTGTTAAACATTGTGCTTGAAGGCTCCAAAAGCACTGAAGAATGTTTAAAATGATTTAACATACTTTCTGATCAGAGGTCACAGCTACAGGCAGCTAAAGATATATAAAGGTAGCTCATGCATTCCAGAAAGGCAAAGAAGATGGCTATCTTGTGTCAGTGCCTTGCATATACGGTATATCTATGGGAAAAAATATTATTAAAAAATAAGCATTATCTCCTAGTAACATCCTCTGTGTTTGATTTTCTTGGATTGTTGTGTAACTGTCTCCGGCAACCCTCTACAACTGAAACACAAAGCCGGAGGTAACACTGAAATCGTATAATTTTAGCATTTGGTGCACAGGTTTTTGTTTTCTTGCAGGGTGTTGTGGCCCTATGGTGTGGGGACACCTGGGATTTTCAACAAATCTTTGCTTCAGGATATTTTTTTCACTTGCCACAGAAAAGTAGAACAGTTAACAACTCTAACCCTAATCGGAGATGGAAAGGCTTACCAAACCCTGAGGCCAGTCTGAAAGCTGGACACCTCCTGAGTGCAGCAGCTAAGATCTATACAGAGTGGAGACTCTGGGACAGTATCATCAGCCCAGGGTCTCCAGAAGGACCCGCTGCTTTCTCCTTTAGTCACAAAGAATCAGGAAGGTGGGTACTCAGCGAAGTCAAAAATGACACCTCTGGGACTACCACCAATTTCAAGTTGTATGTATTTGCTAGTAACTGAAACGTGGGTGCTGCAACTAGGAGATAGTGTTGAAACTACACCTTTTGAGCATTTTCTTGCAATTGCTTTAAGATGAAGGCTTCTGATTCAGCTGGTAACTTTTCTACTTCAATTGGTTGCAAAGTTTACCAACATTTTTCGAGATCTAGGTGCATGGTCCTGGGTTTTGCACAGAAAAACAGATTGCTTTATCATGCAGTGACACCGACACATACCCCACCAACCATCACACACACACGCAAAACACTGTTATGCGGTAACACCAACACATACCCCACCAACCATTACAGATGCATACATTTGCAAAACACCATTAACAAGCGGTGTCACCGACACATACCCCACCAACTGTCACAGACACACACACATGCAAAACACTATCATGCAGTGACACACAAACTGCAAATCATCATAGACATACCCTTACCATACACAATGCAGCCTACACACATGCCGACATACAAACACCTTCTAGTGCACACGTGTACCCTGTAAATCTGTATGACACACAGTTACACACCTCAGTGTCTCTCCTGTCAGACCTGGATGGGGAATCTGCGGCTTGCTGATTATTCCAAAGGCTGCAAGAAATCGGACAATACAGGCTGCTGTTCTTCCACTCCGCTGCCAGCTTGAAAACCACGCAAACTCCACACCCTTAGACAGACACACAGTGCGTCATATGACTTAAGGGGAGCATTTCATTGGCCGGATTAGCTCACTCCCCTATCCACGCAGATTTCAGAGTGGAGTCGTCGTAGGTCGGCGCCCTAAGTAGAGGCAAAATGAAGTTTGCGGCAAATGTAATAGAGGGGACGCCAATGCCTGACCCCTCATGTAAAACATAGCAATAATAGTCTTTTGAGGAGGAGGAGTGATTCTGCTACCGGAAAATGCATAATGAATTCTCAGGTGACAATAAAGGTTTGTATTTCCTGCCGTGTGTAGGAAGTAGGTGCCGCCTCTCACCTCACGGGCTCCGTGATATGGCAAGGAAGTGCCCCCTTTCCCATTATCATTAAGGGGACGTTTGACTCCGAATAACAAAGCGCTGCTAATAAACTCGTTTATTCTAAATACAGCTTGAAACACTTCTTTGTGGACAGGTATTCCCTGTGAATGCATTTTATATCACAACTGTGGCGCGCAGAGGTTTATTTTATCCGGTGGCACGGCGGGTGTAGTATTCGATATGTCTTCATCGCTGGGCTTTTTGACTGGAAGGAAGGTGGCGCTGATTTTGCAGTTTCTGCATCATCACAACACTCAGTACTGTTAGGTGGGTGCCTTTGCATTGCACAGCGTCGGAGAATTGTGGGGGTGATTGTGTTGGCCTAAATAGTGCAGAATTCCATGCAGATTTAGGTACACTACCAATAACATAAACGGCAGATCAGTTACACGTGCAAAGAGCAGCTGTCATCGCTGTATGTCAGCTGTGTATCGCTACATTAATCCATACGAAAGCTGCATTGTAATCCCCTCTTCCCAATGCATATAGTGATTTATCCACACATTTGCGCTGGGTTGAACACCCACCCTGCTTGCAGCAGTAAGTGCCCAGTATACCAGGCAGCTCCAGCACTGGCTTTCAGGAGTTAGTTTCAGTTGAAGTGATTTTCTGTCACTGGTTGGCTGCTTAAGGCAGATGTGTGAAAACAGGACTAAAGTGGGTACCGCTCTGGAGCTGCAAAGATAACCAATCTTTCCCGCCACAGGTTGAAGAGTGAATTTTAAAGTACCGTAAATATTTTTACATCAGCTCAAATCTGACGGATGACGGATGACGGTCTGTCAGAGGGTATTCTTATACAATAAGTGGCATTGTGGTGGTGGAATGCCTATGGGTACTAGTGTTATATCACATATACATATATATACATATATATATACCGTATTGGCTCGGATATAGGCCACACCCTAAAAGTTAGGTGCTTTTTTAAAGAAAATTTTTTCGTGGAACAGATATGCTGCACTGCTATTTCCCCCCTGAGATTATGCACTCTGCCCCCAAAGAGCCCCCCCCGTAGACTTACCAGTGCAAGACTCCCGGGGTCTTGAGGGCGCGGCAGCGACAGCTACGCAGTACGCGTAGTCACATTCCGGTGCTGGCACTTCGCCCGTGGAAAGTGCGCGGCAAGGAAGATGTTAGCATTAGCAAATCCCTTGCCCGGACTCCGCCCGTGGGAATTTCAAGCAAGGGAAGATTGTTAAAGCACATTGTGCAGATGTGCCGGCAGCGGGGGCTGTTTACGCACATCGCCGCTGCCGGTGAACGTCTGCGCGATGCGCTTAGACAACCTCCCGTGCCGGCATGGGGGGGAGCAGGCGGTCACACGATATACCTGCGAGTCCCGGTAATCCCGCGTTTTTTTTTTTTTTGGCTTCTTCACATTTAATTTCAGCTCTAAATGCTGCGACAGAATAGTTGCGTGAGCGGGCGAGATTGGACACACGTTACGGGAGCGGGCAGGAGTGGAACACACACGTTACGGAAGTGCGCGGTAAAGGTCAGAAATTCAACGGTAGCGGGCGGGATTAAGAAAACAGTCCCGCGAGGGGCTCTATGTACAGAGGACATTTACTCTCAAGGAATCCATTTATATGGAGGTGAAATGTGATCATTGTTGACCTTATTTGCATGTGCCTACCCAGAATTCCTTGTGGTTGTTTTTTGTCAATTGGGATAGGTCCATCAATATTACTGAAAAAAATATCAATATTACTGCTTGATCCTAATCTGGCACAGTAGAGAACCGGAGACATGCAAATTTTTAACGACAACGTGCGTAACTTAAAATGTACCAATTTATTCCACCGTTCAAACGTACGTGACCTTGAAGTCACTCTAGAGGGTCAAGTAGCTGTGGGTAATACCCTCCTTCATGCAAAATCATGTCATCCTAATCATATGTTTGGAAATTTAGTAGAGAGAACAGTATTTTTTTGAGCATACCCAATCAGAGTATAGTCGATCATATCAGCTGCCAAGATCTCCTTTGCACATTCCTGTAGGGACAAGTGGACAAATCGGACTTGTCCCACTTTTGTTTCCACTTAAAGTGTTTTATTTAACTGATCTGTGAGATTATAAGAAATCACTTGTTATATGTCAATCCATACTTGGAATATGTAGCTAGAGATGGATGTAAGTTCTCAGGCAGAAAAGTAAGAACTTTGTGTAACTGGTTAGCACCAAGTATGTTTGCATCACCGGGCCAAAATGGATCTGCTTCCCCAAGGGGCTTTGGGCCATCGGATTTGTATGTGTTGCCATTACCAATTACACCTTTCTTCCACAACTACTGGGGTACAACATGAATTAAAACAGGCCAACTGTAGTACTGAAATGTTGTCTCTCTCATAATTTGTGTAGACAGCTCAATTTAGCTCAAATACCGTAAAGCTCCTATTGGTAGACGCTTAAAATTACTTCAGGAAGGTGTTAGAGCCTTTGTATGCTTGCAACATTCTTGTATGTTTTGTACATTCATTTAAATTAATATCTTTCCATTCAGGTATTTAACACTCGTTATTACAATCAGAGGAAAAATATTAAGTTCAGTTTCTCTGGACGAAACTTATCTTATGGTTTGCTGACATGTTCCTCATCGCATTACTCTGTTTTGATTTTACAACAAAGTCATAAAAGTTGAGCTTTATATACTCAACTTTGTCTCCCAAGCAGATGTGCAACCCCTGGGTAATTGTGCTTTCATTTATTGTTGTTATCCATCTAACGGACAGTTTGAGAGGCGTGTACCGGGGCACGACAGGACCATGTTGTCTATATTGGCACTTTTCTCTCCTGCATATAAAACTTGGTTTACCTATTCGTATGCCTTACTCAAAATGAAGAGTAGGTAAGCTAGTCAAGCAAAACTTGGTCTATTCACTAGAAGGTGAGCTGGCTGATTAATTTAGTTTGTAGCAGCTAACACGTATGTGTTGGGCAAACCGCCAACTCACATATTCACTACTGCCATCTCATATTTCCACTTGGATTAAACTATACTGGAATGAAATAAAACCTAGCAATTTGAGGATCCATTAAAAAGTAACAGCATGTTGGAATGTAGAGCTCATTCTGCCCAGTGAGATGGAGGTGTTAAATATGCAGGAATGATTGAAAGCACAATAGTGCTGAAGTCTAGCTAATTCTTTACTCAACATTTGACAGCAGCATAGTGGCAGAAACCAAGGTAAATTACTGAGACAGAAGGTAAGGGTGCTGATGTAGCTGAAGGGGTTGCCAGAGCAGCTTCCTGCAGCTTTCCTGCTCTACAGGCATTAATGAACTTGGAGAGATGAGAAAAGGTAGCTAATGAGGGAACTTGAGGGGTTGGAAGTGCATTTGGTGGGGGTCAAATGGCAGATAGTGGGCTGAAGATGGCAGGTGATGGTGCTAAGGGAGTTTGAAATGGCAGTTTGGGGTGAGTGGGCAGTCAGAAGGCAGATGGTGGCTGAAGAGAGCAATAAGAGCTGATGCATCTTAAGGGGGCTAAATCAGCTGAAGAGTGCAGTTTAGGGGTCATGGAAAAGGGGAGTCTGAGGTGGCAGCTAGGGTGGCTGAAGAGCGCAGTTGGGGAGAGAGGAGAAAGCTATGGGCCAAAGTGGCTGGAGGGAGCAGTTAGGGTTGGGGCTTCAGATACAGACTGAGGTGGCAGTTTTTTTTGGGGGGGTCTGATGAAGGCAGTTTGGGGACTAAGGAGGCTGAAAGGGTACTTATAGGTGAGTAAATGGGGTCACAAGCAATGTTCTATCTAATTTTTCTTAGTTGGCGTGCGCAGAAAATGTCTCTTGTGCAAAAATTTTCACAGAGCAAAAATTTTGTGCGCACAATATCTGCGCCACATAAAGTTTTAACAGGAAACACAAGATAATACGAAAAAATTAAATTTGGTCCCCCATGTGCTTCTGCTAAGTTAAATAATGTGATATAATATTTAATTGTGGCTTGTCTATACTGCTGTTGAACTTCAAGGGAAGTATTTATATGACATATGGCTATTAGGACACTGCTTTGATGCGAGATTACAAAGATTATTATGCTAGATGAAAACTAAAATTGCAGTATAACATTTACTACTAGAAGATACCTATGTAGGTTGTTGCTCTGCCAGTTATCTTTAGAATTAGGGTTAATACTGTGTTACATGTCCAGTAAATGTATGGTTAAGGATTCAGATTCAACTTTTTTTTTTGCATGGCCTAAGATTAGAATGTTTTTGTTATTCTGCTATAACAATTAAGTCATTTAGCCTTGGCGGTAATTTTATCTTCATTGTTTTTTTTTTCTTCTTACTGTTAACCATTTTAGATTTATTTTTTTTTACAAAGTTGGGGAGAGACTGGAACTGTACTTCATATCGAGACCGACTTGTATGTTTATTGTATGCATATAAGCATTAATAGGCATACCATCTTACACTCTGCTTAACCCCTTCAGTACCGGTACGTCCATAAAACGCATCTCAAGAAACCCTTATGGACGTATGGGTACGCCCTGACCTTCTTGCAGCGACAGGGACACATACCTGCTGCTACATGGGAGATCAGGCTTCCAGATTTGCTGTAACAGCTGCTGGTGTGATTAATTGCGCATTCCCTTCCAGGTTGCGTCACTGCTGACGTCACCCAGAAGGTCATCGGAGGACAGGATATCCCCCGCATGAAGAGTGCCCAAATACCCCTGATAGAATAGTCTGGGTTGTCTGCTTTACAGAAATATATACTATTGTGGGTATTTTTGGTTTATTTGTTTAAAATTAGAGGAGTTGCAAACCCATCATACCTAAAGTAAAAATTCTACGAATAATGTCCACCTTATAGTATGTTCCTATAAGTGCTGGAAAGTATGGAAATTCTATAAAAATGAGGTATTTCTGAAATCAGGACACCTGAATTGATAAATTTGGAGGGTATTTTCCATCACTTTACCTAATTTTTTGAGGATTCAGAGGGGAAATGTTTTAATTTTTATCTAGTTTTTACTAAATTTCTCATCCTAAATTTTCAGCCAATTATCCAACTATGGTATCAAAAGAAAGTCCTCTCTGTCCTAAACAATAGGTAGTTAACATGGGTACACTGTTTGCAGGAAAGAGGAATCACTGAACTGACATACCGCAAAAATGGCAAAATTGCTCTGGGACTTGAGGTACCAAAAACCAATGGGACTGAAGGGGTTAATTTTGGATTTATATATATTTTTGTTATCTCTAATAAATAACTTATTTGATTCCTTTCTTTTAATTGTGCTCACAACTTAATTTATTGAATGTGAGACCTATCCACATGTATAAAATTGAGCTTTGGGGGGAAAGTGTGAACCCATCGCAACTGAATGGGCCACATTGCAGGAAATAAAGAGTCATTGTACATGTTGGTGTCTGACAAGGATGTGCATTGAAGGAAAGGGGCACATGGAGCTCCCCCCATGTATTTAATTAATCCACATCCCTGAAATAAAGTGGGTGGAGGGACTCTTGTTCTATTTCACTTGTTAGTTGAGTGTAGTGAATTTGTGCTTTGCAATTTTTGTCTGCTTAAATTTGCTGGCATTGCTCACCAGGTTGCAAGCCATTGCTAATTAATGAACAGACCTGAATGATATGATCTTCTCACATTTTAAGATATATATACAAGTAAGCGTAACAATTTGGGTTGCAAAAATACACCTTGGAACACATTCATATTACACACGCATACATATATCTATTTTTTATATAATATTAACACTTATAAATAGTGTATTCATAAAGCCACTAACAAATTATGTAACTTGTTGGTTAGAATGAACAGTATACCATTGCATCCTTACACTTAGACATATGCTAGTACCAGCCAATAATGCAGCCGCCCTTTGGTGCTGGGGCAGTGACAGATGTGGATGGCAATGGCATTACTTCTAGTTCTCAAGGTCCCAGTAACAGACCACTTACACCGACCCACTCCCGCTGCATAAAACTAGCCAAATCACTACTGACAGGGGAGGGACAGCAGGATAACACTCCACAGGGAGCCATCCAATTAAATCACCTAGTGATCTGTGTATGTTTTTATACACAAGCAAAATAAAAAAAAATACAATCAAATCATACAGTTCTGCAAATGTAGTGGTCTTTACCATGGATAGAATTGGCTTCTGTGATTCATGTGAAATAATACAGATACAATATAGAACGGACGACCACCTCTTTAATGCTGAAAAGTTGCAATCAGACTTTACCCATACAGAATATAGGTATGTCTAAGAGGCGGCAAGGCAAACAATATTGACATGTTTTGAAAAGGTCTCATCACAATGATAAAGTGTTCCTCTGCACTGCTCCCAATCAAAGTATCGTAATCATTAAAGTCCAAAAGTCTAATCGTTGGAATCATTAGATTCTCACTACTTGTGCAGATATACAGGGGGATTTTCTTCCTTCAGGGCCAACTGCTTCCTTTTTCACCAGGAAGCGAGCGTAGGTGCCCCCAACCAGACCCTTAGTTAGACGTCCAGGGTTAATGCAGATGCAGCCACTAATGTCCTGGGGAGGTAAAAGCAATGGGAAATTACTTTAAAAACGGAGCACTACTTCCATAAATCTGAATAGAAGATTCCCTCAAAATATTAGTTTCAGAGAATGTGTGCAAGCTACGCTACTGCACACCTCTACTGTGGGCAGTAAATATTTTAACGTGTATTCATACCCTGAGAATTTAAAACAAATGCAAGTGTCATGTGTCCTGGTTATTCCTACTCTTATAACAGAAACGGGCTGAGGTAAATTTATTTTCATATGTTGTGTTTTGTTACCCACTTTTTACAAGAATAATACACATCATATCACATTTTGAGACTGTACCCTTCTTGTCTTAGAATTGCTGGGAGGAATTATATGCAATTAGCATCTACTAGCTCATTCAGCAGCCATCTACAAATAGACAGCAGCATAGACAAGCGTACACCATACTACTTGCCTAATACCCAAATCTGAGGACCAAGGTTGTCAAAATTCACATGATGGCAAATATCTAACCTTAATAAAATAGCGAAGCTCAGAGGGTATAATAAAGACATCTGGAGTCACAGGCATGAGGGCATAGTTATAGAGACCTTCATAATCAATATTTATCTCCTCACTTGGCGGATACAGCGGATAATAACTGCAGAGAGAAAATGCATTAACATGAATGAACATTTTTTTTAAAGGAGAAAGGCATTTAAAAAGAAAATTTATATTTCTCACGTTACGTAGGACTTTCATTTAAAATATATATGAAACAAGCACTTAATGAATCTCAAACTTGCACCCCAGCCTTGTTTCAAAGCAGTGCTTCATTATGTTATAATTACAATTAAGAAACAAACCAAAATCAACTTTAAAAACAAGCTGAATATAGACTCAAGCCCACCCCTTCCTGTCCTCTTATCCACAGCAGGAGAGATAATATTCATGGTTCCTGTTAAATGCAGGAATATCAAAAGGAGTAGCAAACATTGTGTGATGAGCAAAGGCTCATGTCAAACTAATTTGGAGCACGGAGTTGATGGAGGGGAGACCAAGCTTTCTGCAAACAGCCACTGATCTCCTCTGCAGTGGGTCAGAGCTAGGCGTGGATCAAAGAACATATAAAAAATTGGCCCATACGTAACAGATTGCATAGTGTAACCTAGCTATATATGTTATGCACATCTATATAAATGGTGCTCATCAGCCGTTTCAAAAATTATAGCCTTAATATAGCTAATTTATTCCAAAACTACCCAGGAAAGTATACAGTATACTTTTGAAGAGCAGGCAACTCTATCATATGCTATTGTAATGATTTAATTACATGCTGACTGGAGAAATTCAATAAATTTAAGGCTTTCGAGGACAGACAACAATGCCCCTGGGAAGAATATAATGTCTTTTTCTTCTAGTGCTAGATAAGACCAACCCAGTGAATTTTAATGCTCAGTTTTGTTTCCCTCATGAGTGTTTCTTTATGCAGCTCCTGCAGTCATACTTCAGATATTCATTTGGTATATGTACCATAATAAGCAAATTAATCACAAAAAGGTAGAAGACTTCCTCCCAACAATTTCCGGAGATTTCTTTTGACAGTATGATAATACACAAATAAAATTTTATTTACCTTCGCTGAGTGAGAATATGCTTAAGGATGCGGCTGAATCGATCTGGTGCACCTGCTGAGCTACTGTTTATAAAATGGTAATATGAAATAAAAATGCATGAAACATGAGATAACAGAAAAAAAATTGGTAAATTGAAAAATAGATTACGCTAGGCATCAGTACCACTATCTAACAGCAAACTCACACATCTGGGTAGTAGGCATATATCTAAACTTACTTTTCCTAACACTGACATTCTTTACCCTTATTGAACATAAATAATGTGCTTTAATATAAACCTAGTTTCATCTCATGTCCCAAAACCTCCTTTATCTGCAGACCTAGGTGCTTCAACTGTTTGTTTTCATGTGATATTGCTGGGTGACCGTTCCCTGCTCTAACACCACACTGAGCTGGTGCTTTATGGCAACGCTAATGAAGCCCATTCTTCCATAGCCTTTTATTAGCCAGTCTGGCTAGGTAATTACACATGAGCAATTCTATCATTTACCACAGGCAGCATAATGAGTCAGTTTATCTTGTAAATCTGGCAACTATGCAGCTGTCTGAGAATATTATACTATGCAACATAATACATTTGTAAACTGACATTGGTAATTAAAAAGAAAATGCTGATAGTTCCACTTTAATAATAGAAACATACTGGGGATTAAAATCAGTCCTGGCCCTTTAAGGCAAGTGGCTGATAAATAGCATACATGTGGATACCCGTTAAGGGCCTTGTTATTCGGAACACCAAGTGCAGCAACGGTAAGTAAATCATTGGTACCTGCTTATTTCTTCAGCACCCATGTGGAAGAGCAAATCTGTGGAAGTTAAGCCAATGACTACACTGTTCACCGTTAAAGTGCATGGATCTGCCACAAAATGAACTCTCTAGAAGGAAATTTAGTAAATATTAGGGTGGTTGTAAGAGTATAGTTGTTTTTGCTTACATGTAAAGCAGATCACTGCTATTTTTCCTTTACTCTGCATTATAAGCTGTACATAATATTTAAATGTGTTCAAGAATGACTCAGTCATAGGCCTAATATTGAATGCTGTACATTTTTTCATTAGAAGTAAATTTTTTCACATAGAAGTTCCAGGGCATTAACATGGACATTTTTGCCCTTTTAACTTGGCTTTATATTGTATTGTATGTATATATATATATATATATAGGCTATATATTTTGTTTAGGTTTTTTTCGTCTATTTCATGGACCAGCACAAACACTGCCCTTTTTGGATATTTATGGTCATGGGGAGAGGGGGCAGTGGAACCAGGGTGAAAAATTAAAAGAGGGAAAATAAAAAATGTTGGTGCGCTAAGCTAGTTTTTAGGCTCAAATAATACAAATGTATAATACGAGGCCTACCAAACAGGTGTAAGCATACTGCAAATAGAGTGTATTGGCTATACAATATGTACAAAAAACAAACTGTCTGCGCTTCTTACCCTAATAAAGTGTGCAACAAATATATAAACATAATATAAATGAGAGGTTTTGGTTATATGAATTGGCCAAGCAAAATTAAAGAGCAAAGCAAAGAAAAATTAAAACACACTTGTGCTTTTAAATACTTTTTTTTTTTTTTTTTAGCGAGTAAGACATCAGATGTGTAGGGTTTTTGGTCATGATGAATCTGTTTCAGAATACTAAATTAACCGAACTGCTGTACTTATGGCAGCATTTACCTGTTTGTCTTCTTTGAGTGGTTCAAAGCAGCTAAAGGGAGGCTGAGGATAGATGGGGTCATGATGGACATCTCGAAAGGAGGGCACAAATACCAGATGGGAGCCAGATCTGAAAAAAGGATGGGAGGTGTGAGATATTTCTCCTATCTCAATTTGCTGGGAATCTTTGGGTTAATACAGAGTTTAAAAAGACTTAAAAGTCATACACATTCATTTTACAGGTTGCCGCTAGAATAAAAATAGAGGGTTTTCCCGTGCTGGGTACATTTCCATTTGTTGGAAAGTGCATGAAATTGTACTCGGACCTCACTACGGACAGTCACTAGCAGACCTGCAGAAGAGTTCTGCCAGTGAGCTCTGTCATGTCATCTTCTTTACATACCTTAATGTGCATTGAAGACTTCTATACTGCCTTGAAGGATTTTGTGTTTTGTAAATACACACTTAGAAACATAGAACTTAACTGCAGATAACCAGTCAACCTATCTGGCATGTTTGTTTATACTAAAGATGAAGTCTAACCAGAGATCAGTAAAGTAGCAGAACCCCCTGCATCTTTCTGTCAGAGATAACACCCAGCACCCTGCTTTGGCTGCTTAACTTTAACCCCTTAACGTCCAATGACGTGCCAGTCACATCTCAGAAAAACATACAGTTAAGAGTAGGGCTGCAACTAACGATTATTTTCATAATCGATTAGTTGGCCGATTATTTTTTTCGATTAATCGGATAAATTTTTTAACATTTTTCATTTATTTTAAATTATTTCATAATAGTATGTAACATAGGATGTTAAAAACAAATGGCAGAATAAAAAAAAAATCTTGTTTTTATTTCTCCAACCTGCCCCCCAGTTATGCATATTTGAGCCCATTAACCACAACTGCCCCTAAATTAACTCATTAACTATAACTGCCCCTAAATTAACCCTAAACACCCCATCAAACCATAAACTGCCCCTAAATTAACCCTAACACCCCAAATCAACTACAACTGCCGCTAAATTAACCCTCAACACCCCATCAATCACCACTGCCCCTACATTAACCCTAAACACCTCATCAATCACCACTGCCACTAAATTAACCCTAA
>VKOC01000010.1:3773393-3784434 GCA_009364415.1 Spea multiplicata
TGTGTGTGTGTAGAGCTGACCATTATAACCTTGTATTGCACCAAAATAATCTCCCTTCATCTTGGTCAGCTGGTCCACCACCACCATGATGGTGTTATGTCCCTAAGAGGGTGGAAGGTCTACCACAAAATCGACAGTAATCTTCCTCTCCAGGGGGGAAGCGGTTGGAGGAGTCCTGTAGCTGATGTTGTGGGGTTTTTGGAGCACACACGGAGCAGGATCGGATTTGTATTTGTCTACATGCTTTTGCACTGTGGGCCACCAGAAATTGTGCTGGGCTAGGTCTAGCGTCTGATGGAACCCTCCGTGTTCTGCTACCAGGAGGTCATGCACATAACGCAGAGCGGTGTTTCAGGCGGGGAGTGGCACATAAATCGAACCATTTCTGACGTAGAGATCCTGCGTAGCCCTGCAGGTAGTGGTTTTGGGATGGCTGTTAAGGGGCTTGCTATGTTTGAGGAGTTGGTCCATCATAGTAGTATTCAGGCCCAAGAAGTGAGCTAGTTGGAGTATGGTGTCATGCGCAAGGGGGTCTCCCCCGTAAATCGTCCTTACTGCCGTTTTGGATGTATCCGCCTCCAACGAGTATGCTTTCTGCGGGTCGGGAAGGAGAAGGATGGGGGCAGTGGTGAACCTCTGTTTGGGTGTATTGAAGGCTTGTCGAGCTTGCGTCGTGCACTGAAACCTGGTCTGTTTCTGGGTCAGGCGGGTGATAGGGAGTACAAGACGAGAAAAAACGTTTATGAAGCGACGGTAGAGGTTGGCAAAACCAATGAACCGCGATGGTAGAAGTTGGCAAAATCAATGAACCACTGGACGGCTTTTACTGAAGTAGGGACTGGCCATTGCAAAATGGTATTCACCTTTTTTGGATCCATTTCTATCCTTCCTGGGGTGATCACATATCCCAGAAACTCCACCACGGATATCTCGAAGATAAATTTGGATAGTTTGGTGTACAAGTGATTCTGTTGCAGATGAGCCAGGACCAGTTTCATGTGTTTTCGGTGTTCTGTGAGGGTCGATGAGTAGACTAGGATGTCATCCAAGTACACCACTACAAAAGTATCAAGCATGTCTCTGAATACGTTGGAATGTGGTAGGGGAGTTGCGGAGACCAAAGGGCAGAACCCTATATTCGTAATGTCCATATCTCGTATGAAAGGCGGTTTTCCACTCGTCCTCTTTCTATGCGAACTAGGTTGCTCCTAGGAGGTCAATTTTGGAGTAGCTCCTTGCTCCGCTGAGGCGGTCCATCAGTTCCGGAATGAGAGGCAGGGGGTATTTATTCTTGATAGTAATGAGGTTGAGTTCCTGGTAATCATCGCATGGTTATAGACTCCCTTCTTTCTTTTCGATAAAAAGGCTCTCCTACAGGTATTCCTTTAGGACCTTGAGTTCCAGTTCTGAGAGAGGGAAAATGCAGCCGAAAGGGATGGCTTCTCCTGGAAGGAGGTTGAACGGGCATGGTCTGCGTGGTCGAAGGAGTTCAGCCTCTTTTGGGTCAAAGACGGAGGCGTATGGTAGGTACGGAGCAGGGAGCTGATGTGATTTAAGCAGTTTTGGTGACAGAAGGGAGAAGGGAAACTAACCTCCCCTGTTGACCATTTGATGACAGGATCATGCCTACGGAGCCACCGGAGTCCCAGGATGAGAGGAAACATCTGGGACTTGACTAAGTTGAGGATCAAGTGTTCTGGTGGTCTTTGCCGATGGATAAACGAAGAGGAAAGGTCTATGTTGTGACGGCTCCAGAGATGATAGGGCTCCTGTCGACCAGTTGTACTGTTAATGGGTCTTACTTGGAATGAGCCAGAGTTTTCAGTGTGCTAAAGCGCCATCCAGGAAGCATTCGCTGGCCCCGGAATCAAGGATGGCTTTGAGCGGAACCGTCTTACCTCCCCACTGTAACAACACCCGAATTGATAGGTGAGAGGTATTGTTCAATAACAAGGGTGTACACGTAGAAGAGGCCTTACCTCTTGGTGGTTCCTTAGGGCATTCGGGAACCATGTGCCCTGACTCCCTGCAATACATGCACAGGTTGTGTTTTCTGCATCTAGCCCGCTCCGTGACCAGGCCTATCTGCAAGGGTTCCTCCATCGCTGATGCTGATAAGGAAGGTACTGAGACAGAAACAGCAGGACGTGTTGAGAAGCTCGGATGTGTGGGGAGTAGCGGGTTGCGTTCCAGGTGGCGTTCACAGATTCTACGATCCATTTGGGTTACGGTGTGGATTATAGCCTCAAGAGTGGGAGGGGACTCAACCCGGGCCAATTCTTTCTTTGAGCGATTCCGCTACCTTGAGTCGAAACTGATGAAGCAGGGCTGGCTCGTTCCAGCATTTATAACAATATAATAATAACAATAAATATTATAACAATAAATAACTTTTCCACTAAATGATTTCAGGGCCTTGAACGTTTTGTCCCTTGAAGTCCCTACAACGTCAGGAGGGCGTTTTATCTCTGGATAAATATAAATTAAATAATTCCTACTGTAAGTTAAGTGCCAGGAAACAGATAACCAAACACACACACCAACACAGGCTCTGTCACACCAACACCCAGGCACACACACCAACACAGGCTCGTCACAGCGACACCCAGACACACACACACCAGGACAGGCCTGCCACACACCGACACCCACACACATCAGGACAGGCTCTGCCACACTGACACCCAAACACACACATCAGGACAGGCCCTGCCACACCGACACCCACACACATCAGGACAGGCTCTGCCAGCACCGACACCCACACACATCAGGACAGGCTCTGCCACACAGACACCCACACACATGAGGACAGGCTCTGACACACCTGACACCCAAACACACACCCTAGGACAGGCTCTGCCACACTGACAGCTGAACACACACACCAGGACAGGCTCTGCCACACCAACACCCAAACATACACCAGGACAGGCTCTGCCACACCAAGACCTGCTAGCAATCACACTCCTATCATGCAAAGTCAGCCACTACATGCTGGTACAGGGTGGCTGTAAGTGATGTGCAGACCCCATACTGCTGGCAGCATCAATACACAAGGGGGGCAGCTAGCTAAGTTTCAGCATGTACTGGCTGACTTGGCATGATAGGAGTGTGATTGCTAATGGCAATCAAAGTCCCATCATGCCTAGGTTCCAGCACTTACACATCCAACCAGTAAATGCTGGAACCTAGGTATGATGGGACTGTGATTGCTGTTAGCCACTACATGCTGGTACAGGGTGGCTGTAAGTGATGTGCAGACCCCATACTGCTGGCAGCATCAATACACAAGGGGGGCAGCTATCTAGGTTTCAGCATGTACTGGCTGACTTGGCATGATAGGAGTGTGATTGCTAACAGCAATCAAAGTCCCATCATGCCTAGGTTCCAGCACTTAAACATCCAACCAGTGAATGCTGGAATCTAGGCATGATGGGACTGTGATTGCTGTTAGCGAACACACACACCAGGACAGGCACCCTCTCTCTCCTCCGCATTAAATTTTTTTTTTTTAAAAAGACGGGATTTAAAGTCGCATTCTGACTTTATTCCAAATTCGGCAGGGGGGCAACAGGGGGGGGGGGCAAGGATTAACCTAGGGGGGGCAATTGCCCCCCTGTAGCGACACCACTGGTCACGGTCCAGGGGTCAACTCAAAAAGAAAGGTTGGAATGCAGCACTCAGCAGTGAAATGGTGCACGAGCCAGGGTACCACCAAGTCCCTCAATGAATCCAAAATAAAGAAGTAAAGGCTCAGCACTCAAGTGATAAGGTGAGTTTATTTCACACAGGCAACGTTTCGACACACAGGTCTTTCTCAAGCCTTAGAAACATTAGTGCACACACTCAAGTATTTATGCAACATCAAGTGATTAAGGGATCGGACACACCCGATCCTACATAACAATTTAAAGTGACAGTGCAAACTGACCAGTCTATATATAAAGTGACAGTGCAAAGATAGCCAGTCAATGTGTATATATAAATAACATTATATTAAAAATCTGAATAAATATGAGAGTGAAGTGATAGATATATATATATATATGTAGTATATCTATTATATAAAAGTGTACACAAGTTTAAAATCAACACTGTACTACAAATACAGACACTATATGATCTGAAGATATTACTGTAATATGATAATATACAATATTTAAATATATAAAGTGTCGCGCAAAAAAGGAAAAAAAAAAAACAAAAAAAACACAATTTAAAGATATAAAATTCACCAAAATTGTGACACACACAGTGTATAATCCACCAGAAATATAATTGAAAACAATACTTATATCCTCAATTAAGTGGAATTGGCGTCCAACCGTTTTCAAATGGAGGCTTGTTGACATATGAAAATCAAAAACAAATAATAATCATAGTGCTTTCTATATTATACCAGTGAAAGACTTCCCCCCCAGGATAATATTGCACTCACGTAAGGTTGAGCAAAACAGCTTGCTCAAACTAGACAAGCGTTGTGGGATTTCTCTCCCAAGTTGTATCTCCTCCGTTGTTTACGCTTGAACCGTTTTCTGATCCATACAAATAGCGAAATGCAGATGGGGAGACAGGATATGTATTGCAAAAAGATTTATTTGCAGCAATAAAGTGCAATGTGCTCTTGAATTAAAGTCTCAAAGTATCAGAGTCCTCTTTGTAGCTCCAACCGGCGAGAAACAGCTCCCGGGTATAACGTCAAACAACTAAACGCGTTTCGCCCTATCAGCAGGCTTCTTCAGTAGTGTGATGTTGCTCCAACTCCACCTCCCTTAAATAACTGATTCCATTCAAATTGTGTCCATTCCTGCAGCTCGTTAGGATGTATCACAGGTGTAGCCAAGTCCATATCACAGACTCTTAAGTGAAACAACAATTAGAATGTAGTTTGTTCCAAAAAAGACACGGGAATCCGATATCAAGTACATCATATATAATATAAATATTAAAAATAATCATATTAATTCATATATAATGATTTTAGAAGACTGATTTTAAAAGAGTTTGAATAAAATGTGTTCAAAGAGCATAGAGTTAAATCTAAAGTGCATATTAAATACTGTCATACAGGTAACAATTGTATAGCAGATAGAGTATTTCAGATTAATTTAAAGTATTATAAATATTTTAAATAATTTTAAATAATCTTAAAATGCACAAATAGATACCCATCATTATTGCCACCAATAAAAATATATAGAACAGTAGATAAAAACATTTTATTAAATTTTTTAAAAATATATATAAGTATATAAAAATATGGAATAATTAGTCTTATTAAATATAATGCAAATATTAATATTTTTGATGTTTAAAAATCCTAAATCAACTTAAAAAATTAAACAAATCAAAATCCTGATTCAAACCTTTTGGGGCTAGGGTTTTAAGATTATAGACCCATTGCATTTCTATCCGGCCTATTTTCTTCTCGTAATCACCCCCTCTCCAGTCCCTTCTAACTATTTGAATCCCCATAAAGGTTAAGAATTTTGGATCGCTACCATGGAACTCTCTAAAGTGTGACGGTACGGAGTGATTATCTTTTCCTGTTTTAATCGCCCTAACATGCTCGTCCAATCTCTTATGTAATGGACGAATAGTTCTTCCTATATATTGTAGATTGCAGGGGCACTGTAATAGATAGATGACTCCTTTTGTATGGCATGTTATCATGTGTTTAATATCATATTTTTTTCCAGTAATGTTAGATTTAAAACTACTGACTGCACCATTGCTTCTAGTACCGGTACTTTTGCAGGTTGTACAGTGGCCACACCTAAAAAAGCCTTTTTTATCATTTAAAAAATGTTGATGGTCTTTGTTGTTTTTATTCTCTGCCCGTGTGTAACTAGATGTTAATTCGCAACCTAGATTGGGTGCACCTCTAAAGGTTACTTTAGGTTTTTCTGGGAGTAGTTGTCGTAAATCCTCATCTTTTAATAAAAGAGGCCAATGTCGTCTAATTATTCTTTTAAGGTCCTGATGACATTTGTCATAATTCAAGACTAGAGGTATATCCTCCCTATTGTTCGCCTGTCCTGTTCTTGGTTGCAATAGGTCCTTTTGTTCTATTTTGAATATCTCTTCCAGAGTTTTTTCTAATAAATCGTTTGGGTAACCTTTTTGTAAAAAATCACTTTTTATTTTATTGGCCTGCTCTTGAAAGACTTCCTCATCTGTACAATTGCGTCTAACTCTTGTAAATTCTCCTTTTGGGATACCGGTTAACCAGGGACTGTAGTGTCCACTGTTGTATAACACGTAACTGTTTACATCCACTTTTTTAAAGTGCGTTTTAGTGTAGAGTTGTAGATTATGGATATAGATTGAAAGGTCTAAAAAAGAGATTTCGGAGGAGCTATATTCCGTAGTAAGGTTAATCCCCCAATTGTTATTGTTGAGGTGAGTCAAAAATAAATTTAGGTCCTCAGTTGTCCCTGACCAGATAAAAAACATATCGTCTATGTAGCGGCGATAGGCAATCAGGTTTGTCTTCCAGTTATGTGGTGAAAAAACAAAATGTTCTTCCCAAAAAGCCATAAATAAATTTGCATAACTGGGGGCAAAGCGAGTGCCCATCGCCGTCCCACGTTGTTGCAAAAAGAAAACCTCTTCAAATATAAAATAATTGTTATGAAGTATCCATTTTATTGCTGAAATTATGAATTCTCCCTGAATTTTAGGAATAGACGTTTCCAAATTCAAGAAAAATTCCACTGCCTCACACCCTTTGTTATGGTCAATATTCGTATATAGAGAAGATACATCACAAGTGACCAATAAATAATTGTCCTTCCATTCTATCTCCCTTAATAAATTCAATAAACTCATGGTGTCTTTCAATAGGACTTTGTTTTTATCACCATGGGTTGTAAGCATATGTCTATATATTTAGATAAATTTGCAGAAAGCGAGCCTATTCATGACACTATTGGTCGACCAGGGGGATTTATTAAATCTTTATGTATTTTGGATAATACATAAAAAGTTGGAATACGAGGATATGTTACATTTAAAAAATGATATTCTTTATTCGTTAAGATGCCCTGCATTTTTCCTTGGTCCAAGATATGAGTTAAACTTTTTTTCATTTCGATAGTGGGGTTCTTATTAAGTCTCCTATAAACCGAGGTGTCATTTAGCTGTTTGTAACATTCAGCAACATATTTTTCTTTATCTAGTAATACCAAACCCCCTCCTTTGTCGGCCGGTTTGATCACTAATTCTCTATTTAGTCTAAGATTTTTTAACGCAAGGGTTTCACCTGGAGTTAAATTGTTAGTGGAATAGTGATATTTCTTTTTAGTTAAATTCTCAATCCCCTCCATAACCGACTTTTCAAATATGTCTATCGCTGATGATTTATAGTGCACTGGATAAAAATTAGATTTCTTAGTTAATGTTGTATGTTTAATTTCTTCATAAATTGGTGTATTACCAGGAGGTCGGGTCAATGATTTATGTACTTTAGGTAAAATATAAAGGACAGGTGTCATAGGAAATTCTTTAATCAAGAAATCCTTTAAGGCTCCATCAATGACATAATTCTGTACTGCATTATCTACAACATCAAATATTAGCCTTTTAATCTTTGGAAGAGGGTCTGCATTAAGTTCACAATAAGTGGCACTATCACTAAGTTGATTTTCAATTTCTTTAACATAATCAATCTGATTCATTACCACAAGTGAACCCCCCTTATCAGCTGGCTTAAACACCAATTTATCATTAGTTTCTAAATTTACAAGAGCCTGTCTATCCAATTTGGAAAGATTATATCCTTTTCTATTATGATGTTTATGTGACATAAGTGTATCAAGCTCCATCTCTACTAATTTAATGAACGCTTCAACTGGAGCATCATTTACCTGAGGCATAAATTTACTTTTATTTTTCAAATCATATTGTTTTAATTTAAATGCCACATTATCATTATCAGTACCATTGGCCCGATGTGGAATCTTGGAAAAGAACACCTTAAGTTTAATATTCCTAAAGAAACGAAACGTATCAATTTTCATCTGAAAAGGTTTCACATAATTAGTAGGACAAAATGAAAGACCTTTAGATAGTACCTTAAGGTCATGTTCCCCCAGTTCGTGTTCTGACAAATTAAGAACTAATGTCTCTGGTGACTCCTTGTTCTCCTCGTTCTCACTGATGACTGTGGATAAATCCGCTTGTTTCTTCCTGGCGCGTTGATGTTTTCTGCCCCCCCCCGTCTGATAATTTTACCTAAAGTACATAAATCATTGACCCGACCTCCTGGGAGGCCCATTGTAGCAGGGGTGGACTCTGTATTCAGTCCATTATCTATATTTTTGGATAGGATCTTTCGCCCTTTTCTCATCCAGATTCCGTCATATCTTATTGATACCACTGATTTGTTAAATAAAATTGCAGACATTAAACTTAAAGATCAGGCCATACTAGTGACCTTTGATGTAGCAAGTCTTTATACTTCTATTCCCCATGTGGATGGCTTAAATGCTATGGAAACAGCGGCTAAGAAATTGGGATATAATGGAGCCTCTTTAAAATTCTTGATGGACTTATTACATTTGGTCCTATATGAAAATTATTTTCGTTTTGATACTAGATTTTTTGGACAAATCCGTGGTACAGCTATGGGCTCGAATGTGGCCCCGACCTATGCGGGTATATTCATGGGCATGTTTGAGGAGAAGTATATATATCAACTCCCAGCATACCATCAACATGTTAGAATATGGTATAGATACATTGATGATATACTTTGCATATGGGAGGGCCCATTTGAACCCTTACAGGAATTCTTAGCTAATCTTAATTCATTTTCGGATCATATTAAATTTGAGATGACATGTGATAATACCAAGATTAACTTTTTAGATACTATGATCCAAAGAAAAAATGACTCTCTGATAACCGATATATATGTTAAACCGACTGATAGA
The DNA here is from genome assembly GCA_009364415.1 of Spea multiplicata. Classification (NCBI taxonomy): domain Eukaryota; kingdom Metazoa; phylum Chordata; class Amphibia; order Anura; family Pelobatidae; genus Spea; species Spea multiplicata. The sequence goes on from VKOC01000010.1 coordinate 3,782,333, forward strand.
AACAATCTTCTTAGATATGACTCGGCCCATCCAGAAGGATTGCTAAAATCATTACCAAAAAGTCAATTCATTAGAGTTAAACGCATTGTTTCTGATGAGGAGACACAAGAAATGAGATTTAAAGACATGTCAAAAAAGTTTTTAGATAGGGGTTATCCCCCAAACCTATTGAATGATACATATAGATCGGTTAAGGAAACATCTAGATTGGATTTGTTATCTAAAACACATAGGGTTCCTCAGAACAGACTGGCTTTTGTGTCTACTTTTGGTACCCATAGCAAAGATGTTACAAAGATCTTTAGAAAACATTGGCATATATTATCTGATGGTTACCCAATGATAAAAGAGTTTGCATCGCCCCCTCTTATGGCATATAGAAGGGGTGGTACTATTCGGGATCAACTGGTCCACGCTGAACTTAAAAATGTTAAATGTGATAACTCGCAGCGGTTTCCATGTTTAGGTTGTGTGGCCTGTCCTGATATATTGAAGGGGGACAGATTTAAACACCCACAGAAAGATAAATGGTATAATCTTAAATCCCATTATACACGTGAATCATCCTATGTAGTTTATATACTTACGTGTCCTTGTAACCTTTTATATGTGGGAGAAACTACACAGAAGATTAAAAGTAGATTTTCCAAACATAAATCCACCATCAAATTAAGAAAATTGGATTTACCGGTCCCATCCCACTTTGATGAGCTGAAACATAAATTGACGGACCTTAAATTTCGTGTTATTGAACAGGTATCTAGACCTAAAAGAGGGGGGGATCGAGTTAATATTCTAAAACAACGTGGGGGGGCGTGCCCGACCGCCGAGGAAGATGGCCGCATGATCTGACTGCTCTGCCGCCGCTCGCACAGATTTTATTGTCAGCGTGTTCCATATCATCATGGGCCGTTCCAAAAAGGCTGCTACGGATTCCCCTGCTCCGGGAGACCGAACACGGCCGTCCTCGGCTTCGTTGCGGGAGTATTTCCGTACCCCCGCGGACCTGGCCTCGCAAGCCGCTGAAGACCACGAGGCCCCGTCTCCGGCTAGTTCCTCATCCGTGGAGGATTCTTCTTCAGCGAGCCGCTTACCTTCTGCGTCTCACCCTCCAGAAGTGTTGCAGCTTTTCTCGTCTGCTCCCTGGAAGTCAGACTTTTCCATGCTGATCACGGAGCTTAAACAAGTGGTCCGTGATGAGGTCTCGGCTCTTCGCTCGGATTTGTCCTCCCTGGAGCAACGTGTGCAGGCCTTGGAGGACTCCTCTTCCCGCCATCAGCGCACTGTGACGCAGGTTCAGCAACTTGGCGACCGCCACGCAACTTACCTGCGGGATCTTCGTCGACGGATCGAAGACATCGACAACAGGGGCCGCCGCCACAATATACGGGTCCGAGGGGTGCCGGAATCCGATGCTTCTGAGGATATCTTTACTCTACTCACCGAGATGTTCAACGGTCTCCTGAACCGGTCCCCTGACTCGCCTATTCCGATAGATAGGGCTCATCGGGCTCTCCGTCCTAGAGGTGGTCCGGGATCCCCCCCGAGGGATATTATATGTCACCTATCGGATTTTCGCCTGAAGGAAGAGATCATGGCCAAAGCGCGTGAACTCGGTACCTGGCCACTGCTGGGACACCAGATTTCCTTTTTTCACGATTTGTCTGACCTCACTTTACAAGCTCGACGGGCTCTTCGGCCGCTAACCTCGGAACTTCGACGCCTGCAGATCCCATACCGCTGGGGCCATCCTTTCGCCCTTGTGATCCGTTATGACAACAGATCCCTCAACATCAGACATCATCACGACGTTTTGCCAGTCCTCCAACTTTTGGATTTACCTGATCTGCGGATTCTCGACTGGGCCGACATGGACGCAATATCTGGCATGCCCTCAAACCCGTTGCCGCGGTCGAGGCGTCCCCCTCGTTCCGACCCTGTTCGTCGGAGCCCTCCTCGGGGGTTGTCCGCCCGTACCCCTGTTTCTCGCCGCCTGGGTGCCATTGAGGAATGAGGGTAGTGAGTATTTTCGTTTCGCTCTGAGGGGTGCTCTTACCTGTACGCCATGATTGCGCTACTCCCCCTCTACTCCATGATGTGGC